>FR990064.1:282696-628860 GCA_905404095.1 Glaucopsyche alexis | reverse complement strand
GCAATAAAATGTATATCTATCTATCTATCTCAAAATCTGTCCTAACAGCCTTTCTCAACTCTACTATAACAAATCAAGCTATGATATTTCTCTCACTTTCTGATTTAAAAGTAAATTTATGTGTCAAAAAACAAAAATAATAATAGAATTAGACGGAGCATTAAGAAGTCTACAAAACAGTCTCCTTTTTGATTTAATTTTGTGCAATGATGCAAGCTATGTTGCACAATACCTAATATTTGGTTTGTCTCAAAATCTCGAAGAAAATAGAAAATCAGTTAAGGTACGGAAGCGGGATAAAATTATTAAACCATGGATGACATAAGGCCTTCTTCGTTGTTTGCATAACAGAAATAAACTAAGACAACAATTAAAATCGTCACCAGGCGCTGAAATATTAAAAATAACGTTTAAGAGGTATAGAAATTATTGTAATAATTTAATACGAAAACTTAAAAGAAATATTTAACTAAATCTACTAGAACTCCTAAAAAAACTAACAATATAAAAAACGTCATAAACTTTAAGAAATAATCAAAATGCACTATAAAAATATGCTACCAATTATTTTTAAACAAAAAATTAAAGCGACTTCCAACGTAAAAATTCACAAAAAAGTATGCAATAAAACTTATTTTCTTAATAATTCCCCTTTTAAATTTTTGTTTAAAATAATAATTTCACCCTTTTTAGTAATATATATTACTCACACCGCTGCTTACTCCCTTACCCCCCTAGGCCTCCAGCGCCCACTTCGGGAAAGACTGCCATAGACATTTATGGTGCAATAATATACTTTGGTCTTATAAAAGTAGGGGTATTTTTAATCAAGGATGAAAGTCCGTTTCTAGTTCTTAGCTACTTACTTATATTTTTTTCAATAAAGTTCTAGTGTTCATTAAAATTTATTTATTGAAATGTCATCTAAATGGTTGAAGTAAAATAATTGAAAACTTAGGTAATTAATTATATTAAAAACTATAAATATTAAATATAATGGCAAACGAAAAATAACAATGCATTTCACATGAAAAAATGGCTTCCTTGAAACAACATTTCTGATATTTAAACAAATAAAACCTTACTAAACTAAAATGCATAATGTGCATACGTGATTTATTAGATTTTACGTCAATTATATTTACTCGGATTATAGGCAACGAATATTCCCGATTACTTCCGAGTCCCGCCGAAGTCTCTATAGACTGTACAAACGCACACACCTATGAATATCCGAAGGCGCGACTCGCCCGACTCCCGCGAGTCGCGCTTTCGGATATTCATAGGTGTGTGCGTTTGCGAACTGTGTACGGACACCAAAATTACTACACACATGCGAACATTCGTCCTGCCAGACGGCACGGCATGAGTTGCATGTTGGTGCTTGCCGCCAAACGCCTGGCAAACATAATGTGCTTGCAAATAGGTGCTATTTATAAAATATTAGGCGTTTTTATGTTATTATATTTTGTTTATTCATTTATTTACTATTAATTAAAGTCATTTAAAACGTACGAACGTTTTATTAAAATATCTGTGAATGGCAAGTAAAGCACTGCATTTCTGCCTACAAGGAGCGCACGCCCCTGGCCGGGTAAGGTAGGTAAGGGGCCCAGAAAAAATTGGGGGCGCTGATGTGAGTAGTATTATTATTGCTCAATGTTGATTATTATTGGTTAATTTTGAATAGATAAAAGAGACTCTCCAGGCAAAACTAATATGTAATTAAGGTGAAAAATAAAATGGGGGGCGCTACAAAATAACTGATTTTCTAAGTGGGCGTTAGGCATAATAAGTTTGGGAACCTCTGGTCTATGGTATCACACACCTCTTGCTCAATAGTTAATAATAATTAATATAATAATTGGTTCTACGCACGAGACGTAGTTAGTTTAATTATTAAAATGTCACATATTCTATGAAATACAAATAAAAAGAGATAAAAACGTCACAAAAATGTCTAACCTAACCTAACCCAAAACTACACAAACATTATTTCACGCCGAATTTTTGCGAGGCCGTATAACCACTCCGAATACGTTTTGAACGTGATAAAAAAGTTCTAACCTAATCCAAAACTACACAAACGTTATTTACCACTTGGTTTTTATAAGGCTGTATACTGTGTACTGTTACCACTTTGGAGACGTTTTGAATGTGATAAAAAAGTTCAAACCTAACCTAACCCAAAACTACACAAACGTTATTTACCACTTGGTTTTTATTAGGCTGTATACTGTGTACTGTTACCACTTTGGAGACGTTTTGAATGTGATAAAATAAATAATTTAAGAAATAAAAAAACCCGACTGCAAAAAAAGACAGATACTAAAGCAACGCACTAAAAAGACCGAAACAAGATTGAGAAAACAGACTACACTATGAGCTGAAAGCCTAAGTGAAATAATTGACGTTATGTTTGGTAGCAGGCGGGACCCATTCGCAAATTATAAATCGTACAAAAATATATGGGCCCCGCTGTTAACAAACATAACGTCAATTATTTCACTTAGGCTTTCAGCTCATAGTGTAGTCTGTTTTCTCAATCTTGTTTCGGTCTTTTTAGTGCGTTTCTTAGGTATCTGTCTTTTTTGCAGTCGAGTTTTTTATTTTTTAAATTATTTATTTTATTTTAGATTTTTTAGTATAACTAACACACGTTTGGTCGATTTAAAGCAAAAATACGATAATACGAACATTAAGAGTGATTAAGAGAGATTAAGATACGTGAGAATGGTTGTTACGCAACTTTAAATCGATATAGATCCTAAACGGTCAGTCGAATCGAAAAATGTTGAGATAAAGATAAAAATGATTTTTAAATACCTATTCAACGATACCCCACTTGACATAGTTTGTCGACTTTCATTTTTTTTTTTCATTTTCACAATATGGCGTCCAGTAGTCGCCATATTGAATTTTCACTAACGTCATGTTTTTAGTGACACTCGCCGGACTAAGAGGAATCGATTGACATGCGAATCATAAAAATCGGTCCAGGCGTTTGGTCTGTATAGTGCTTCAAAAGAACATACATACATAGGCTGATTAACACATTACCACTCCTTTTCGTCGCGCAGTCGGGTAAAAAGTTCTAACCTAACCCAAAACTACACAAACGTTATTTCACGCTGGGTTTTTTGAGGTTGATGTGTTTTTTTACACTTATATAATACTAGCTTTTGCCCGCGACTTCGTTCGCGTGGAACAGTTACTTTGGGATATCGCTAAAATATACCGACGACTTCATTACGTTGAAGGAGAAGCGCTACCCTGCCCGCGACTGCCCGCCGCGCGCCCCATTATTTTATTACTGCGATATCTTCTAAAATACTCATTGAAATCAAATGATGTAAACGGCAAATTTCTTCTAAATTAAATGCTTGTAATGAATAATGTATTTACTTGGATAAGGATTAATATCATCTTTATGAAAACACCCTCACAAATAATGCTTAATTTTAGAGCAAATTTGGTTACCATAAAAAGGTTATTGTGAGCCAACCTTAAAAGATAGACATGTACTGTCGCGGACTTTTTTTTAGAACTTTTAAAGGGGAACAATTCTATCATACATAATTTTAGCGAAACTTTAACCGTTTCCGCAGCGTATGCAGCGAAAGCTCTCAAAAGAAAAAAATAACTCCCGATTTTGAAACATTCTTGGTTGGTGCTCCGCTCGCTTAGATTATATACTACAGGATAAGGCACGCGGGGAATTTTTCAAACAAAACTTTCTGCCAATTTTGGTGCGGGGAGGGTAACTCCCACAATGAAAACAAAATCACACATTCACAAAAATATTGTAATCGTTACAAACTCACACATTTATAAAACTGCAACACTAGCTTCACACAAATAAGACTCGCGCTAATATAACAGTGTAGCGTACGCACTAATACCAAAGAATATATATTACTAACGTAAAGAACCGTCACTCCACCGATTTACACGACTGACCGCTTGCAGCTATGTGTGCGTGTCTGGGCGAATGCGGGGGCGGGTGGGGTGTAACTTTTTCCCAGCCTGGACTATGGCTCACGGGGCTGGCAGTTTCGCCGACGCGACAGTCTAATTTCATAAGAAAGATTTGTATGATGCGACGTTTGTAAAAAATATTTGTTTTTTGTTTCACTAGTGATGTAGTCATGTAATAATTTGATTTTATCGATATTTTTAACGAAATATGCTTGGGTTGGGTAAAGTGTGTAGGAGGTTAACTTCGAACGTATATCAAATTAAAACCCGTTCAATAGTTATTGTGTTAAAGAGTAACAAACGTATGGTGTGCCATTTTCCCGTTAAGGATTCATCCGTCCATCCATTCATCCATCCATACATCCTCACAAACTTTCATCTTTATAATAGTAGTAAAATATTATATACTACACCATCTCTCTGCTTCTCTATTACTAATCTACTGCACAATATCGATAGGTATAAACTCAAACTCAAACTCAAAATTTTTATTTCCATATAGGTTATGAAATAACACTTATAGAATTGTCCTACATGATGCCTACCACCGGTTCGGAAACTAGCCCGGCGAGAAGAACCGGCGTAAGAAACTCGCACGGGGCCACCTTTTAGCAAAAAGATGGGAAAATTGTTCTTTTCAAAAAAAATATTTTTACAATGTTGTAACTTAATCTATATAACATTAGTCATAAGTACATAGAGCATACTTAAGTAAATAAAAGCAGCCTTGCAGGGGGCCATCTTATTCCCAAGGTGTGCAATCGTTAATGAAATCACTGACTTTATAATAAGCTTTAGCACACAAACGTTCTTTAACAGCTTTTTTAAATTTACTAATGGTAAGATTTTGAACGTTTTCTAGGATTCTATTGTAAAGGCGTATACATGAACCTTTAAACGATTTACTTACTTTGCTTAGTCTGATCACCGGTATTTCTAACTTGTTCTTATTTCTAGTATTCCTACAATGGTTGTCGCTTTTCTTTTTAAAGTTATTTAAATTCTTTCTGACATACAACACATTGTCCAAAATGTATTGAGAAGCGACGGTCAGAATACCTATTTCTTTAAACTTATCTCTTAGAGATTCAAAATATGACATCTTATAAATAGAACGTATAGCTCGCTTCTGCAGCACAAATATTGTGTTAATGTCCGCAGCGTTTCCCCATAGAAGAATGCCATATGACATTATACTATGAAAATAACTAAAATAAACTAGCCGCGCTGTGTCCTCATCGGAAATTTCTCTAATTTTTTTCACTGCATATGCTGCAGAACTAAGCCTATCAGCCAGATTTGCAATATGGGGACCCCACTGTAATTTACAATCTAGTGTTATTCCTAGAAATACAGTGGTGTCCACTAGGTTCATTTTCTCATCGTTTAATAGTACATTGGTTTGTGTCTGCCTAACATTTGGCAGGCTAAACTTTAAACATTTTGTTTTATTGGAATTTAAAAGTAAATTATTAACATTAAACCAGTGTACCATTTTCGAGAGAGCACTATTTACCTCGTCGTAATTTGACTGTCGTCGCTTCACATTAAAAATTAGTGAAGTGTCATCAGCAAAAAGTACTATCTCGTGCTTATCTTTAACTAGATAAGGAAGGTCATTTATATAGATGAGAAAAAGAAATGGGCCTAAAATGGACCCTTGTGGCACACCTAATTCTATTTTGGTCCCATTAGACCTTGTAGAATTTACTTCTACTCTCTGCGTTCTATTTTTAAGATAAGAGCTTAAGAGCTTAAGTGCCGTATCCCTTATACCATAATGGTATAATTTTTTGACCAACGTAGCATGCTCGACACAGTCGAAAGCCTTGGATAGATCACAAAAGACACCAAGTGCATCATGCGATCCCTCCCAGGCCTCAAATATGCTGCATAGAAGACTGATGCCTGCGTCTGTTGTGGACCGACCTTTAGTAAACCCGAATTGATTGCTATGTAATAAATTATTTATGTTAAAATGAGCTAGCAATTGATTTAATATTATTTTCTCGAAAATTTTACTGAAAGTCGGTAGTATAGATATTGGTCTATAATTGGCTGGGTCAGATTTATTCCCAGCCTTGAAAAGAGGCATCACCTTGCTATGCTTCATTAGGTCAGGAAACACACCTTTCTTAATACAATTATTAAAAACTAAGGCTAGGTAGGGGGCAATGATGTCAATTATTGATTTTATAATTTTTATAGACATACCCCAGAGATCAGTAGTACTTTTAATATTGAGTAATTTGAAGGTGTTAATAATATCTCTGGAGTCAATTTCTCTAAAATTAAAATTGACATCACATTCCTTGACATTTTCTCTGAGTATTTTTTCAGCAACTGCAGGTGAAGAATTTAAATTTTTTGTAGTTGAGACCGGAATGTCAGCAAAAAACTTTTCGAAGATCGTCGCAACCTCTAGGTCAGAATTGACCTTTTTATCATTGACACAAAGTTCAAATTTAGAGTTACGACTGGATCTGCCTCTTCCAGTCTCATCTGCAATTATCTTCCAAGTGGTTTTCACTTTATTTTTAGAGTTCATTATTTTTCCTTTTATGTGAAGTGCCTTCGCTGCTTGACAAACTTTTTTAAAAATTTTTGAATATTTCTTGACATATAGCATAAAAGATTCACTCCTATTAAATGTCTTTTCGTTGTACAGATCATACAATCTTTGTCTACTTACTAAAATTCCTGCAGTGGCCCAGTTTTTAAAATTACTTTTTCTATTATTTAAACTGACCGTTTTAGAAGTAAATACAGAGTTAAATTGGGTTCTAATTATTTTAAATAGTTTATTAAATGCTTCATCTGAGTTATTTAACCCATCCAACTGTTGAATATTTGAAATTAATTTACCTCTAAATTTCTCAATACGTTTTGTATTCACAGGAATATAAACAAGCTTTTCTTGAGGTTTATTTTCACAATTAATATTAAATGAAGCAAATTGTCCACAGTGATCAGAGCTAAGCGCATTAATTATTTCTTTTTTATAAGGAGTAATATTAGTGAAAATATTATCAATACAAGTAGCTGTTGTATCAGATATTCTTGTCGGTTCATAAAACAAATTAATGAGGTTATACGATTTTAACAATGATGTGAATCTAACAGTGGTGGAGTTAGAGTCTAATAAATTAATGTTGAAATCACCACATACAAAAATCTTTTTGTTAGATGCAGATATTTTTGTCAACATATGTTCCATGATTTGTTCAAAGGAATCGTATGAACCTGATGGAGGCCTGTATACGCTTACAATAATAAGGTGGCTCAACTCAATACAAGCTACCTCACATATTCGTTCAGTAGAGAGTCTTACAATATCTTTTCGTTCTTTAAATTTAATTTTTTTATTAGTCAATATTAAAGAGCCACCTCTAATGGCATTCTCTCGACTGAACGAACTAGCAACCTGGTGACCACAAAAGTTAAATATTAATTCATATTTTCTAAACCAATGTTCCGATATACACATAATATCAATGTTATATTCATTAAGAAACAACTCAATCTCTAATTCTTTACCTACCATTCCTTGCAAATTTTGGTGCACCAGGTTTACAGTAGAATTACAATTTTTGCTAACAATTTTGGTAGGTAAGATAGATAATTTATTTGAATAATTTATATTATTGTATAATACATCGCTAGAGTGGGCCTCTGTTGTCTTAGAAACTAATTTAAATTATTTGGAACATATTCCAAGCTGTTAACTGTATAGTTATCAGAATAAATACACTGCTCAATAGAAGCAGTGGTCGGTTTAGCCAATTCCTTGGCTTGTCTTAAAACTAAAAAATTAAATAGCCATCTAGCTATGCGTCTAGTACAAAACTGTGATAAGAAATACTTATCATATGTTATATTATTAAATCTAAAACTTATAATATTATTTATGTCAACCACATCTATATGTGATTGAGTGTTACTTAAGACTATACAATTTTGATTAGTAGCACTACACAGTAGGCTGTTTAACTTAAATCTAATATAATTTTCGGTACTCTCGTGTGGCAGTTTTTTTATGTAAGGAAAGGTAAACAGTACAAGCTTAGTAACATTTTCCTTGTTACTCAAAATATCAATGTAGTCTGTCATCTGCTTTTTGTTTATCTTTCCTCTTCTCCCGGCTAAAATAACTAAAGTTGTGTTAGGGCAATAAGTAGCATTAACTGCCCGGCTAACTATTTGTTCATAAGATGCCCCGGGCAAACATGTGCTAGTTACTTGTTGCCCCATACACAAATTATTTAGGTATACACCTACTCCATAGCCTATTTCATCACAGTAAATACTTATCATTCCGGCCTCTGAGGTAGGTGTAGGTATCTTATTATAATCTTTTTTTGCGGAATCAGTATGAGCCCTCAACTCTGAACAGATGACTGAGCTATCAGAATCATGCCCTGAATGACCTATATTTTCGAGACATTGATTGTTTATAATGGAGTTTACTCGTTCCTCATTGTAGTGGCCAATCTCTATTATGTCATTCATGGCAGATATATGAGCAGCAATTTCTTTTTGTGCTAATTCATATTTAACTTTTATTTGTGTTAATGAGCAGTGTAATTCTGAAATTTCAGACTGAAGGCTACATACATCCGCCTCATAATCAAACCTAGTGTTTTTTAACTCCTGACAGCAGCTTAACAATTGATTTTTTATTAATATTTTATTTCTAGATAAATTTTTAAGCTGCTTTACATATTTTTGGTTTTTTTGTATTAAATTTTGAGTTTTTCTAATGAATTTCTTAACTTTTACATATTTTTTAAACTTTTTTTTACTGTTCATAACATGACAGGCCGTTATTGTGTCATCCCCAGTTAAGTCTATGGTAGTTAAGTTATTCTTGGATGAGTCCTTTACACTTCCTAATAGTTCATCATACAAACTTTGTGTTTCCGCAGATTTTTTTATATTCAATTTACACTCTAGTGACTTTATATACTCTTGAGCATCGTGCAGCATCTTTTTAATGTGACAAGTGTCTTCCAGAGATTGTTCATATTCCACTCTACAATTGTCAAAGCCGTCCACAACACTTTGTAGTTCCAGATTATGTTCGCAGATATTCTCATATTTTTGATTTAATATGTTAAGTTCTGATTTTAAATCTGCATTTTTTTGCAAAATAAAAAGCATTTCCTTTTCACTGTCATCACGTTCAATAAGCAGCTGTTGACATTGCTGTTTAGAGTCCTTTAGTTCCTTAAGAGCAGTTCGCAGCTGCTCTTCCGTCTGGCGGGCTAGATTTGAACGTGTCATCATTTTGCAGATTTATTTATTTATTCCTGATAGCTGAAACCGAATACAAAATGTTTTAATGGGGTGTAATCACAATATAAGTAATCACCTTCTGCCCAAATCAAGATTTGTCAGCCCCAAATATTGTTTCAGTCGCACAGTAATTACACAGGAACAGATAGAAATTTAAGTAGCAAAATGAAGAAATGAAAAGAGAGTAACATAAAAACTGGAAATGAAAGATTAACAACTATAAAATAGACAAAAAAGACAGAATAGACAGATTATAGTAGTGACTGAAATCTGTGTATACTGTAAGTTCTTGTAATATTAGGTTACGCCATATAAAATTTATTAAAAATTAACAATTTTGGGTATAACAGGGTTTAGTATATTATATTATGTGAGTGATATGCTGTAGGCTAGTGTTTTTTCATCATCTACTTAGCTTTAACAACAGTCAAGCCAAGAGAGTAATATAAAATTAAGAATTTGTAATGAGAATGTAGGTAGGTAATGAATGTTGTTAATTATGTTATATGTTTGTACTTAGAGTAATTATATTTAAAATATATTAGTATTTATAAGTAGGCTTGTGCAAAATTCATCATCTTATTAGCTTCCACTAATGTTAAGCCAAGAGAGAACTTAAACAAAGCCAAAGTGTAAAATATGTTAGTGTCTCACTGGGATGAGTGTTGTATAATGTTATTTAGTTCTTATATTAAGCAGTAGGTGATGTAGTATGTAAATAAACACTATACTCCCCGGGTTTCTCGCAGTATATCAGGAACAAAACTCAAATCCACTTTGATTTTGCAAAGTTCGTTAGACGTCGTTGGCTGTCACTTTACAATTATGTTGTAAGTCCGCCAAAAAGTCCACTAGCTAAGAGACTATTTATTTTTCTTGAATTTTACACAAATAACACTAGGTTTACAAACTTTCTTAGCATAAATTAACAATATAAATAATTTTTAACAATTTTATAATCGGGAGATACAATTTTTATGTATTGTTACAAATGTTGCCACACGAGAAAAAAAAAAAAAAAAGAAAAAAATAAAATAAAAAAAAAAAAATATTATATACCTATCGATATTGTGCGACGATCTTAGTTATGTTACAACACTAATTGTTGAGTGGTAATAAAAATTTAAAATTGCATTGATATAATTTAAATAATCTTTATACTACTTAAGAATTTAGAACAAATTAAACCCAATTGCTAAGGTCACAAGGTATATTTTTCCATTAAAAGGGCCAATGGCTGAGTACATTTTTGATTAAAAAAATATGGCTATTAGACGTTAGCATTTGGAGACTATTTTGAATTTTCATTGTAAATATCAGTATCCTTCAAAAGTTCAAATTTAAATTAATAAAAAATTAAAGTAGGTAGGTATGATTTCCCTTTTCATATTAAGTATCTACCTGTTGCCCGCGGCTTCATACGCGACCGTGTATAAAGTATTATTTTACGCGGGCGTAAATAAATATTTAAATTAATTCGATGTCAACCCTAGGCTTAAGTCAACATAACTGACATTTGTCGGTGCTCGAACTGTCATTTGTAGAGAGTGTCGCCCCTGTGCTAATACACTGGCATGCTAAGTGATGTTACCAATACAAATTATATCGATATATTGTCGATATGAATTTGTATTGGTCACATCTTCGTTATTTGAAAATAATGTATTTTGTTGAAATAAAACCATTCCGAATAATTCCGATATACATATTATATTATATTACACGTAAAAGTAATGGCAGCAATATAAAACTTCACATACATAAGTAGTAAATACAGTCTATTCACGTTAAGTTTGCAGTGAGTCGTCAGTACAATTTACAAATGTTAAACTGGCTTACCTTTATTGTCAAACGTGAACACGAGCTAAGCGTCATTGCTTTCTAGACATTTGCACTGATGACTCACTGCAAACTTAACGCGTACCTATAGGCTGTATTTACCACTTAGGGGTCGTCCATTAATTACGTGATGCCTAAAGGGGGAGGGGGGTCTCAAAAAAAATCACCAAGTATCACCAAGGGGAGGAGGGGGTATAAGGAGACATCACGTGTATTAATTTTCGAATCTAGTCTATGCATACCGAAATTATTATCGGGTGTAAATTCGTAGTGTTGTTTAAATACTTACAAGACAAATGACTCGTATAGTTTTAATTGCTTAAATTATTCGATTAAATTGATTTTTAAGTTAAAATTTTTCTTTAAACATGACCTGCTTACTATGTAAAAAAAATACACGTGATCTTAGGTGAGGGAGGGGGGGGGGGGGGGAGTATAAAACCTCACCAAATATCACCACGGGGAGGGGAGGGGTCTAAAACGTTGTAAAAAACATCACGTGATTAATGCACATACATACGCTAATTACTCACATACGTAGAACACTAAACATACAACTCTCCTTTTTTGCAAACATCAAAGTAAAAAATAACCTAACCTAATCAAGAATATATCAGGACACGTCTAAGGAGGGTTCCATAACTATAAACGCGTAATATTTTTTCAAATTACTTCAAAAGTTACTGTCTGATTTGGTTCAAAATATTTTTCCTATCCTAAAGAGTTATTAGCATAATCTATCAGCATAGAAAATTGTAAGTTTTTAAGTCTTATAGTTTAGAAATGCTAGGGGGGACCAACTTATAAATCACTTTGGAGGCCGATTACTCGAAAATGGTTGACTTTATAAAAAAGTTATGTATGAAACCTTGCCTTTATTTTAAAATACCTATTAAACAATACCCCACACGATGGGATAGAACGAAAAAAAAGTTCATCCCCACTTCACATGCATGGAGAGCCACACCTAGAATATCTTATACGTTAAAACGAGCAATTCTTGTATATTTATTTATATGTATATAACCGTGATCTTGGAAACGGCTCTAACGATTTCGCTGAAATTTGGTATATGGGGGTTTTCGGGGGTACACAATCGATCTAGATTAATCTTATGTTTGGGAAAATGCGTGTTCGTGTTTTAATGCGTTTTTCTTTCCACGCAGAATATGGTCGCTAATTTCGTCCTGCCGGCCGCTGTTCGTTTGGTCCAGCGGGTTAAGACGCCAAAGGCAAGAAACGAGTGTTACGGGTTCGAAACCTGCTCGGTGCCTTACTTTTGTTTTTTTTATATGTTCAAGTTTATATATTTATAAGTAATGTTTTATTTTTTATTGTTTTTAGACAAGTTTAAAAAAATGTAGTTAATGTTTGAGATCAAACACCTGATCTACACAGAAATCGATTGTAAATAATAATAATTGTCAGTTCACATTTTACTTTTTAAGTTTATGTAGATTATCACCTCAACACCACCATATTACAATAAACAGTCACCCAGGTACTAAAATTATAAATCCGAGATCTATACACAATCTATGATCTAGCTACCTATTACTAATCTGTGATTTATGAATGTACCAAATTTCATCCATTTATATTCATACTTAGGCTAACGGTAGAAGCGCGGACAGACAGACAGACGGACGGACAGAGCGAAACTATAAGCGTTTGTAGGGATCTCCTATATCTCTATTTATAAATTTTATATTTACATATTATTTTACACACAATTTTATTTATACACCTATTTACAAACTTAAAAATTAAACATATATACTATATTTATAACAATAAAATATTTACATGATTATTCTACAATTAAAAACTATATAACTCTGACAAGGCATCAGGTGCCCGGTCAGCTCATTTAAAATATTTCATTAAATAGTTGTTTACGCTAAACTGTATCGGACGCTCGCGCGCCGACCGGTTTTCTATCATAGGCGAGTACCTAATGCCTACGCGGTGCATTGCTATGCGCCGCGCGGCCGCTCGCCAGTTCGATTACTGATTTGATACGCGAAACTAGTGACGCTCGCGCGCCGAAATTTAAGGTCGCGACCCTGATATCGCGATCTGCTGTACTGTGTTATTATGTACTTTCTATTACTGTGGACTCTCACACTCTCCTTCTTATTAAATATAGGTTTTTGTGGTGTTAATTGTGTAATAACTATTGTGACCGTGAATATAAACTTCAGACTTTATTTCGTGGTTATCATTACTAACTTTCTATTACACTCACTACCACCAACATCTCTCAACCCCATACGTTCCTCAAGTATTACGGAACCCTAAAAATGAACTGCGCTTCAATCAAGGAATACTTGTGTCCCTCTGGCTGGGAACATCTTGATTTTATAACGATACCCTAGTCCATATTTCAAACATCCAAATAACCTGTTCAGCCTTTCAAGTTGCGGTGGGGTAAATAATAAACATCACGTACATACATGCACACTTTATACTCCTTGCTTGATCTGTCGTATAAAGTGTAAAAGCAATCCAATATTTTTACATCACAAAATATAAAATTAGTATACCAAGAAAAAAAATATTTTTATCGACATTGTTATTCTAGTGATTGTCACGTCACTCAAAAAGTAATAAAAAAGTTCCGCCATGTTTCGAGACTTAAGTGCCATAGTAAAATTCGAATCTATTACATAAGAAATAAAGACTAAAATTCTATATCTAACAACAACGAGTGCGTGCCTCGCGGGGTGTACGCCACAATCGAATATTCTACGATTATCTGTCTCGTGTACCACCGCTATTCGATACATCGTCGATATTTACGAAATTACATTTAAATAGAAATATACAATAATTAAATAAAAAATACACATAAATGAAAGGTTATTCCATCTTTTTTAAGATTCGACGTGTTGGACTTGTTTTTACAGGACATAAGAGCACAAATCGGCATTTTTAGCGGAGCATTTCGGACGTCCTTTCGATGCTATACCGATGCACATAATGATTAAAATCGATTACGCAAATAGTTTTTATGAACGCATTAGATTCAAAAATCTTATACCTCGGCAGAGGGGAAAGCTCATGTAAGGCGTATCCCGTAGTATAAGATCTAAGTCCGCTCGTATTGAGCTTAGCATGATGTCCAACACAAAAAGAATTTTTCAATTCTAACCAGTAGTTCCTGAGATTAGCGCGTTTAAACAAACAAACAAACAATCAAACAAACAAACTCTTCAGCTTTATAATATTAGTATAGATTTACACATAAAACGAAATTTATGAAAAATAATATTAAAATTTTAATCAGAAAATGGCTATAAAATTTAAAATACTTATTTCCTCGCTCTAAAACTGGTACCAAAACGATGGGGTAAGTACTTCCCACAAAACCCGACCATCAAAATATATAAATTCAGGCTATTCTAAAGGTCACCCTATATAAGTCTTGAATATCAATTTTGAAAATTAATGAATAGGTTATGTTAAGATTGAAATGGACTTATTGCAGAAAATATTGTATGGGATCGTTTTTTAGAAAGAGTTTAATTTTTGTAGATAGCTAAATATTTAAGTACATAAGTATATAGTTTTACACGTCAGTAAACAAAAATAATAAGTAGCTACATAATTTCTGAAATAAAATATGTTTTATCTTCGTTAAGTTGTTCTTCTTTTCCCCACCATAATGAGAAAACATTAATTACCTTTTCTTTGACAAAACTCAGAGTATTAAGACGTATATAACGGCGGCATTATCGGTATTGCACGCGGGCGACGAAACAGCTAGCGGCGGACCTCCTTATTGTCTGCATGTATTAGTTTGTGTGTTTTTAAGTCACTAGTTCGGGTAAATGACTTACTACAAACATCATAAATGTAAGGTTTTTCACCACTGTTTAACAGTTTGTGCGTTTTTAATTGACTGCGATAAGCGAATGTCTTACTACAAACATCACAACTGTAAGGTTTTTCACCACTATGTTTTAGTTTGTGCGTTTTTAAGCTACTGCGATGTGTGAATGCCTTACTACAAACATCACAACTGTAAGGTTTTTCACCACTGTGTAATAGTTTGTGCGTTTTTAAGGTACTGCTATGTGTGAATGTCTTACTACAAACATCACAACTGTAAGGTTTACTGTCCATGTGTATTCGTTTGTGTCTTTTTAAGTCACCATTTTGTGTAAATGTCTTACTACAAACATCACAACTATGACGTCTGTAACCATTATGAATTTCTGTATGTGTTTTCAAGTGACTAATCTGTGTGAACCTCTTACTACAAACATCACAACTGTAAGGTTTTTCACCACTGTGTATTAGTTTGTGCGTTTTTAAGCGACTTTTATAAGCGAATGTCTTACTACAAACATCACAACTGTAAGGTTTTTCACCACTGTGTAACAGTTTGTGCATTTTTAAGTGACTGCTCCAAGCGAATGTCTTACTACAAACATCACAACTGTAAGGTTTTTCACCACTGTGTATTAGTTTGTGCGTTTTTAAGGTATTGCTACGTGTGAATGTTCTACTACAAACATCACAACTGTAAGGTTTTTCACCAGTATGAATTAATTTATGAGATTTTAAGTTCCACCGATACGAGAACTTCTTTTTACAGACATCACAAGAGAATGGTTTGTCATCGTCTTGTGTTGTTCGCGGCTCTGTGGGAGTGTGCTTGTCCTCAACTGGTTCTACGGCAGTCTCGTCTTCATGTGGGATTTTCTCCGCATATTCTTCTTTTATATCTGTAAAAATATTTACTAAGCATTCGAACCATCTTGCAGCATATTTTCAATAAAGTCGAGGAATATAACAGCTGTTATAGTCTGTCAGTACAGTTAGTATTTACGGTCTATTTATATAATTAATAGACGTTGTCCGCACCGCAGTTCGCGCATAACTTCGTATTTAATATTACGTACATTTTGACGCGATAAAAACTATCCTATGTCCTTTTCTGGGACTCAAAGTACGCCCATATCTCCATAGCTAGTTTCATATAAATCGGATCGGCGGCTGTAGTGTTTGTATTTAGTATATAACTATCGTGATAGTTATAAACACGGTCTCGTGCTCACGGTACGAGTGTGGGGGCCTGTGTGACTGTGGTAATATGTAGCAGATACATCACTTCCATACGAAAGCGAAAATACCTACGCTAAAATAGCCTACAAAATCTTGAAAATAATATCTGCTTTTCGCTGGGAGAAGAAATCACACACAATCACAAGAGTCGAGATTGTGTTGCCCGACTCACGTGTAAGCGCGTCACCGCACGCATGAGCTAGGGTTGTACATATGAGGAATATATTGTAATAAAACAAATGTTAAGTACACATTGTTTATTTCCTGGGCATTCATAGCTACTCGAGGAGGGAAATGTCTTGACCACATATATGGTTAAAACGAATTTCGAATGAAAAGCCTAAAACTGAACGTCGGTACTAAATATTATAGTAATATGTCTGTATAAGCTAAACACGAGTGAGCGAAGTGAGCGAGCATAATTTTTTTCCCATTCTATAGGTTAAAATCTATTCAATCGTTAAACTTAAACACTGAATAACGGTGAACTTCGGAAAAATATCATAAAATGAACCGGCTAAAACAGAACATCGCTACTAAATAAAATAATATGTCCTTTATGTCAAACGCGAGCGAGCGAAGCGAGCGAGCAAAATTTTTTTCCTATTTAATAGGTTAAATCTGCTCAAATTTTAAACCCTCAAAGACTGCTACCCAAAAACTCTGTTTTCGAAAAATACAAATATGAAAAGCCTAAAACTGAACGTCGGTACTAAATATTATAGTAATATGTCTGTATAAGCTAAACACGACTGAGCGAAGCGAGCGAGCATAATTTTTTTTCCCATTCTATAGGTTAAAATCTATTCAATCGTTAAACTTAAACACTGAATAACGGTGAACTTCGGAAAAATATCATAAAATGAACCGGCTAAAACAGAACATCGCTACTAAATAAAATAATATGTTCTTTATGTTAAACGCGAGCGAGCGAAGCGAGCAAGCAAATTTTTTTTCTATTTAATAGGTTAAATCTCTTCAAATTTTACACCCTAAAAGACTGAAAATTGTATTATTTTGTAATTTAAATTAAAGTAAAATTAGTGTAATTTCTGATGTTGTAAATTAGATGACAAGTAACTTATTATGTTATCTTTGTCATATAATACTTATTTCATACTTTTTTCATAGTATATAATTACAAAATTTTAGGATAAGTGACGTGCCCAAAATATTGTCTCGCATGCTATACGTTCGAGGATTCGATGGCACGCGTGCCATAGGTTAGTTTTAGGCTAGTGATTTTATTGTTTTTTTTCTAAAGTACAATATTCTTTTAGGGCTTAGATTTTAACAGGTTAAAGCGTAAAAAACATTCGCTCGCTTTCTCAATTTCAACGCATTTAACACAAATACATATAGAACAAGTTAGTATTAAAGTTCTGTTTTAAGCTGTTGATTTTTTTCTAAAATAACTTTAAAAAATCATCTTTCAGATAGGGATAATGGGGCGGCAAAATATGTTAATTGGCCTGTGGCGCAAAATTTCTAAATATGCCTCTGTATATGGGTCATTCACATGGACTAGCCGGCCCATTCTTGCATCGAATTAAAATAAAAACGTTAAATAGTAATCAATTATCTAAACATAAATTTAACTATCATAACAGTCTAAATTCGAAACAATATGGCGCCGATCCTATTCTCATTTGAATAGCACTATATGACGCAAAACTCCGCAAAAGTCAATGGGTACGTTTTTATGAACGTGAAGAAATGCCAGTGCGGTTAGGCGATCTTCAACCATTGAAGATCTTAGACACGATTTAAATATTCGATGCGTTCGTTCCCAAACGTATACAACGTATCATACAAAGTTATTATATTATATTAAGTTAATTAAATATTGAAGGTAGTTACATAAAATCTGTATGGTGACAAAATATATAAATAAAATCATTATGTTCAATTAGTGGTCCACCTAAGTCCTGGAACCAGCTCAGGGGGGGGTCATGACCCCCATGACCCCCCCCCCTGGATCCGCCGTTGGTCACCAGGCGCTGAAATATTAAAAATAACGTTTAAGAGGTATAGAAATTATTGTAATAATTTAATACGAAAACTTAAAAGAAATCTTTAACTAAATCTACTAGAACTCCTAAAAAAACTAACAATATAAAAAACGTCATAAACTTTAAGAAATAATCAAAATGCACTACAAAAATATGCTACCAATTATTTTTAAACAAAAAATTAAAGCTACTTCCAACGTAAAAATTCACAAAAAAGTATGCAATAAAACTTATTTTCTAAATAATTCCCCTTTTAAAATTTTTGTTTAAAATAATAATTTCACCCTTTTTAGTAATATATATTACTCACACCGCTGCTTACTCCCTTACCCCCCTAGGCCTCCAGCGCCCACTTCGGGAAAGACTGCCATAGACATTTATGGTGCAATAATATACTTTGGTCTTATAAAAAGTAGGGGTCTTTTTTAATCAAGGATGAAAGTCCGTTTCTAGTTCTTAGCTACTTACTTATAATTTTTTCAATAAAGTTCTAGTGTTCATTAAAATTTATTTATTGAAATGTCATCTAAATGGTTGAAGTAAAATAATTGAAAACTTAGGTAATTAATTATATTAAAAACTATAAATATTAAATATAATGGCAAACGAAAAATAACAATGCATTTCACATGAAAAAATGGCTTCCTTGAAACAACATTTCTGATATTTAAACAAATAAAACCTTACTAAACTAAAATGCATAATGTGCATACGTGATTTATTAGATTTTACGTCAATTATATTTACTCGGATTATAGGCAACGAATATTCCCGATTACTTCCGAGTCCCGCCGAAGTCTCTATAGACTGTACAAACGCACACTCGCGGGAGTCGGGCGAGTCGCGCCTTCGGATATTCATAGGTGTGTGCGTTTGCGAACTGTGTACGGACACCAAAATTACTACACACATGCGAACATTCGTCCTGCCAGACGGCACGGCATGAGTTGCATGTTGGTGCTTGCCGCCAAACGCCTGGCAAACATAATGTGCTTGCAAATAGGTGCTATTTATAAAATATTAGGTGTTTTTATGTTATTATATTTTGTTTATTCATTTATTTACTATTAATTAAAGTCATTTAAAACGTACGAACGTTTTATTAAAATATCTGTGAATGGCAAGTAAAGCACTGCATTTCTGCCTACAAGGAGCGCACGCCCCTGGGGGTAAGGTAGGTAAGGGGCCCAGAAAAAATTGGGGGCGCTGATGTGAGTAGTATTATTATTGCTCAATGTTGATTATTATTGGTTAATTTTGAATAGATAAAAGAGACTCTCCAGGCAAAACTAATATGTAACTAAGGTGAAAAATAAAATGGGGGGCGCTACAAAATAACTGATTTTCTAAGTGGGCGTTAGGCATAATAAGTTTGGGAACCTCTGGTCTATGGTATCACACACCTCTTGCTCAATAGTTAATAATAATAATTAATATAATAATTGGTTCTACGCACGAGACGTAGTTAGTTTAATTATTAAAATGTCACATATTCTATGAAATACAAATAAAAAAAGAGATAAAAACGTCATAAAAAATTCTAACCTAACCTAACCCAAAAGTACACAAACATTATTTCACGCCGAATTTTTGCGAGGCCGTATAACCACTCTGAATACGTTTTGAACGTGATAAAAAGTTCTAACCTAACCCAAAACTACACAAACGTTATTTACCACTTGGTTTTTATAAGGCTGTATACTGTGTACTGTTACCACTTTGGAGACGTTTTGAATGTGATAAAATAAATAATTTAAAAAATAAAAAAACCCGACTGCAAAAAAAGACAGATACTTAAGCAACGCACTAAAAAGACCGAAACAAGATTGAGAAAACAGACTACACTTTGTCACACTTTGTCAGAGTTAGCAGTACGACCACAAAGCCATCGAGCTTCTCACTTATTCCTCATAGAATCATACACATTAATGATAAGGTTATACCTAGGTAAAGTTTTAACCAATTCAAATATCTGGTTATTCTACAGCATTTTATATTATGTTATTCTTTAGATTAATAAAACTTTTTGTAGGTAGGTGAACTGCGTGAAAGCCCAAAACCCAACCCAAAAATTTTTCGATATAAAAAGTGAGTCCTATGTGTTTATCCAGTCGCTGTGTTTAACCAAAGCCTAAACTACTACGGTAACAAATTTAATAAAAATTCGTTTCATAGCTTCGGAGATTAGCGCGCACAAACGTACAGATAAACAAAAAACATCTTAAAAGTCATTGCTTTGGGTTAAAAACTAAAAGTCTGTATATTAAATTAAACACTGATAAATCAAGCACAAATAAATTAATTAAATATTACTAACAACAAAAGAGTAATAAATTTAATTATACACTCAAGATATTCTACTGAAATACTATAATAATCATAATAATATCTATGGATGCTTCACACCACGTCAATCGGGTCCCGTGAAATCGTGGTCCGATGTGGTGGATCCGAAACTTGTGTTACGGGTACCAGACAGCGGAAATATATATTTTAATATTTATGTCCCAGGAACACAGAAAAACTTCTTGTTCCGTCGACGGGTTCTGCGACTCCCGGCTTGAGCACCAACATGCACAACCACTGAGCCACAGAGGTCGTCAGTATATAATATAATATGTATTATGAATATATTAAATGCAGCAATCGAAAATATCAGAGTGCCTAGTTAATCAGAGGATTTTCATCAAATTTTGCTGGCGACCAGACTACACAACTGAATTTTGCCTTCGAATTATTGTCAGATTAAATTTTTCAACATGATGACAATATGTTATGTCAAAATAAAAATAAAGCCCCCCACTCACGGGCTATCGATTGCTTCGATCAAATTGAAAATTAATTCGTATTTGAAATTAAATTGCTAACGACAAACTATTACACAAAATTATTAGTGTAAGACCTACCAGCTAGTTTTTCCGGTGGGCGCCAAAAGTGGGAACAAAATTTACGCGTATATACGAGTATCATTTAAAAAGTGTAGTAATGCGGTCCTAGGATCTCAGGCTATACATAGATATATAATATTAATAGAGGTAGATATGTTATAAACGCGTTAAAATGAAGACTCGAATTGGTGCGAGTCGGGTCAATTTTGGTTAGTATGCGACCAGCTGGTCGACGAGTAGCACGTACTACGCGTCCCGTGCATCTTGCACAAAATGCCATCGTGTGCCTTTATAAGCTGTGCAAACCATGACAAGAAAGTGAATTAAAGTCAAGGAATTTCATTCCACTGGTAACTTTATAAAGTTAATTAAGTATCAGTCAAGTATTTTCTTAAAAATATATTTTTCAACAATAAATAATTTCAAGAAAATACTTGACAGGTTGTCATAAGAAAAAAGGAAAGCAATGTCAATATATACTTTTTTTGTGAATCTAATAAGGATGCATGCATTTCTGCCATAGAATAATTATAGTACAGAAGCGAATGTCGTTAGTTGTACGGAGTTACAGACAGTCCACTTGTTTTATTTTTTATCTACTTTTAAATATATTTTGATAAAATTGACGAAAATAATTTAAGTATATCTTTCAGTCAGTTAAATATAAACTTCTTAAAATTGTTAAACTGCAAAAAAGTGAGTTATGAGATGTTAAGTAACTAAGAACGAACTAAGGGCCTAACAGTAACGTAACTGCTACTTTTATTTGATTGAAATATATATTTAATTTTTTAAAGATTTCCAAGTAATGAAGTACGAGCACAAGACTGGATCGCATTAGTCCGCGAACAAAGAGGCGATGCCGGATGGATGCCCTCAAAAAATAGTCGAATTTGTAGCGTATATCTTAAATCTTATGTGCTAATAGTTATAATAAAAACTTACTAAAATGCCGTTTATTTAATATTGTATGTTTCTGTTTTATATTTTGTTTGTTAATATTCCTACGCACCTAGATTTTAAAGCCTGTTATTAAGAATTTATTAATTTTCGTGTAAATGAAGCAATATTTTGTCATACCTAATATGACTGTATTTTTAAGTTTATGAAGCAAAAAAAGTGATTATAAAAATAGTTTTTTTCTCTATTATTCGAATTGTGTATGTGTGTGTGTGATTTTTTAAATTGAATATTAAAAAATTGCGAATATATATTTATTTATTTGCAAGCTCTACTTCTTACCCTTTACCTGAAAGGATTGATAGTAAGTTTTTCTAAGGCTGGGACTATATTATGATCCGGAATCCGGAAAGCCGTAGAAAATTGTAAGCATTGAAAATAGAACTCTGCGTTAATAATAGTTGAAAACCAAACACATGAGTGTCGAGTCAAATGTCAATGCCTTAAATGACAACGCTCGAAACTTCCATTTTCAACTCTATTGTATTAGCGCAGAGTTCTATTTTCAATTCTCAGAATTTTCACCGGCATTCCGGATTCCGGAGCATAATATAGTCCCAGTCTAATGAGAAACAAATTCTGGAAAATAAGCTAACTTTTAAAAATCTACATTTTTGACGTTATATTTACACAAAGCTTGGTTAAAAAAGAGTATTTTGTTAAAAATAAGGTCTTTCTTCATCTGCGCTGTCCTTTGTTACTTTGCAGAATTTGTGCCCCAACATCACTACTATAAAAAATGCAAAAAAAAATACAAACGTGTTTTAAATCCCAGGTTTCGATTCCTGTTTGACATTAACGAAATAAAAACAATTATGCAGTTTTATCTAAATAATAGTAGACATGCCATTATTATATAGATTAATCTTACATAAAATGGTTATTATAATATATTTAAATTTTAATAAATTACCTCTTAAAAGTAACTATGAACTAAATAGAATTTATACGCATTTTGTACCTTCTGTGTCGTTAAATATTCTATGACATATTTTTGATTTAGGAATGCCATCCTTGTCACGAATTTTTGCTGTGAGTGAAATGTGTCAATAATAAAAAATGTCTATGTGTGTGTCGCGGCCAAGGAATTTGTAAGTATTATATACAACAGGAAAGAGTACTTCAAACTTTATTTTCTTTTAATTCAATCAAAAATGATCTTTACTACTCAGACTTAAAGCTTATCACGTGCGCAATAAAAAAACCGGTCCCGGTGAGATAGCTATAAGTTATCCCTGTGTCTCGTTCTAACAAGTAACCTAGTGTAGCCAGTTTATATCTTTACTTAAATTTTAGGTTTGGTAGATTTTATGTGCGATATAGTGTATAAGAAAGAAATACTAATAAACTCGGTTAAATATTATGTTATTCATAATCTGAGAGAGAAATGTAAAATAAAAATCACTAGTTATTTAGAACCTACCTACTAACCGATAATTAGAAATTTGTTATTTAATTTTTGATTATTTGCATTTTGGTAGAGTAAAATGGAAGAAATGAAAATAGAATAGTTGCAACACAAAACGCCGTGTATTTCCCTTGGAACATTCTAAATATTCGGGTGACAATATGATTTAATAGGGAATATAGGACATTTATATTATTTTACCTACCTTAATGATATTGTAAAGAGAAAACCATTGTATGTTTGTATGTTATTGATAATTTCTGAAACCTAACAGATTTGAAAAATTCTTTCACTGTTAGAAAAATTCTTAATCCCTGAGTGCTTATTATATGCGCATAGTTACGTGAGAATCTCGCGGGCGGGCGGGCGACATCAGACAGACAGAGTTATAATATTAGTAGGTAGGTTTATCTGTATAGGATGACTTATAATATAATAATAACATTTATGGACACTTCACACCACATCAATCTTGTCCCGTGGTAAGTTCTCGAAAAACTTGTGTTTTTTTTTTTATAAAACTAGGGGGCAAACGAGCAAACGGATCTCCTGATGGAAAGCGATTACCGTCGCCCATGGACACCCGCAACATCAGAGAAGTTGCAAGTGCGTTGCCGGCCTTTTAGGAGGGAATACGCTCCCATCTTGAAGGTTTGCAGGTCGTAGTGGTCCGGAAATACTGCTGGCGACAGTTCATTCCAGAGTTTTACAGTGCGCGGCAGAAAGCTTCGGGTAAAGCGCACGGTGGAGGACTGCCACTCATCAAGGTGATGGGGATGATAAATATTTTGTCGCATGGAACGGTGGCGAAAATTTGCAGCAGGTAGGTATAAGTCCGAACAATTTTATTTTATAAGCTTTTATTTAGTTTCACCTGTCCCATTGTCGGTCTGTAATGGATTCTTGCAAGTTAAATTTGATCCACTTTCCGGTTTCCGATTGAGTTGAAATGTTGCACGAATATGTAAACCGCATGACAATGCAATATTATGATGACGTGGAGCTGATCTGATGATGGAGCTGGAAGGTGGCCACAGGAATTCCAAAAAAAAACCATATAGTCCCATCGAATTTGGGCTCATTTAGTTCGTCTTGACAAGTACTTTGATACTATATGGTAACCAGGATCTGATGATGGAGCTGGAAGGTGGCCATAAGAACTCCGTAATTAAACGACGCAACCCCATCAAGTTTCGTCTCGTTTAATTCGTCTTGACGAGTACTTTGATACTATATGGTAACCAGGGAGCTAGAATATGGCCATAGGAACTCTGTAATTAAACGACGATGGGGTTCCATCGAGTTTGAGCTCGTATGATTCGTCTTGACGAGTATCTTGGTTGGCGTGAATATGCAATCAAATGAAAGGGCTTGCAGTTAATAACTCGAAAATCCAACATGGCGGAACATCCAAGATGGCCGCCAAGTCATTTTTAATGCACTCCTACAGTATGGGTATCAAATGAAAGGGCTTGCTGAGAATAACATGAAAATCTAACATGATGGAACATATAAGATGGCTGGCAAGTTATTTTTAATGCACTCCTACAATATGGGTATCAAATGAAAGGGATTGCTGAGAAAAACTCGAAAATCCAACACGACGGAACATCCAAGATGGCCGCCAAGTCATTTTTAATGCACTCCTACAATATGGGTATCAAATGAAAGGGCTTGCTGAGAATAACTCGAAAATCCAACATGATGGAACATCCAAGATGGCCGACAAGTTATTTTTAATGCACTACTATAATATGGGTATCAAATGAAACGGATTGCTGAGAAAAAACATGAAAATCTAACATGATGGAACATCCAAGATGGCCGGCAAGTTATTTTTAATGCACTCCTACAATATGGGTATCAAATGAAAGGGATTGCTGAGAAAAACTCGAAAATCCAACATGACGGAACGTCCAAGATGGCAGACAGTCAATTTTATTGTAATCCTACAATATGGGTATCAAATGAAAGGGCTTGCTGAGAATAACTCGAAAATCCAACATGATGGAACATCTAAGATGGCCGACAAGTTATTTTTAATGCACTCCTATAATATGGGTATCAAATGAAAGGGATTGCTGAGAAAAACCCAAAAACTCCAACATAATGGAACATCCAAGATGGCCGACAGTCAATTTGAATGCAATCCTACAATATGGGTATCAAATGAAAGGGCTTGCTGAGAATAACTCGAAAATCCAACATGGCGGAACACCCAATATGGCCGACAAGTTATTTTTAATGCACTCGTACAATATGGGTATCAAATGAAAGTATGGTGTGTTGGGGTTTTTTGAGGTCCTTACTGAGTAGAGTAAAATTTCTAGGAGGTCTCCTGAAGAGCTTGACTGTACTAAATTAACCGGCAAACAACCTTGCAACAACGATGCGTTAAATGAGATGAACAGACTGAGAAACCTATCTAGCGATAACTAAAAAGTAAAAAAAAAATTAAAAGTAAAAAAAAAACTTTTTTAAAAAACAAGCTTTTATTTGAATGCGCTAAAAAGAATTAAATATTTTTTCCTTTAAAACTTTTACTATCAACTTACAACGTAATTACACAATTTATATCATATAAAAGCTTGTCGAGAATCAAACAAATCAAAGAAGTAAATCAAGTAACTTGATCTGATAGATTTATGAGACAATTTATTTGATTCTCGACAAGCTTTTATAACATATAAATTGTGTAATTACGTTATAAGTTGATAGTAAAAGTTTTAAAATAAAAAATGGCGGAATTCGAACCAGCGACCGGCTTGATCACCAACATGCTCAACCACTAAGCCAATGAGGTCGTCAAACTTTTAATTAGTGCAAAATATACTTTACCACGTGGTAGTGCTCATGATTACAAACTTTCCCAAAGGAACTTTTTTATTTAATCCACCTCAACTTAACATTAGGTAGCGAATTAAATAATAATAAAAAACAACGGGTTGCACTCCGGGAGTGCCGGTAGAAGTGAAAAATTTCAAAAGTGGGGCCATTTAACTAGACACTTTTCTCCTTAGTGTTTTCACTATACGTCAAATTTCAAAATGGCCCCAAAATTTTCAAAAGTGGGGCCATTTAACTGGAGACACTTTTTTCTTCATAGTGTTTTCACATACATACATACATATAATCACGCCTTTTTCCCGTAAAGGGGTAGGCAGAGACCACTTTTTGCCACTTGCTACGATCCTTACATACTCGTTTCGCTTCGTTCACTTTCATTCTTACCATCCATTCCTCCTCTTACATTCAACGTAGCGAAGCGGCTCTCCATGGTCCGCTTTTCACCTTCGCGAGAAACGAGACGTGATGGGTGGTGAACCACATCGCCGCCATTTTGGATAATTAAATTATTTTTCTGATTATCCATTGCATTTCCACGGATTGGTGGAGAGGGTAGGAATAGGGAAAAGGAAGGATAGGTGGCGTGGAAAGGAAGATTGGTAAGTTAGAGTGGGAAATAGGAAATGTAGGATATTACCGCCCAGGAGGGCTGGGGATAGGACAGTAATAGCTAGGGAAGCCGGGGTCGCATACCCGTATACTATACCACAACTACCGGACAGGTAAGTTGGGATGAGTATCCCATGACATGGATATGACACAAATAATAATAAAAAATAACGGGTTGCACTCCGGGAGTGCCGGTAGAAGTGAAAAATTTCAAAAGTGGGGCCATTTAACTAGACACTTTTCTCCTTAGTGTTTTCACCATACGTCAAATTTCAAAATGGCCCCAAAAATCTCAAAAGTGGGGCCATTTAACTGGAGACACTTCTTTTCTCTAACGTGTTTTCACCATACGTCAAATTTCAAAACGGCCCCAAAAATCTCAAAAGTGGGGCCATTTAACTGGAGACACTTCTGTTCTCCATGGTCTTTTCACCATACGTCAAATTTCAAAATGGCCCCAAAAATCTCAAAAGTCGAGCCATTTAACTGGAGACAATTTTCGTGGGGGGACAATTGGAGGTAAAGGCCAATGTAAGGGTAAATGTGATGGGGATGATTGGCGGTCAAGGTCAAGGCCAAAGGTCAATAGTTAGGGTCAAAAGTAAATAAGAACTAAAATAGTTTCATGCTCGCGTAAACCAAGACAGCAAACAATTGCAAGTTGCATTTTATGACTTTTCGATCAGATTCACGTGTCCTGCTCGAGTTTAACAGTTTTTACCCATCCCAAGAAAAATGCACAGTGCCGCTAAAGGAATTTTCACTTATAATAAATGCTCTAAAACAGTGTTTTTCAACCTGTGGGTCGCGACCCCCTGGGGGGTCGCGAAGCTTCTGTAGGGGGGTCGCCGGAGGTCGAGAGAACTTTAGTAAAAAAACTATAAAGATTAAAAATATTAATTTATTTAGTCTCTTACGTAATAAATAAATCTTTTATCTTATTATCTATCTATTTTCTCTATTTTAACAAAAGGATATACTCATAAATCGATCATCGATATCATCGATATCTTATAACCAATTGGAAAATAATGTGTTTGATATACTATATTATGCACTTATATCCGAATCCTAATTATGGAGGCGCATAAAAACGTCGTATGGAATGAATATTTGTAACACTGTAACATACATATACATACATGATAAAAAAGCGAAGGGTCGGGGGGTCGCGAAATATTTTTTCATACCAGGGGGGTCGCATCATGAAAAAGGTTGAAAAACACTGCTCTAAAAAGTTTATTTGGGTAAGATGTTTGTTATCATGAGCATTATCACGTGGTAAAGTGTTTTACACTAATTAAAAGTCACTCTATAATATACGTTTCAGCAACTTGTATTATCATTTATGACGTATTATTATTTTTAAACAAAAAATTAAACCGACTTCCAAAGTAAAAATACACAAAAAAGTATGAAATAAAACTTATTTTCTAAATAATTCCCCTTTTAAATTTGGCTATTTCTCTACTTAATGTTCTTAATTTTGAAGTCGATACCAGAATAGCCAAATTTAAAAGGGAAATTATTTAGAAAATAAGTTTTATTTCATACTTTTTTGTGTATTTTTACTTTGGAAGTCGGTTTAATTTTTTGTTTAAAAATAATAATTTCACCCGTTTTAGTTAGGTATATATTTTGTTAAGTTGTTATTAATACGTCTTAAGAACGTTAAAATAAACGATCGAATGTATAATTGAATACGCGCCAAGCTTCCATTAGGTATTGTTGTTAAGGTGATGATGATGATTACTGTATGATGATGATTACTGTATGTGACATATGCTTGCAGTTCTTTAAACAATGCTGAAATTTCCAAACGCGTATCTTTAAAGACTGAGGAGTTCTGTTCAGTGCTTTTGGATCTAGGGTAGAGTAGACCCTAGATCCAAAAATAAGATGTTGAAACCAAGGTATACCTTGGTTTCAACATCTTATTTTTAGGAGCATATGCTGCATTAACACAATGCAGCATATGCTCCTAAAAATAAGATGTTCAGTAATAGTCAAAATCACTATATGTGTCGATATAAATTTCGAGGAGTTCCCTCGATTCCTCATGGATCGCATTATCCGGTTTCCACCTTGGTGACTAAATGACCAATTTCGAATTAAACCCTTTACAACAACAAACGAATTTTTTAAATAGGTCCATAAACAGCAGAGTAATGTTCAAAGATCTCCGTGTTAGTGTAAAATACTATGGGAAGTACCTTTTATATCATCATAATGTGATGATGTATGGTGTGATAGTGGTGGTGATGATGATGTTTACTCTAATTGACAGGGTGGCATATGCTTGCAGCTTGCAGTTCTTTAAACAACGCCGAAATCCCCAAACATGTATCTATAATGAGTCAGGAGTTCTGTTCTATACTTCTGGATCCAGGGTATACCTTGGAGCAAAATATTACTTGTTGATAGCATGTGCTTGGACTTCTTTAGAAAAAGTTGAAATCACCATATTATGTTTCCAAACTTCAACTAATTTGTCCCCAAATTAAAAATATTGTTGTCACCCTCGTTAAAAAGAGATGGAGGGGTTTGTATTGTATCTCCCTCTCGGCACAAATTTGATGCCGAGAGCTCTTTCCAGTTGTATATAATACTTACAAATTCCTTGGTCGCGGCACAAAAATTTTGTCAGTTTTGTAAGGGTATAACGTATCCTTAGTTATCACTGCATTTTAGTAATTTTATCATTTTTCATCCCGCTTGATAACTGATCAATTATAGTGTTTTTACCTTTTTATAAGGCATAACAACGTTTGCCGGGTCAGCTAGTATATATATATATATATATATATATATATATATATATATATATATATATATACAGCCGAACGTATAACCGCCTCCTTTTTTTTATTCCCTAAATTTTTTGAAGACTTTTAAGGCCACGTAGACCAAGCGAAATAGGCATTTAATGCTTCCAAGAGTTGCCCGCAATTGCCGCAAAGCGAGCCGCGCGCCTACGTCGCCGGCGTGAACTTACATGAACCCAAAGTGTTACAGTGTAGACGTGTCGGCAGTAGGTCATCTTATTTTATTATTTGTATTAAAAAAGATAATAAAATCCATAGATAACTGTTTTAATGCAACACATAGCACACATAATTTGAATAGATATTATAGGTAGGTACCTACCTAAGTAAAAAATGATTAAATTATATTCAATTATTTTGACAGTTTCTATGCAGTGTGTTCTGTTACAAGTATAAAAACACGCTGTGTTCGATGTGTGCATGGAGACGAGTACCTATCGTTAGCTCGTGTGGTCACTAAAGTACGTGTCGTTTCGTGAGATAATAATACTGTATCAGGTAGGTGCTGACGATTTGATGGTAACTACTTAGGCAGGCACTTGCAAAAAATGTATTCCTACTGCCGAGTCCGCACGTTTGCCACTTGCCGCAAAATCCAAACCTCCACAAACGTTTGACTTTTTGAAAATCCAGATTTCCGAATTTTTTCTCCCAAAAATCCGGATTATCCGATTAATTCAGATTTTTTTCATTTTTTTAAAATTTGTTGCATATTTTATAAAACTTTAATGTTTATTTTACTACTATGTTGTAGCAAAACTTACACTCATTAGTAAAAAAAAGAGTTACTTTTTTATAATTTAATTTAAATAAATTCTGATTTTAAGTTGTAAGTATTAGAATTACAATCTGAATAAATAAAAACATAATGAGATTATAACAAAATTATATACTTAATTATATTATTTTTTTTTATTTTTAGAAATATTTTTGATTACGTTTCAAATCCTACAATGTTCAGTTTTATAGTTAGTATTTTATTTTAAATAAGGTATGTATATATTGTTATTTACTAAATGTTCCAGCAGAAAGAATTATAAAAAATTGGAATAGCCTGTGATCTTTTTAACGCTTTTTTTACATATTCACCACTACCGTTTTCGTAAAGTTCCATTTCTATGTGAAAGTACTAACGTAGGAAAATTAATACAGTTTAATAAAACGTAGGAAACTGAAAATCCTTTAAATCGAGATCCGGGGAGTGAAGACAAATCATTTGAAGCATGGGGCTGAACAAATAATTTTGTATGGACGAAATTGGACCACTTTTGAGTTATTGAAAGTAAAAATCACCCACCTGTTTAGGTAATAATTGAACACGTAAATGGTGTTTTTAATTCCCTCGGTAACTAACACAAGTACAATAAGCAATTCTAAGCACAATTTAAAACCTATAACTGTTGTAAGATCTTTATTTTAACATTTTACTTACAAATAAACAGTAACATCTTACTCTTCATTGCACTTTGAAGTTTCCGCTATAAGATGAAAACTACATTACTAAAAAAAAATAACAGTGGTTTACACAAATCGTTGGTGCTATTTTTGACACCTATATCTTATCTTTAAAATATTATCTAAAAATAATTATATCTACGCAAAAACAGGAGCGTTGATTTTCATTTAGTTTTGCTACTGACTCGTTCGGCAAAACTCTCTCTAATCTTAAACCAACCAGTCAGGTATTATCGACTCCAAAACTTCTTCCTGATATCATAGAGATAATATTTAGGTATTTGGACTTAGATATTCATTATTTAGAAGATAATTAAATATAGTTAAACCACTACATTTCTTTTTAAGCTGTCATATTAATTTGGCATTCTATGATTGTAGAAATTAAAATTGCAATAATATGTTTCGACTTTCGTTGGTAAGAATTCAATAAATATAAAAATACAAAGCTTTAATTGGGTTTGGATTTGCTTATTATACTTCTTACTACTTGTGCAATTGAAACTGAAACAATATTCAGTGTTTTTATAAATTAGATCACCTATTAATGAACTGTACTACTACTGAAAAAATATAAAATTGTAAGTATCTTAGAAACAGTCCATACATATACATATATAGCGGCCATAATATTTTAACAGATCTTCATCCCTCGCATTTCCATTTAATGGATTGACTATGTTCTACCAAATAACTTGAATAAATGGAAAAATGTGTCAACAATTTCAACAGGACAACAAATAATATCAAATTATCCAAAGGCATGTATTTAAACTCACGACAAAACATATTTATTTCTTATGTTTACGCGAATATTGTTCATTGTTTTAAACACTTACGGATTTTGTCGCGTTACGTAAACGTAACCGTAAAACGTAAACCGTGACAAAATCCGTAAATGTTTAAAACAATCACGACAAAACAATTAAATTTTGGATGTGAAAATACCGAATATTGAATACTAAATTACCATGTTGGCTAAAGAATGTAAGGAATAAAAAATTACAAATCTGGTGACTAAATAATACCACTGAATATTCCAAACTGGCAGACAGATATTATATTAGCGAACAAATAACCATCTTGGCGACAATTTGTGAGTACACATTTAATTTAAGAATAGGTACATATATTTTCCGTAATGTAGGTAACTCAAAAAACATACAAGCAGCAAAACCAGCGCACATAAAAAAAAAACAAAGGAGCGTACAAAATTCCCAATTTTTAATTTTCCTCGACTTGGTGTAGATATTGGGTAGATTCATTTTGAAATTTAAAAATAACGGTTATTCATTTTTCACAAAATTAACATAGGTGTCGTTACCAAGTTTTTGGGGGTGCTGGATACGAAAATGACATTCATTTTGAAATTCCAATATGGCGGACATACTTAATTTTATAAAAATAATATGGTTGTCCCTTTGTTGGTTTCTGGGGGTGCTGATTACAAAAAAGTCATCCATTTTAAATTTCCTTAGTAACCCCGCAACCTCAAATTTTCTTCATGATGGGAGAAAAAGAAATTCGAAAATCCTGAATATTCCAACATTCCTATAGCTTTATGCATCCCGGCCCCGGTATCTCAATGTAGAGCATTTATATTTTTTTAATAAAATAGATTCTATCTCGGAAACGGTGCATCCTAATGAAAAATAATGAAAATTTCCTCCCCCTTAGAAACTCCGCAACATCATATTTTCTTCATGATGGAAGAAAAAAAATCTGAAAATCCTAAATTTTCCAAATTTTCTATAGCGTTTTACACCGTTCGTGTCTCAAAGTAGAGCATTATCGTATTTTTTTTTTCTATAATGGCTTCTATCTCAGAAACGGTGCATCCTACTTGAAAAATAATGAAAATTACCTCTCCCTTAATAACTCCGTAACCGTAAAAATCTGAAAATCCTGAATTTTCCAACATTTCTATAGCTTTATATATCCCTCGTATCTCAATGTAGAGCATTTAATTTTTTTTATAAAATTGATTCTATCTCGGAAACGGTGCATCCTATTGAAAAAATAATGAAAATTTCCTCCCCTTAAAAACCCCACAACACCATAGTTTCTTCACGATGGAAGAAAAAGAAATTTGAAAATCCTGAATTTTCCAAAATTTCTATAGCTTTATACACTGTTCGTGTCAAAGTAGAACATTGCCATATTTTTTTTTCTAAAATCGCTTCTATTTTAGAAACGGAAAAATAATACTATTACTGGAAAAATAATAAAAATTTCCTCCCCCTTAACCCGGAAATCGCATATTTTTTTCATGAATGCCAAAAAAAGAAATTTGAAAATCCTGAATTTCGAAAAGTTTCTATACCTTACATAGCTGGTACCTCTACAAACTACATGTTAATTTTACGAAGATTGGATAGTCTCCATTTTGGAAAATGAAATTGGAAGACAATTTTATAATCAGCATATGAAACATGGAAAAAGACATCCATTTTTAATAAAAAAAAAAATATACGCCATTTTGGAATTTTAAAACGGATTTTATTTTCATATTATTCTGCACCCCCAAAAACCTTGAAAACGATACCCATACCAAAGAAAAAAAAACCTCCAATAGTATCCAAAACTGGGATTTTCCGTAGCTTGCAAATTGAATTTTTAGCAGATATTAATTTATCAATCAAATCTTTATAAGCTACTTACATGGTATAATGGTTACCAACTTATCGGTGCTAATTGGATTAAATTTCGCTACTTTTTATCTGCCGATTTTTGTATTTTTTGTCACTTGAGTGATTTCACCAGTTTGGTAATTTAGTCGCCAACATATTAATTCGCTGCCAAATTCAGCAATACAGTATGCTCACGTGCAGTCACCAACTTATTTTTTGTTCACTCGATTAATTATATCCCTTATTCAAATATTGTACGTCTAGAGTACATACTAATTACAATTAAAATATGTAATTTTCATAGTAGTAACCAAGATTGATTGAAGTAATTTAGTCGCCAGCATATTAATTCGCTGCCAAATTCAGCAATACAGTATGCTCACGTGCAGTCACCAACTTATTTTTTGTTCACTCGATTAATTATATCCCTTATTCAAATATTGTACGTCTAGAGTACATACTAATTACAATTAAAATATGTAATTTTCATAGTAGTAACCAAGATTGAAAAAATCGAAAAATCCGGATTTTTCGAATTTTTCGAATTTCGAAGTATCCGGATTGCAACCCCTACTTGCGAGTGACTTGGTGTGTTCTGCAAAGGCAAGCATGACAGATGTTGAGCTCGTATCCTTATATTTTATTGTAAATAGAACAGCCTCCGTGGTCTAGTGGTTAGAGCTTGGCTCTCGACTCGGATGTCGCGTGGGGAGTTATTTATTATTATTATTGTAAAAACAGAAATCGAAATAAAAAGAAACGAAAAGTACGGCAAAGAAGATGGTAGATGTTACAAATTCATAAAAACCGTTTACTGGCTTATTCAATAATGTACTAAGGCTACTCCACGCATCAGCTACTTTTTTCTCATAATACACAACACAATAATATATGTATGGACGCTTCACACCAAGTCAATCTGGTCCCGTGGTAAGTTCTCGAAGAACTTGTGTTACGGGTACCAGACAACTGAAATATATATTTTAATAATTTTTATATTATACACATATTTAAGATTTTTAGTATATTTAGTATATTTAATACACATTCATGACCCAGGAACACAGAAAAAATGTTTGTTCCTTCAGCATTCAAACCCGCGCCTAACTGACGGAAGCGGAACCCTATTTTTTAAACGGAACCCTAAAATAAAAGTAGCCTATGTTAGACCTTATGACATCAGCTATCTGCCAGTGAAAGTCCCGCGAAAATCGGTCCAGCCGTTTCAGAGATTAGCCGGAACAAACAGACAGACAGACCGACAGACAGACAGACAGACGGACAGACATTTTAAAAAATTGGTATTTTATTGTAAGTACCGAATATACTTTCAGATGCATTATGTGAAAAGCTGTTAATTTGAGGTTACAAACAGACACTTCATTTTTATTTATCTGTACCTATAGATTTAGTTCAAAAATAAAAAGAAGCATAAAAAATACAAAACAAACTTTCCTATAGATTTTTATTGTATTATATGTCCAAGACCCGGGAACACAGGAAACTTTTTGTTCCTTCGGCGGGATTCAAACCCGCGACCCCCGGCTTGAGCACTAACATGCTCAATCACTGAGCCACAGAGGTCGTCTCATCTGGCAAAAGCAACGACGCGGCGGCAATAAAATGTAACATGTTATTGTGTATGGTTATATGTATAACTAGCTGATGCCCGCAACTTCGTTTGCATAACTTCGTTACCCGCAACTAACGAAAACGGATCCCTATTTTTTATACGGAACCCTAAAATAAAAGTAGCCTATGTTAGACCTTATAACATCAGCTATCTGCCAGTGAAAGTCCCGTGAAAATCGGTCCAGCCGTTTCAGAGATTAGCCGGAAAAACAGACAGACAGACAGACGGACAGACAAAAATTTTAAAAATTGATATTTTATTGTTAGTATCGAATATACTTTCATATGCATCAAGTGATAAGCTGTTAATTTGACATTACAAACAGACACTTCAATTATATTTATCTGTATAGATGTATAGATTTAGTTCAAAAATAAAAAGAAACATAAAAAAATACAAAGAAACTGACTTTCCTTTAGATTTTTATTGTATTATACATATCCATGACCCGGGAACACAGGAAACTTTATGTTCCTTCGGCGGGATTCAAACCCGCGACCCCCGGCTTGAGCACCAACACGCTCAATCACTGAGCCACAGAGGTCGTCTCATCTGGCAAAAGCAATGACGCGGCGACGATAAAATATAACATGTTATTGTGTATGATATGTTCAAAAATAAAAAGAAACAAAACAAACTGACTTTCCTACACTGCGTTAGAAACGAAAGAATTGTTCGATAAATACGCGGGTAAGGCGTGCGCTAGCAAAACTGACATAGGTCTGTCCTCGTCAACGCCTAGCGGGCGACTGTGGGGCGACTCTAGCGGCTTACGCACGCTGCATTTCAATATTAATTTATTGTTAAAATAATTAAACCAACATGCAAAATGTAACCAGAAATTATTCTTTTTTAAGTTATTAGCTTTTCGTAGATATGATTTTTGAAAGTAAAACTATCATGAACTTCATGAACAAAAAGAAAAATATTCAAATTTAGCCTCCTCTTCGGAATTATTTTTGATCGAGTGAAGTTTTCAATATTATGTTTCGAACCACAAATTGTTAAAGAACATTAAGTAAACAACAATGTGTTTTTTTTTGGCTTTTTAAAGTTACTATTTGTTTGTTTATTATCGATTCAAAGTCATGTAAAATTGGGTCCACGTGGCCTTAACCAAATTTAACTTATCGTGGTGTAAAAAAAAGTATGAACACTAGTATGGTAAGTTTTTAAAAAAATTGACGCAACTAACCAACATTCCAAAATGGTATAATTACTATAATACTCTAGGAAAACAAGTTATAAAAAAATATGTGCCTATTATTTCTTAACAGGGGCCAAATGACGGTCGGGTGTAATAAAAGTATTAGTTCTTGAAAAATGTTTAATATTTCAAAACAAATGGTACAAACAGTTTCACGTGTAATTTATTAAGTTATTAACATTATAGCAAATGTTCGAACTGTTTGCCACCAGCATTAATACATGCACGACATCGCCTTAAAAATGATCGTTTTATTTGTCTTGCATATCTTCTGCTATTAATGTAATCAGCAGCCTGAGTGATATTTCGACAAAGCTCGTCCAATGTCGCAATGGGTTTTGAGTAGACCCTGTCTTTAAGACAACCCCAATAGAAGAAGTCCGGGGGGTTCAAATCGGGTGAACGGGGTGGCCATAAGATAGGACCAAGTCGCCCGATACAACGCCCTGGATACTCCTTATTTAAATATTCTCGCACAGGACGGGCATAATGTGCTGGGCAATCATCATTTTGGAACCACATGTTTTAGAGATCACTTGAGGGCACTACTAATCTAGGCACTACTACATCTAACAATTCTTGCAAGTCATTTTGTAAAAAGTTTAAATAACTATTGCCATCTAAGATTCCTTGTAACTCAAAGGGCCCAATTACTTTTCCATTTAATATGCCGGTCCATAGGTTAACCTTGAATTGATATTGGGATTTGTCTTGTCTCATCAAGTGCGGATTTTCATTACTCCAACTATGTATCTTTCTTGCATGTTGTTTCATCCGACCATAGAATTTTGTCTAGGAATTGGGGATCTTCACTGTGCCTTTGCAGCATCACACGGCAAAATGTGACTCATAGCGGATAGTCCCGCGGTAATAACATCTGCACACGCCTGTAGTGATATGGGTGAAGCTTGTGACGTTTTAATATTCGATGTGCAGAACTTTTGGGATTCCTGTAGCTTCTTCTATGGCACGTACCGAAGTAGTCGAATCATTTTCTACCTCATTGAGAACTTCTTCATCACGAACTCTAAATCACAAAACACACAATCGTAGTCCAAGATAATGCCAGGTCAGTTCAGTTTGCAGATCACTTCCAGTCCAAATAATGGCAGGTCAGTTAAGTTTGCAGGTCGATTCAAGTCTAAAAGCCCAAGCCAAAAGTCGATAGTATATACGAGAGCCACGTAAGTTGAATTGGGAACGGTGCGCAGTAAACAAAGGAGCAGAGCGTACTGAACTGACTTACTGAGAATAATAACAGCTTCTATACCTGCCCTGTTGTTGTCTCTTTTTAACGTAAATATATCTATCTATCTATCTATCTCTCTCTAACATCTAAGGTATGTATGCCCCATTCAAATTCCTAGAAATTGTAACAAGAACCCATTTTGGGCATGTAGTAAAAGTGATTACTGACAATTACAATTTAAGGAATTTGGCCCCTGTTTAGAAATAATAGGCCCATATTTTTTTATAACTTGTTTTCCTAGAGTACCTATTATACCATTTTGGAATGTTGGTTAGTTGCGTCAATTTTTTAAAAAACTTGCCATACTAGTGTTCATACTTTTTTTTACACCACGATAAGTTAAAGTTGGTTAAAAGTAGAAGTCTTCAAAAAATTTAGGGAATAAAATAAGTTTCATCAATTTTCGTGATAAAACAAGAGTTATTCTGGATTTTTTAAGAATTGTGGTAGATATGGTCTACCAGAATCTGATGGCATTTTAAAAAAAATACAAAATGTGATTTTCATATGGCAATGTCAAGTATGACCCGTCAAATCAAAGTACGTGATCTGTCAACAGCTGTTAAAATTTTGTGATTATGTTCTTGGAATTTGTTGTTTTTGTGAAAATATCCAAAAAGGCAATTCGATCTCAAGCGAGAAATATTGTTTTCTATGTCTATAGTAAAATACAGAAAGAAGAAGGTGTAAATCGAACTCAATCTTTTAATTTAAAGCTTGTGGTAGAGTTGACCGGTAAGTTAGAGTGAGCTGTTTTGATACTTTTAGTTTTTTTATATTTTCTTAGGTAATTATTGTGACTTCTTTAAATGTGTTTCCAGTACTACTATAAGGTGAATCGTAGCTGATGGCACATCGAATGATGGTTTGTTTTCCATGCCTGGTAAAAGGAGGAGAGGAGGAAAAAAGAAAATCAATATAAGACAGTTTCGATTTATAGTTGATTAAGAATTAAGTAAACGAGTTCTATACAGTTCGGAAGGAAATTACAACATTAAAATAAATAAACTGTTGCTAATTTAATTGTATGTTATTCGTAATAAATAAGTATATAAAGTAATTCACGATTGATTTATTTTTCATGAAATATCATTATCATTACATAGTATAAAACAAAGTCCCTTTTTTGTCTGTCCCCTATGTATGCTTAAGGTGGTTCGTTTCCTATACAAAAAAACAATGGACATTATTTAGGTAATTTCATACTATTACTACATAAATTTATATGCACATCTATTTATTCTGCAATACAATTGTCGCAAAATGTATTTAAAATACTTTATTTCACACAGAAGTCACATTTTTATTGAATTTTCGACAAAAAGTGACATAAGTTACAAATGTCACATGTGCATATAAATTTATGTAGTAATAGTATGAAATTACCTAAATAATGTCCATTGTTTTTTTGTATAGGAAACGAACCACCTTAAATCTTTAAAACTACGCAACGGATTTTGATGCCATTTTTTTAACAGATAGAGTGATTTAACGGGAAGGTTTTTAGGTATGTAACATGCATAACATAGTAGAGGTACACAAATAATTTTAGAGGTTTCTAAAGTCCTAAAAAATCACATATTTTGCGCTTACATTGAAAATGCTGGCTGAACACTACGAGATAGATCAAAATTATGTACTACAGTTGTATTCATCTTTAAAAAGCCTACAAAAAAGTCCGCGATTGCATATAATAATAATAATATAATAATAATAATAATATAATATCTATGGACGCTTCACACCACGTCAGTCTGGCCCCGTGGTAAGTATCCGAAGAACTTGTGTTACGGGTACCAGACAACGGAAATATATTTAATATTTTTTATACTATACTTATATTTAAGATTTTTGTTATATTATACATATATTTAATACACATCCATGACCCAGGAACACAGAAAACTTTTTATGTTCCCTGGCGGGATTCGAACCCGCGACCTCCGGCTTAAGCGCCACTGCGCTCACCACTAAGCCACGGAGGTCGTCATATGTCTATCTCTTAGGGATAACCCACAATAATCATTTTTTTATCCTTTACTTTGATTTTAATTAAATAGCTTATTTACAAAGCGATTTTAAGCAATACAGTATTAATCCTTATCCAATTAAGTACCTTAAATACATTGTGCATTTAAGATAGATCAAAACTGCCCTTTACGGCATGTAATTTAAATGAATATTTTCGAAGATATTACAGATTTAAAATGCAGTTATATAGTGTTGCTGCGCGGCGCGGACACTCGCGTTTCTACATCGCGCTATCGAAAACGCGGGACGTATACAGTATAAAAAGGTTCACGAATATTTTGAACTGCAGCACAGAATACATAATAGTAACTGCAGTTCTTAATTCTTATGGAATATCCAGAGGTGGTTTGTCAGTTTTGTTGGAATGTCAAATAAATTTACTTACTACATAGTACATAGTATTTATACTATGTACTATGTAGTAAGTAAAGTTTGTTTTAACAAGTCGCTTTATCTGTCTGTCCCTATGTAGGTATAGTATATTGTATGCTTAATCTTGTATGCTTAGATCTTTAAATCTACGCAAATCTTTAAGTATTTAGTCTTTAAGATTATGGTAAAATTTATATTCAAGTGCCATAAATATAATATTATGTAAGTATATTATCAAGTGGTCGCGCATGTCGTGTCGAGGTTATAGGGTCCCATTTTTAACAATTTGCATTGGGCAAACCTAAAAGCATTTTCAATATTGTATCAGAAGTATATTGCTGTAAGAAGGTAGAGCGTTATTCGCCGAAGTAGTTTTTTCTCCAAGAACACTATTCCACGCGGGCGAAGCCGCGGGCAAAAGCTAGTTTTCTATATTATACACCGAACATTCTTCACACAGTCTTATTATAATTCATGTTCAATAATACTAAAGACATAATTAAAAATTAACCAGTATCAAGATCGTTTAATCCTGTTTCCCCAGTATTGCACACTACAAAATTTTATTTCCCTATTTGCCATGAGATTCTGGTACACCTATAGCAGTGCTATTCAGGTTGCCTATAAAAAAAAAGAAACAAATATTAAAAGAAAATGTGGTCATGGTAGTGAAAAATATCATAAACGGTCTCAATTTCTGAAGAATTTCATTTTTTTATAGGTATAACTTATAATAATATATAATTATTGGGATATATATAACGTGGTAGGCTCCTTGTGGGCGTTGTTTAGATTGTCTTCGATCGTCAAGTTGTCAGGAAATAATAGTTCTCATACACTGTGCCGGTATATTGTTCGAGAAATAACAAAGTTTCACACTAAAATATTCACACACGACATTGATGCAAACGGATTAATATCGAGACGTGGCGAAGTCGGAAATAACTTGGCAATACGTGCGCCGCTCACGGTATCTTCTCTCCGAGTCCTCCAGTTGACTAGCGTTATTCTCCCATCGTTGTCAAAAGTGACATTGACTATCGAGCTGTCAACTGCCAATTGCATCCGAACTCGTCAAATCAGTTGCAGATTTTACGTCTCAATTCCGTTTTCAGCTGTGGTTCTCCGACATATATATTTTTTCTTTTTTTCCCCGATTAGTCCGGGGCAGGTCTATCCTCCGGTGTTGGGCTATTGTTGAGTTTTGGGACAGCCGAACGTATAACAGTCTCCTTTTTTGAAAGTCGGTTAAAAAAATACCGACTCTCGTTGGATCGGCGTGACATAGATGCGTGACAGTACATAGACCACCGTCCACACTGGACCCGGCTAGTAGACCGTAACTCCGTACATTATCTTATCATTTAGTCAGTGTCTAGCAGCTTCTTCCAGGATTCGGAATGGATTAAAGCGTAACTGCGACTTGTAACAATTGTTCGTGTAACAAAATACGTCCACACTATCAGTACGCGTTTCTGATACAGTTACGGGATAATGTTCAGTAAAATGTTACAAGTGTGGACGCCCCTTTATTATAACGTGTATGTACCATAGTATTTTCACCGTATCAATTTTTATTTTATTTTTTGTTAAGTTGTCTGGCAAAAAATGCTGTAAGCATTAAGGCCACCTTTTTGTACAATTCCTATAATTGTGACGCCCCGCCTTTGTGACGCCCACTTCGCAACGGGCCGTGCAGCAGAAATCGTAATATTTTAATTTCGCCATAACTTCAAAACCAAACGTCCAATTTTAATCACTCAAAGACCAAATATTATCTACATAAACTGTACTTAGTGATGAAATAATTTATTTTGATAAAGATTAATAAATAGCATGAGTAAAATAAACGCGTTTAAATGTAGTCCAAAAAAAATCAAGATTTCTAAATAAAAAAATGGTTGTTGTGCCTCACTCGACATAGATAGGTATAGTGTGTGTAGATATTTATAAGGTCTACAATTAATTAGAACATTTTATGGTTCTATCTTTTATAGTTTGAGCAGCGTACGCAAAATAAGTAACTTTTCTGGTTGATTTTTTACACCTTGTGTCTGAAAAACCCAAATATCTTACGGAATCCTATTTTTTTCCAAAATAAAATTCAGCCCATAATACTCGTGGATAATGTAGCTTTCGAATTCTTGATTTTTTTGGACAACATTTAAACGCGTTTATTTTACTCATGCTATTAATCATTATCAAAATAAATTATTTTATCATTAAGTACAGTTTATGTAGATAATATTTGGTCTTTGAATGATTAAAATTGGGCGTTTGGTTTTGAAGTTATGGCGAAATTAAAATATTACGATTTCTGCTCCACGGCCCGTTGCGAAGGCGTCACCAAGGCGGGGGTGTGCGTGCGGGAGGGGAGTTTAGATCTATGAGGTAGCCGCAGTATTAGTATCAGTATTGTACCCATAGATTATACAGATATATACATTGTACCCGTGCGAAGCCGGGGCGGGTCGCTAGCTTATAATAATTTAACAAATATCACTAAAAAGGGTAAAACCAATCCAATTTTTATAGAACTCACGTTCAAATTTGCTTCAAAATTATGAAGATTGAGTAGAGAAATAGTTAAAATTTTAGCCAAACTTTATAGAGGAATTATTTAGATTTTTTTTTTATTTCATAGCTTTATGTGTATTTTTACTTTGGAAGTCGGTTTCATTCTCCGTGACGACCTCCGTGGCTCAATGGTTAGCGCGTTGGCACTAAATCCAGAGGTTGCGGGTTCGAATCCCACCAGGGAACAAAGAAGTTTTCTGGGTTCCTGGGTCATGGATGTGTATTAAATATGTGTATTGTGTATTATATAATAAAAATCTTAAAGATGTGTATAATATAAATGTATATAATATTTCCGTTGTCTGGTACCCTTAACGAGTTTGAGTTTTGAGTAACACAAGAACTTTAAATGGGACCAGATTGACGTGGTGTGAAAGCGTCCATAGATATTATTATTATTATCTTACGTCATAAACTGTCAACTCTTTCTTGCAATTATTAGATAACAAATATATTGAACAACAACGGTCCTAACATTGAGCCTTGAAGGATGCCTGATGGCAGGACATAACATAAAGATGTAAATCATTATGGTATGTCATGCCATCAGGCATCAGGCAGGACAACTACAGCTTGCGACCTATTTTCAACGTAGGAAGGAAAGTGATCAAAACGGTCAAAGGCTTTACTGTAGTCGGTGAAGACGTGGTCTACTTGACCACCTACAACACTACATCTACAATCTACACTTACACATAAAACCTACACCAGACACCTGCAACTTACACCTACACTACAACTCATACATACTACCTACACCTACAAATTACACATACACTAACTATAAATTAATCGACCAATTTTACATAAGACACTTTTGATTTTTTTTTTGACTACAAGATTATTTTTTTAAATCGTGATAACGCCCGATTTCGATGAAACAAAAAGTATTATTACCTAGAGGTCAAATATCATTTTGAGGAGCTAGAGTATAATTCGGTAATGAATGTGTTCAATGAAACAAAAAATATAGTTTTAGCCAACAATCAAAACTAATGATTGAAAGACTAAAATTTAATTTATCTTATTTAATGTATGATTAAAACAATTTTTATATCACGAGTCACGACTCAATCAATCATGTTCATGACTAAATTACTCATGAGTCATGAGTTATCACTTATCACATTTAATGTTTTACTACAAACGTCACAATTGTTAGGTTTGTCACGACTATGTATTATTTTGTGTTTTTTAAGTCACAAGTTGTGGTAAATGTCTTACTACAAACATCACAACTGTAAAGGCTTTTTACTATTGTGTATTACTTTGTGTTTTTTAAGTAACTAGTTTGTGTAAAAGTCTTGGTACAAATATCAAAACTGTGGGATTTTTTGTTTTAAAGTTAAGAGAACTTCTTGTCATAAACATCACATTTTTTAAGTAATTTACTATTGTGTATAAGTTTGTGCGTTTTAAAGTTACTTGAATAAGAGAACTTCTTGTTACAAACATCATAACTGTAAGGTTATTTACTATTGTGTATTCGTTTGTGCGTTTTTAAGTCGACAATTTTAGTACATGTCTTGCTACAAGCATCACAACTGTGAGGTTTTTTTACCATTGTGTATTAGTTTGTGCGTTTTTAACCTAGTTATTCGGATGAATGTCTTGCTACAAACATCACAACTGTAAGGTTTTTTATCAAGGTGTATACGTTTGTGCATTTTTAAGCTACTAGTATGTGTGAAAGTCTTACTACAAACGTCACAACTGTAAGGTTTTTCACCGATATGTATTAGTTTGTGCGCTTTTAAGTTACTTATCACATTAAATGTCTTACTACAGACATCACAACTGTAAGGTTTTTCATCAGTATGAATTATTTTGTGTGCTTTTAAGTTGCCAGTCTGAGTGAATGTCTTACTACAAACATCACAACTGTAAAGTTTTATCCCAGTATGTATTTTTTTGTGTGATTTTAAGTTACTTTTCAAATTGAATGTCTTACTACAAACATCACAGCTGTAAGGTTTTTCATCAGTATGAATTATTTCGTGTTTTCTTAAGTCACAAGATCTAGTAAATGTCTTGTTACAAACATCACAACTGTAAGGTTTTTCACCAGTATGTATTCTTTTGTGCGTTTTTAAGCTACTAGCTTGAGTGAATGTCGTACTACAAACATCACAACTGTAAGGTTTTTCGCTTTTGTGTATTACTTTGTGTCTTTTTAAGTAACTAATCTGCGTAAACGACTTACTACAAACATCACAACTGTGTGATTTTATACCGTTGTGTACAAGTTTGTGTCTTTGTACGTCGCCAATTCTGGCAAATGTCTTACTACAAACATCACAACTGTAAGGTTTTTCACCACTGTGTATAAGTGTGTGCCTTTTTAAGTGACTTGAATTAGAGAACTTCTTGTTACAAACATCACAAGTGTAAAGTTTTTTATCATCTTGGGTTGTTTGCGGCTCTGTGGGAGTGCGCTTGTCCTCAACCGGTTCTACGGCAGTCTCGTCTTCACAACCTGGGCTATTCTCCACATGTTCTTCTTTTATATCTGCGCGGAAAATATTCGTTAGACATTTGAAACAATTTCAAGAGATCGAAAACTGTAACTAACAATAATAATCATCCACTTACATTCTATCTTAATAACTGTTTCAGCTGCACAATGATCTGGGTTACTCTGCACACCTTCCTCATTGACGGCTGTGACAAAATATATATTTTTAGCACTTGCTAAAATCATGAACATGTTCATTAATTTGATTGAACCAAAGTAAATGGAACGTCGCGATTTACACCAGACGTATAAATGAAAATTATTGTTAAATAATGAAAATTATTTATTTATTTATTAGCCATATCAACAATACAAACACACACATTGACAGTTTACATTAATAACACTATATAGTGTTTGTATCAATTACATGCACAACATTATTATATTTGAAACACAAAGAATATAAATATTATCATCAATTAATATACATCCAAGTTAATTTTAAACAAGTACAATATGCAATTAATAAAGGTTAATTTCAGTTCACATTACACTTAATATTGTTATTCAATAAAACGATCATAAAATATAAATTCAAGTTAATTCAAAATATATGCGCAATAAATTTAATAATTACTAATATCATTAATCAATAAAAAAATGTCACATAATAAAGTTGTAATTATTCATAATGTCAGGGTATTAAAAATGTCAATATGATTAGATTATGTCAAAATATAAAATTTAGATTAGAATATGTACATTCGAAAATTAAAAGTCAATGTGATTAAGTACTATATTACATGTAACATTTTTTTCTTTAATGACACGGAGTGGTCGTGATATATGTCTAAATCAAAAATGTTATGCCCATTATTATAAGTAGTAGCTAGTCTAGGATAGGATTGTTCAGGCCAAGATTAGTTTTGTGCCTAGGAATGTTGAAGAACGGTTTTCGCCTCGATCTAGCATGTATCCTAGGTACCACAAGTTCAACAGACTCTAACAATTCCTGAGAGGGGGTGGGGTATTTCTTTAAAAAAGACTAGATCTAACATACGTCTGCGCTCGGATAGTTTGTTCATTTTAAAAACGCAGAGTCTTTCGTCATAGGATAGTCTATTATTTATGTGCGGGGTTAAGTGCCTAGTAAATGCTCTTTGAATGGACTCAATACGCTGAGAGTGTGTTTCATAAAATTGGTTCCAAACAATACTGCCAAACTCAAGAATACTGCGCACCAGGTTTTTATATAGCATAATTTTAGTTTCAGGGCATTTAAAATCTTTTGAGTTACGCTTAAGAAATCCTAACATTTTTGCGGCTTTTTTTATCATTAGGTCAAAGTGTGATATAAAGGTTAGCTGGGAGTCAATTAAAACACCTAGATCACGGATTTCAGTTGTACTGGTAATAGGGTAACCATTTATATTATATTTGTTGGTATTGTAATCCGTTTTCGTGTGAATTTTATGTGTTGGCATTTGGCAGCATTTAACCTCATTTTATTGTCAACACATCACTGGTAAATGCGATCAAGGTCAGATTGTAGTAACGGCTTGTGACTTAATCAATCTCGATATTTTCATGTCGTCAGCAAACACAGAGCATTTACAGTGGTGAACACAGTTGACGATGTCGTTGATAAATAATAGGAACAGAATTGGTCCTAAATGGGATCCTTGGGCCACTCCAGAAGTTGCTTTGTACATTATTGAATCATGGCCATTCACCACAACCGTCTGCTCACGCTCAACCAAGTACGTCATAAGCCAATCAAGCAACTTACCGCAAACCCCATACTGATCATATAGTTTCCTAATCAGGATTTTATGATCAACTAGGTCAAAGGCACTAGCAAAGTCTGTATAAACTGAATCGACTTCATCTCTATTATCAACAGCCTCAAAAATTGGGGTCAGATAAGAGACGAGAATCGTTATCACCGACTTCTTTCTTTGAAAACCGTGCTTTTGAACAGCTATTGAGTCTTTAAATTATTATCCAGGTGCATTTTGGAGTTTACTCCTTAAGAAACGATTTGAGTTATAAGGCCCGGTACGGAAATTTTATGAGGAGTAAAATCAAGTATAACACGAAAAGTTGAGGCGTTATGTAGAAAGAGACAAACATAATTATATATCTGTAGGATTGAACGTGAAAAAGAATGAGATGGAATGCATTACACAGTGTATCTTATTACAACCCATTTCTATTTTTAAATTTAAATTTGTTCAAATTTTAAATGTCCGAATTTGTTCATTCACTGTCCTGAAACCAGCTCGTTATTACCGTCAGCTTTATCACTATTACCTAATATTATAATACATACAATTTTGTAACATACTTTATGTAATACGCTTTTATTGAAGTAATATAAATAATCCGAATAATTACAGATACATATATGTTTCTCTTATCATTTTAGAAGATGCGTTCATTTACCCTCTTTCTATTCGATATATATCATAAATATCGTTCGTAAAGGTCACAGCACACATATCAACTCGGAATGGGATCGCAACCGTATCGCCTCGAGCCTTTCAGTATTGTTTGTATGAAACTCCCTACTGCAACGCACACTAATTTGAATCGTAACGTAATCGCCTCGCCTCGGAACAGGCTCCGAACCGCGATGCGGTGCGTGGTTAACTTGCAGTTCCCGCGCTTACGGCTCGTCGTCTCCGCGCTTACGTCTCTCCGTACACGAGCTCACATCTCTTCGTCCACCCTTCCCCCGTCCCCTCCCGCGACTTGCCTGCCGAACAGTGGTGTCAACCTCGGGGGTTTCCCCCTAAATCTAGGGGGAAAATTTTTAAAAAGGGGCAATTTTAGGGGCAGAAAACCTTCAGGGTTTTTTTTAGGGGTCTTCAATTCAAACTAAACCTGTATTAATTAAAACTAACAAAATCCTATGCCTTGTGCGTAGAACGGAACACACGATACAAATTGAACGAAGTGGGGCTCTTTCTTATAACAAGCTCAGTTATGAAACTGTCGTCTGTCTTACTTGATCTGAGGTCTTAACAGATAACTGTGTTGAGGGATAGGACATCTCACTCATTCATACATCGTTGCGTTCCATCCATTCGGTTCGTTTAAAATCTTAAAAGCTATTTAGCATCCTTTCGGGTTTGCAAGTTTTCTTTTGTGTATTAAATATAACTGTGTTTGTGCTATTATAAGACAAGAGTGTGAATTTGAGAACAATGCCGAGAAAATATGATAATTATTATTTTTAAACAAAAAATTAAACCGATTCCAAAGTAAAAATACACAAAAAAGTATGAAATAAAACTTATTTTCTAAATAATTCACCTTTTAAATTTAGCTAGTTCTCTACTTAATCTTCTTAATTTTGAAGTCGATACCAGCCCAAACGATATTCGACTTTTATTTTTATTATATTTATTATATTATAAATAATATTCGATATATTTTACCGACTTCCAAAAAAAGGAGGCGGTTATACGTTCGGCTGTATATTTTTTTTTGTATGTAAATTCTTTTTTTTTGATGTAGAAGGTATAATCCGAAGTTGGTCCCATTTTCAGAAAATTGGTGACCTGATCAAGAGGAAACGAGGGAATTCCTCAAAATTTATATGGATACATATGGTGATATCGACTTTTTTTGAAGTAGTCCAAGCATATGCTACCAAAAAGTAAGATTTTGCTCCAAGGTATACCCTGGATCCAAAAGTACAGAACAGAACTCAGACTCCTTATAGATACATGTTTGGGGATTTTTGGGTTGTTTAAAGAACTGCAAGCATATGCCACTTTGTCAATTAGAGTAATCATCATCATCACCACCACTATCACAGCATACATCATCACATTATGATGATAAAGAAGGTACTTCTCATAGTATTTTACACTAACACGGAGATCTTTGAACATTACTCTGCCGTTTATGGACCTATTTACAAAATTCCTTTGTTGTTGTAAAGGGTTTAATTCGAAATTGGTCCTTTAGTCACTAAAGTGGAAACGTGATGATGCGATCCATGAGGAATCGAGAGAACTCTTCGAAATTTATATCGACACATATAGTGATTTTGACTTTTTCTGAAGTAACACAAGCATGTGCTACCAAAGAATAAGACGTTTTACCGAGGTATACCCTGAATCCAAAAGCACTGAACAGAACTCCTCAGTTTTTAAAGATATGCGTTAGGAAATTTCGGAATCGTTTAAAGAACTGCAAGCATATGCCACTTTGTAACTTACAGTAATCATCATCATCATCTTAATAACAATACCTAATGGAAGCTTGGCGCGTATTCAGTTATACATTCGATCGTTTATTTTAGACGTTTTTAAGACGTATTAATAATTACTTAACAAGATATATCACTAGAAATGGTGAAATTATTATTTTTAAACAAAAAATTAAACCGACTTCCAAAGTAAAAATACACAAAAAAGTATGAAATAAAACTTATTTTATAAATAATTCCCCTTTTTAACCGACTTCCCAAAAAAGGAGGCGGTTATACGTTCGGCTGTATATATATATATATATATATTTTTATTTTTTTTTGTATGTTCAACGATTACTCCGCCGCCTGTGGACCGATTTTCAAAATTTTTTCTGTGATGTATAGGGTGTAATCCCAAATTGGTCCTTTTGATATCAAAGTGGTGACCTGATGATGGGATCCATGAGGAATCGAGGGAACTCCTCGAAATTTATATGGACACATATGGTGATTTTGACTTTTTCTGAAGTAGTTCAAGCATATGTTACCAAAAAGTAAGATTTTGCTTCAAGGTATACCCTGGATCCAAAAGTACAGAATAGAACTCCTGACTCCTTATAGATACATGTTTGGGGATTTCGGCGTTGTTTAAAGAACTGCAAGCATATGCCACCTTGTCAGTTAGAGTAATCATCATCATCAACACCACTATCACACCATACATCATCAGATTATGATGATATAAAAGGTATTTCTCATAGTATTTTACACTAACACGGAGATCATTGAACATTACTCTGCCGTTTATGGACCTATTTGCAAAATTCTTTTGTTGTTGTAAAGGGTTTAATTCGAAATTAGGCCTTTAGTCACTAAAGTGGAAACCTGATGATGCGAGCCATGAGGAATCGAGGGAACTCCTCAAAATTTATATCCACACATATAGTGATTTTGACTTTTACTGCATATACTACCAAAAAAATAAGATATTGTACCAAGGTATACCCTGGATCCAAAAGCACTGTACAGAACTCCTCAGTCTTTAAAGATATGCGTTTGGAAATTTCGGCATTGTTTAAAGAACTGCAAGCATATGCCACTTTGTAACTTACAGTAATCATCATCATCATTTTAATAGCAATACCTAATGGAAGCTTGGCGAGTATTTAATTATACATTCGATCGTTTAGTTTAGACGTTCTTAAGACGTATTAATAATAACTTAACAAAATATATCACTAAAAAGGGTGAAATTATTATTTTTAAACAAAAAATTAAACCGACTTCCAAAGTAAAAATACACAAAAAAGTATGAAATAAAACTTAATCTCTAAATAACTCCCCTTTCAAATTCGGCTAAAATTTTTACTATTTCTCTACTCAATCTTATTAATTTTGAAGTCGGTACCAGCAAATATGAACGTGAGGTCTATAAAAGGATATCGTTTAGGCTGGTAGCGACTTTATAATTAAGAAGATTAAGTAGAGAAATAGCCAAATTTAAAAGGGGAATTATTTATAAAATAAGTTTTATTTCATACTTTTTTGTGTATTTTTACTTTGGAAGTCGGTTTAATTTTTTGTTTAAAAATAATAACTTTGGAAGTCGGTTTAATTTTTTGTTTAAAAATAATAATTTCATCCTTTTTAGTTATATATTTTGTTAAGTTGTTTATTACCTATTACGTCTTAAGAACGTCTAAAATAAACGATCGAATGTATAATTGAATACGCGCCAAGCTTCCATTAGGTAGGTATTGTTGTTAAGGTGATGATGATGATTACTGTAAGTTACAATTACAAAGTGGCATATGCTTGCAGTTCTTTAAAAAATGCCGAAATTTCCAAACGCGTATTTAATTTTGTATAAAAAAAATTCCACGAGTTTCAACTTTTTTTTGCCTAAACGTCTTTACACAAACAGTATATGACGTACCCAAAGTTTCCGTAATTGATTTTACCAAACCTTATATAAAGACTGATGAGTTCTGTTCAGTGTTTTAGGATCTGGGGTATACCTTGGTTTCAACATCTTATTTTTTGGGAGCATATGCTTGTGTTACTTCAGTAAAAGTCAAAATCACTATATGTGTCGATATAAATTTCGAAGAGTTCCCTCGATTCCTCATGGATCGCATCATCAGGTTTCCACCTTAGTGACTAAAGGACCAATTTCGAATTAAACCCTTTACAACAACAAAACAATTTTGCAAATAGGTTCATAAACAGCAGAGTAATGTTCAAAGATCTTCGTGTTAGTGTAAAATACTATGAGAAGTATCTTTTATATCATCATTATGTGATGATGTATGGTGTGATGGTAGTGGTGATGATGACGTTTACTCTAATTGACAGGGTGGCATATGCTTGAAATTCTTTAAACAACGCCGAAATCCCCAAACATGTATCTATAAGGAGTCAGGAGTTCTGTTCAGTACTTTTGGACCCAGGGTATAACCTTGAAGCAAAATCTTACTTTTTGGTAGTATATGCTTGAACTACTTCAGAAAAAGTCAAAATCACCATATGTGTGCATATAAATTTCGAGGAGTTCCCTCGATTCCTCATGGATCCCATTATCAGATCTCCACTTTGATATCAAAAGGACCAATTTGGGATTACACCCTATACATCACAGAAAAAAAAATGAAAATCGGTCCACATGCGGTACAGTAATCGTCGAACATACAAAAAAAATAAAAAATATATATACAGCCGAACGTATAACCGCCTCCTTTTTTGGAAGTCGGTAAAAAAATATCAGCAAAAGTATATCAAATCCTGGGAGACAGATCCCGTACTGAAAGGTTGTAAATGAGAGTGAAAGGGGCGACATGATATTATGAAGTTCTAATTTCAGAGTAGCACTTCAGGGTAAATGCATGTGTATTAAATAAAAATTGCAAATTCAATAAAAAAATATTTATTTATGAGTTGCGAATAACTTGGACAACAAGTAAAATATCACATAAAAATATGTTGTTAAAGCCTATATTTAGGGGTTTTCAGGGGTATTTAAAATAAAACATGGGGGTAAAATTTGGAACAGGTTGGCAACACTGCTGCCGAACGTGCCGCCATTCGCAAGGCAACTTCCATTCGTGTTGCGCGTGAGTTTTATTGAATTTTTGGGTTAGATTCAAACACAAAATAACGATGAAAAGGGAGAAACTCATTGAAGAAGTGAGAAAATATCCATATTTATATGACTTAAGTGACCCTAAATACAGCGATCACATAAAAAAGGAAGAGGCTTGGAAACAAATAAGTATTACTTTAAAACAATCTGGTAAGTACCTCCTATTTAATTTTTTATCTAATGTTTTTCGCACGTATGTAGGTATCTATGGGAAATAAAACAATTGTGATTAATATAATTATAATGTAATTTTTTAACTGTAGTATCTATTAAGAATTAACATTAATTTTTAAAACTAAAAGCTACGATTCTGCCATGGGACTCGTCCAGTAGAAGTTTGAAAATATGTTTTGAACATTTCACGTACATTGAAAGCAGTAGCCATATAGTTACCACCTATATTTGGTAATAGACTTAACAATCGGTCTTCGCCGAATTCAACTCTAATTTCCTGTTCTGTTATGTCCTTTTCCTGTAAATTCACCTCAATGTTATATGTCCTCATCATGTTGTGTAAAATGCAAGTTGTTAATACCACTTTATCTACAAACTTTGGATGCCAATTAATATTTTTGTTATAAATCGCAAATTTTTGATATAAAATTCCAAAAGCGTTTTCAACAACCCTTCTAGCTCGTGATAAACGGTAATTATATTGCCGTTCAGGATCTGATAGTCTCCGTGTAGTTGAGCGAGGATATGGTCTTAACAAATATGTCTTCAACGGAAACGCTTCGTCTCCCACAAATACATGTGGCAATGCATGATTAGTTCCTGGTAATGGTTTGTCACATGGAATATTTAATGCGTTTCTTTCAAGTGCCTTTCCAAATGTAGATGATGAATAGATTCCGCCATCGCTGTTTTTTCCATAAGCTCCTACATCAACCGCTATGAATCGGTATTCAGGATCAACTACAGCTAACAAAACAATAGAAAAATGTTTTTTATAGTTAAAAAACAGCGATCCACTGTTGGGAGGTGCAATTATATTTACATGTTTGCCGTCAATGGCGCCTATGCAATTTGGAAAGTTCCATTTATTTCTAAATCCCTCTTCAATTCTTTGCCATGTGTCTGTAGTTGGTTGAGGTATATGAATTGGCATTAACTTATTTATTATTGCATTGCAAACGTCTATTACGATCAAGCGCAGAGTTGATTCTCCTAAACGGAAGCTCGATGATAAATTTGTGAATGTACATCCAGTTATGAAGTACCTGCAACATAAAAAATATATTTAAGGCCCTCCCCCGAGCAAAAGACCTTGAGGCGGTCAGCCGCATAAATTTTTCACATAACTTTGTTCAAAATTGACCAAAAAAAAATTTAAACGGCGAATATCTAGCTTATGAAATTGCCTATCTATTGGTGTGTGTCCCAAATAAAGTTTACTTGTAAATACTATGGAGACGCTGAAACTATAATTCAATGATATTCGCCGTTTAAATTTTTTTTTGGTCAATTTTGAACTAAGTTATGTGAAAAATTTTCAACTGAGTTATGCAGCTGACCGCCTCAAGGTCTTTTGCTCGGGGGAGGGCCTTAATAATACATGTCTATACGTGTATGTGTATCTGTCTGTGTGTGCCTTTCACACATACATATGTAACTATACGCCCAACATGCGCTTAAGATGGTTCACCGTGATTTATTTTATTTCAGAATCTGAATGCAAGAAAACTTGGTTGAATCTTAGAGAGTCCCACCGACGAGCTATCAAGAAGCGTAAAACTAAAAGTGGTCAGGCAGCCACGACGACGAAAAAGTGGACCTATGAAGATGAAATGAGTTTTTTAGTACCTCATTACAGAGAAAGAAATACGATCTCTTCGGTTGATGATGATGACGGTTCAGATGTTAGCAGCTTCTTGGATAATGATGTTTCACAGAACTCAATAGACATAATTCAGTCTCCAGAAAACTTAGAACCGGAAACTTCTGCACTTTCGTCGCGTCCAAAGTCATCTGCATCTTCAGTTACTTCCAATATTCCAAAAAAAAAAACAAAAAGAAGTTGCGAATTTGATCGCAATTCAGCGTCACATACTTTAATGAAATATTTATTAGATGACAAGTCAAACAAAGAAGTAGATGAGATAGATACATTTTTTAATAGCATTGCAGCAACGGTAAAAAAGTTTTCTGAATATAACCAAGCGGTTATAAAAAGCAAAATATATAACGCAGTTTCTGAAATGGAGTTAAAAGAAATCGCAGATAAACAAAGCTATTACAGTTACGGCGACCCTTACATTCCCCAAAGACAACATCACATGCCTCGAGGTTATAACACTCTAAATAATATTAGCCACGAGAATCAATCAACGTCGACAACAACGGGCGCTTCAAACACTGATGATTTTAATGTTTTAAACTTAGAAGAAAATGGCGCTTCAAACACTGTTGATTTTAATCCTCCAAACAATGTATAATTTACACAATTTAATTTGCCTCAGGCCTCCCCTAAAGACTAAGTGTGTCCAAGTCCGTTAGCGCCACTTAAAAATTACTTAATTTTATTTGTAATTTAGAGTACCTCACCTTATCCTCTTGGGTTTTCAAACAGTTTCGGCTTTAGAGAATCCAGAATAACATTTTCACTTTATATTATAATGTTTCTTAAGGTGGTTTGTTTCCTATACAAAAATACAATGGACATTAATTAGGTAATTTCATACTATTACTACATAAATTTATATGTACATCTATTTATTTTGCAATACAATTGTCGCAAAATATATTTAAAATACTTTATTTCACACAGAAGTCACATTTTTATTGAATTTTCGACAAAAAGTGACATAAGTTACAAATGTCACTTTTTGTCGAAAATTCAATAAAAATGTGACTTCTGTGTGAAATAAAGTATTTTAAATATATTTTGCGACAATTGTATTGCAAAATAAATAGATGTGCATATAAATTTATGTAGTAATAGTATGAAATTACCTAATTAATGTCCATTGTATTTTTGTATAGGAAACGAACCACCTTAAAATGCTTAATTTTCTATAAAATTAGCTATGATATCGATATTCAATACTCTCAACACTAGCAAACGAAGCATGTTTAGAGCCGTGGCGTGTGGTGACTGGTGAGCGTTTTTGACGAAAACTCTTGGCGTGGAAAGGGTTAAACACTCACATTTAAAGTAATTTTTATGTAGTCTAGATTACAAAAAAAATAAGTTAGGTACTGGACCTTAATGTTACAGCCAATTTTTCTTCGGGCGATATTGTTTCTCTGAATGTTGTATTCTTCTTCCTTATACATTCATCTATAGACTGCAATATGTTATAAAAGAGACATTTTGGCATATGAAAATAAATATAAAATTTCTCTTCATCGTTTATCAAATGTTTTTTAATAGTCCGAAATTCCCCTTCAGTACTCCTAGCTTTATTCATATCGTGTACCCAAAATCTTCGTTTCTTGCTATTTTCTTTTTCCTCTTCATCAAGTGCTATGGCTATGATAGCCATCTCACGTATTGTAAACCGAGACATAACCGGGCGCAACACTCAACGTTTGGATTCAAACTGATTTGGTGCCAACCAGGTCAGCCAGCGGTCGGCGAGCCGTAAGCGCGGCGTCGCCTAGCCGTAGCCGAGTTGACGTACAGGCGCTGCTGATACGCTTACGTTACGTGCTTACGTTAGGTTGACGCCTGGTTGACGGCGAGGCGAAAGGCGATACGGTGACGATCCCTTTCCGAGTTGATATGTGTGCTGTGACCTTTAGAAGGAAACTCCAGTCGTGCGTCGGAGATGACACACACACACACACACTTTTGGAACGAACTTCCTTATCGCGCGTTGTGAAAGGGGGCTAGACGGAAAAAAATCTTACGAAAAGTTGTCACGACACTTTTTTAATTACAAAAGATAATTTTATTTTTATAAAAATTAAATATTTACGCGTATATATTTATTATATTGATGTATGTATGTGTGTGTGTGTGTATGTATGTATGTATGTAATGTATGTATGGATAATATCGGTTCGGATATTGTATTATTATTTATTTTATATATACATATACAATTGTCTGTCTGTATGTCTTTTTTTTTTGCTATAGTAAGCTATTGTAAGCTGTGCGGCGTCGCACGTTTCTCTGTCTGTCTCTCTCTCTTTCTCTTATAGAAAGCAAGCCAGATATTTTCATCCGGAACTTTGTTCCATCCGGGTGTCCCTTGACACCTCTCAAGTTTTTTTTTTTTTATCGGCAATCAGCAAAATATTTACAATCTGATGAGATCGCTATTGGTAAAATCTGCTTCCTTTTAAGGCGAGCAGTGTCTCCTTTGGTGTTGAGGAGATTTTTCGCAAGTATATTTTTATGTTCATTGAGTCTATGCTTGTATTTGTCACTACTAGAATTAACACTTTCTCTGATTATTGATTTCTTATGTTTACGCGAATATTGTTCATTGGTTTAAACACTTACGGATACGGCTGCTGGAAAGTAGCCGAAACGTCGGGCGAAAGAAAAGTGCACCGCGACAAAATCCGTAAGTGTTTAAAACTTTCTCTAATTGTTTCTATTCGCAGGTGTTCGTGGATTTCTGAATTCCGTATGAACCAAGGCCATGGTTCTGAGAGCAATATTTTGGAACCTCTGCAGTATTTCTTTATTAGAGTTACTTGCAGAGCCCCAGAGTTCTATGCCAGTCCATATTGACTTTATTATGGTCTTGTACACAAGCAGTTTAGTGGTCAAAGATAGCGGAGAGTGGCAACCTATCAGCCACAATAGGTCTTTGAAATTTAGCTGCCATATTTTTTACCCGACTGCACCAGAATGATGGTTATGATTTTTGAGTGTATGTATGGCATGTATGTGTATTTCTTTGGCACGCTCTAGATTTCTACGGCCAAATAGCTTGTGGCATTTGAGCTTGAGAGGCATCATTTATTCTTAGCCGTGAGAGTGACACTGGGTCAACCTGACGCAGTCGGGTTTACTGTTTTCTTTAAATCGATAATAAGGTTTTTAGACTTAAAATGTCTCAAAGAAAAATCTACAAAAAACGAATACAACTTTTATTTTTATTTTTCAATCTTTTACTACGGCTTAGTTTTCATAGTAAGCAGTATTAATGGGATTTGTTTTGAAATATGAGTTTCACTGTAAAACATATTGGAAATGATGGGAACTACCACCCGTTAAATTTAAAGGATCCACATCGACTTAATCTATAACCCTAAATATAGAATAGCTGTAAAGTCTACTATTTTACAGTTATTATATATCTAGGGTATGTGTGACTTTACGTCTAGTAAAGTGTTTATACTTATACTTACTTTTTAACTTAATATTTGGTTGCAATTCGATTTCCACATAATTGTTTGACAGAGACCAATTATTATCATTGTTAAATGTGCCCAGGTGTACTAATGGTCTAACTTCAGGCTGAAATGACAAAAAAGGTATTAAATTTTTTTTGGCTTTAGCTAAATGTTATACCATATTATGCTATTAACATATTATTTTTAAACAAAAAATTAAACGGACTTCCAAAGTAATTATTATTTTTAAACAAAAAATTAAACAGCCTTCCAAAGTATACACAAATAACCTAACCAAGAGCATGTCAGGACATGTCTTAGGAGGGTTCCGTAACTATAAACGCGTAATATGGTTTTTTTTAATTACTCCAAAAGTTACTGTCCGATTTTCACAATAATTTTCCTAAAGAGTTTTTAGCATGGTCTATCAGCATGAAAATTTTCAAGTTTCTATCTCCTATAGTTTAAAAATGCTAGGGGGGGCAACTTACGAACTACTTTGGAGGCCGATTACTCGAAAATGGTCAACTTTATATAAAAGTAACGTATGAAACCTTGCCTTTATTTTAAAAGACCTATTCTACGATACCCCACACGATGGGGTAGAGTGAAAAAATATTTTTCATCCCCACTCCACATGTATGGAGAGCCACCCCTAAAATATAAAATTTTTATTTTTTTTTTGATCCCAAAACCGTGATCTATACACAATCTATAACTGCACCAAATTTCATCAATTTATATTCATAATTACAGGAGCTAGAGGCGCGGACAGACAGACAGACAGACGGACAGAGCGAAACTATAAGGGTTCCTTAAGTATTACGGAACCCTAAAAAGTATGAAAAAAAATCGGTACCAGCCCAAACTATACCCTACAATATTAATTTATAGATCTCACGTTCATATTTGCTGGTGCCGACTTCAAAATTAAGAAGATTGAGAAGACAAACAATAAAAATTTTAGCCGAATTTGAAAGGGGAATTATTTAGAGAATAAGTTTTATTTCATACTTTTTTGTGTATTTTTACTTTGGAAGTCGATTTAATTTTTTGTTTAAAAATAATTATTTTACCCTTTTTTGTGATATTTGTAAATTTATTATTAGGGTTCAGTAATACTTAAGGAACCCTTATAGTTTCGCTCTGTCCGTCCGTCTGTCTGTCTGAAAACTACCATCCTGACAAAAATAAATAGGCTTTATAATTAAAAAAAAAAAAACTTTGACACTGTTTTAAACACTTACGGATTTTGTCCTCCCGTGACCACGGCTGCTGGAAAACGTCGGGCAAAAGAAAAGTGCACCGCGACAAAATCCGTAAGTGTTTAAAACAATGAACAATATTCGCGTAAACATAAGAAATCAATATCTTTGACACTGATTTTATTAAATTGTATATGTACTGGAAACTCAGGGGTCTTAATCTTGCTGCTCTGCTCTGTACATTGACAAATAGTAATAATTCTAGTAATAAAAATATTAAGGTATTGAAACTACACACACAGTACATTGACGTCAAAATATCGTCATGCATAAAATGATTATTACCCGACTGCGCGACGCAAAGGAGTGAATATGTGTTTAACAGCCTATGTATGTATGTATGTATGTATGTATGTATGTATGTATGTATGTATGTATGTATGTATGTATGTATGTATGTATGTATGTATGTATGTATGTATGTATGTATGTATGTATGTATGTATGTATGTATGTATGTATGTATGTATGTATGTATGTATGTATGTATGTATGTATGTTCCTTTGAAGCACTATACAGACCAAACTCCTGGGCCGATTTTTATGATTCACACGTCAATCGATTCCTCTTAGTCCGGCGAGTGTCACTAAAGACATGATGTTAGTAAAAATTCAATATGGCGACTACTGGACGCCATATTGTGAAAATGAAAAAAATGAAAGTCAACAAACTATATCAAGTGGGGTATCGTTGAATAGGTATTTAAAAATCATTGTTAGTTTTCTCTCAACATTTTTCGATTCGACTGACCGTTTAGGATCTATATCGATTTAAAGTTGCGTAACAACCATTCTCACATTCCAGTACAATTGTGATGTAGTACTGATGCTGATAGGAAATCCAGTCTGGTAAATAGCTAGCTAGGTACTCATAACTAAAAAGTAAAAAATAAAAAATAATAATTTAAAAAATTTAAAAACCCGACTGCGTAAAAAGTGAACCAAACTAAGTACATAATTAAAACTGAAAAGAAAAAAACAAGCACTTAGATATCCGGTGGTCTAGAACTCTATAATATATTATTGAATTAATACTATTAGAACATAACAACTGAACAGTCGGGATCCATTATTCGACAGCCAATCTAATTTTTCAATGGATCCTGACTGTTTAGTTGTTATGTTCCAATAGTATTAATTCAATAATATATTATAGAATTCTAGACCACCGGATATCTAAGTGCTTGTTTTTTTCTTTTCAGTTTTAATTATTTAGGACTTTTCTCAGTATGTATAAAAGCGCCTAGATTATCCACAATAGCAAGTTCGAATTATGCGTGCTATTTATTTTTGTCAGGATGGTGGTTTTACAGCTCTACTCTCTTGAAGTTTAGGTTTATAAGCGCCCGATTATCCGATCACTAATCATAATATACTCATCCTTTTAATATCATAATATATCAAGCGGTCTCGCACGTCGCGTGACGGTTCCCTATTTTTAAACGACTTCCAAAAAAGGAGGCGGTTATACGTTCGGCTGTATATATTTTTTTTTTTTTTTTTTTTTTTGTATGTTCGCGGATAACTCCGCCGTCTGTTGGCCGATTTTCAAAATTCTTTTTTTGGTGTAAAAGGTATAATCCGAAGTTGGTCCCATTTTTAGAAAATTGGTGACCTGATGATGGGATCCATGAGGAAACGAGGGAACTCCTCAAAATTTATATGGACACATATGGTGATTTCGACTTTTTCTGAAGTAGTCCAAGCATATGCTACCAAAAAGTAAGATTTTGGTCCAAGGTATACCCTAGATCCAAAAGTACAGAACAGAACTCCTGACTCCTTATAGATACATGTTTGGGGATTTTGGCGTTGTTTAAAGAACTGCAAGCATATGCCACTTTGTCAATTAGAGTAATCATCATCATCACCACCACTATCACAGCATACATCATCACATTATGATGATATAGAAGGTACTTCTAATAGTATTTTACACTAACACGGAGATCTTTGAACATTACTCTGCCGTTTAATCCGTTTATGGACCTATTTGCAAAATTATTTTGTTGTTATAAAGGGTTTAATTCAAAATTGGTCCTTTAGTCACTAAAGTGGAAACGTGATGATGCGATCCATGAGGAATCGAGGGAACTCCTCGAAATTTATATCGACACATATAGTGATTTTGACTTTTACTGAAGTAACACAAGCATATTCTACCAAAGAATAAGACGTTGTACCAAGGTATACCCTGAATCCAAAAGCACTGAACAGAACTCCTCAGTCTTTAAAGATATGCGTTAGGAAATTTCGGAATTGTTTAAAGAACTGCAAGCATATGACACTTTGTAACTTACAGTAATCATCATCATCATCTTAATAACAATACCTAATGGAAGCTTGACGCGTATTCAGTTATACATTCGATCGTTTATTTTAGACGTTTTTAAGACGTATTAATAATAACTTAACAAGATATATCACTAAAAAGGGTGAAATTATTATTTTTAAACAAAAAATTAAACCGACTTCCAAAGTAAAAATACACAAAAAAGTATGAAATAAAACTTATTTTATAAATAATTCCCCTTTTAAATTTGTCTATTTCTCTACTTAATCTTCTTAATTTTGAAGTCGTTACCAGCAAATATGAACGTGAGTTCTATAAAATATTGTAGGATTTCATTTGGGCTGGTAGCGACTTCAAAAGTAAGAAGATTAAGTAGAGAAATAGACAAATTTAAAAGGGGAATTATTTATAAAATAAGTTTTATTTCATACTTTTTTGTGTATTTTTACTTTGGAAGTCGGTTTAATTTTTTGTTTAAAAATAATAATTTCGCATAAAATCATATCTCATAATTTTACTTGGCATAATTTCATTTGACCTAATAGTAGTTTCGCATAATATTCATTTGTCATAACTTTCTTAGCATAATTATTTTTCGCATAATTTCTAAAAGCATAATAATTGTTAGGCATACTTATTGTAAGGCATATATTTTTTACGCATAATATTAATTAAGAATAATATTTTTATGCATAATATTAAAAAGCATAAATATAATTACGCATAATGATATTTAAGCATACTACTATATTTACGCATACATCTTTGTAGCATTTTTTTCATATACTAATGAATGATAAATTCTACTGGGTGTGCGAGTTAAGACGAAATAACAATTATAATTGTAATTTTCGACTGATTACGAAACTAAACTCGGACAAAAAACACGAACTGCTATCTAGGAACATGCCGAGCCATAACCACAAGCCCAATGCACTTAAGGATAAAGTAAGTTTTGTTTTTGCATTAATAACCTTTCGTATTAATTATTTTAAACATGTTAGCGGCTTACGGGTGGCCCAAGGGCCACTCCGCCGCAACTTAACCTACTGTTACACATGTTACACTAGATACACATGAGTGTACACCTGCTTTTAATGTTTCATAAATATGCGTTTAATTACCTTAACCATGTTTTCATTATGTCGTTCCATTTTATGCATATTTATGCCTTGTGACAGAATGCCTTGAATTTATTATGACAAAAAATATGCCTAACGAGTTTATGCCAAAAAACAATTATGCCAAAGTATTATTATGACAAGAAAAATTATGCCTTACGAGTTATGCCTCATTAAATTAGGACAAACAATATTAGTCTAAATTATATTTATGCCTAATGATGTAGTATGCCAAGAAACCATTATGCCAAATTAATATTATGCGTAATAAAATTATGCTAAGTGAGGTATGCGAAATGAAATTATGACAAATAAAATTATGCGAAAGAAGAGGATCCCTCGCGTGACGCGTCTTTATGAAAGGGTCCTGCTTTTACCCATTCGGTACGAAAGCCTAAAAACATTTTCGATGTTGTATACAGAAGTATAAAGCAGTGAGTAAAGTTATTTGCTGAACAAGTTTTTTCTCCAAAAACACTATTCCACGCGGGCGAAGCCACGGGCAAAAGCTAGTTGTAATGATGATGATTACTGTAAGTTACATAGTGGCATATGCTTGCAGTTCTTTATACAATGCCGAGATTTCCAAACGCGTATCTTTAAAGACGAATCTTGAAAGACTCAGACGCGGGCTCACAGGCGCACACACACGCACATACACACACACACACACACACACACACTCACACTCACACACAAACACACACGCGCGCGCGCTCGCATGCACGCACACAGGCAAACACCTGATGGCTGATAATAATAATTATTACATGCATAGTTGCCTCCCTAGTAGTAATATTTAAAACTGATCCCAAGACACTATGTCGTAGGGCTAGGGAGCAGGACCGCTCCGACCCCCGGCAGCGCCTGTGTGCGAAACCCATGAAGCGCCTCTTAATTTTATGAATCTTCATGTTTTAACTTTTCGGTGGTGGCCCGCGGCGCCCTCATCGTCTTGGCGCCTGTGTGCGCCGCACACATCGCACACAGGGGCGGCACGGCCCTGCTAGGGAGTACCAGCAAATTATGCCTGCTTTGTGTTTGTTGTACAAACGTTATTATAATTTTTATGTGTGGTAATATACTACCATTAAATATTAGTGTAAACTGTTTTTGTAACTAATTATTATTAGTTAAACAAATTGTGTAGTATCTGGAGTTGTTTTTGTCTAACTTCTGATTTTTATGTTTAAGTTGAAATATAATGTACCAGAGTGGAGGACGCTGGGAGCTGTGTCACAGTTTATACTAGTACAGCTCCCAACGCTATCTACTGACTAATTACATAACCTGTACTATTAAGTTCTCATAATCAGTAAACATTTATATGTATATGTGATTGAAAATAAATAAATTATTATTAAAAAATATATATTATTATTAAAAGACTGAAGAGTTCTGTTCAGTGCTTTTGGATCCAGGCTATGCCTTGGTACAAAATCTTATTTTCTGGTAGCATATGCTTGTGAACATTCAGAAAAAGTCAAAACCACTACAAGGTGTGACAAAAATAAGTGATAATACTTAAGGGTGTGTTTGTGTTCCTTATAGAGAGTTCGCCGATACAAATGGAGTTATAGGAACCCTTCGCCACTGGTGTGTACGTATTCCTTATAGAGAGTTCACTGTGAAAGTAGCAGCGCTGAAAGAGCAAAATTTTTTTTTGCGATTTGTATGGGAAAGCGCTCCAGCGTCGCGAGTTTCCCCATACAAAAGTGAAAAAAAATTGCTCATTCAGCGCTGCTACTTTCACAGTGAACTCTCTATAAGGAACACGTACACACCAGTGGCGAAGGGTTCCTATAACTCCATTTGTATCGGCTTCCCTTGTCACTTACCTTTTGCAAACCTTCATAGAAATCCCTACCTATTATACAGGCTCCGGCTTCCCTATGAAGGAGAAGCAGCCTTCGCCACTGGTACACACCCTAAAGTATAATCACTTATTTTTGTTACACCCTGTATATGTGTGCATATAAATTTCGAGGAGTTCCCTCGATTTCTCATGGATCCCATCATCAGATTTCCACTTTAGTTACTAAAGAATCAATTTCGAAGTATACCCCTTACAACGACAAAAGAATTTTGGAAATATGTCCACAAACAGCATAGTAATATTCAAAGATATCCGTGTCGGTGTAAAATACTATAAGAATTATCTTTGTGATGTGATGAATTCATCTCCAATCACGATATTACAGTCTGTCACTGCCTCATCTCTTTCAAACATCACCATTTTCGTTAATATACATGGTCAAGTAGGATGTAGCCACTAGCCAGTAGGTAACAATGTAGATAATATTATATTACCATGATGAGTTTTATTTTATTTATTCAGGTATAATTACAAACAACAGAATAGCACAGTATAACAAAAATAAATTTTCTTACAACGGATCACATTTAGACTGAAGTCCTATTACAATTATACACAACATTACAAAAGGATCTAAAATAATACTGAAACATCAAGAATTTGAAATTTGAAACAGAGATTCTTAACTTAACTTAATAATTGTTTAAATTATCATCAATATTACTAAAAATTATAATAGGAATTAAAATGTATTACATATAAATTAAAATTACACACTGAAAATTCATTTACTACAATTTTAAATTTAATTTAATTAAATTTAACAAGCAATTAGGATATTATTGGGTCTTTTGATAGATCACTTTTAAAAGACGCAAGACTACAGTTAAACAAATCAAAGTTTCCACATATCTTATTGTATAATTTACAAATTCTATGTAATTGTGGAATCCGCACGGATCGAGTAGGAATTTTTGAACGTCAACTGCTCCAAAAGAACAGTGTCCATTGAACCATTAACAATAGGGAATATGCACGTATTTTATTTATTTATTTATATAGATCTATCTTGTTTGGTAAACCGTATGGTAAAATCAGTTTTTTGATATCATTAAAAATAACGAAGATATGAACGTTTAAAGTGGTCTATTAGACAGAGAGATCCGACGTGTATCGTGACGTCACATAACACGACTTTCATAGAAAGTTCATACTAAATTTCGTTTTGCTAGAAAGAGATAGATTACAAACTTTGACCGCTCATATCTTGCTCATTTATCAACAGATATTGAAAATTTTCTCGCCATTTTCTTTATTTTTCTGTCTAGTATCATATTATTATATTTTAAGCTATTTTTATATTTTATGCATATTCCCTATTATGACAATTTTTTATTCATGTCATATTTATTTTTTGCAGTTCCTTTATTCGTATTATATTGTAGTTATTCACATGCCATAATCACGATTCATTAACTGGCTTTTCCAAAGCCGCCTTTTGTCATACTCGTAAGACGCTGTTTTATAAAATCAGTGCTTACTTGTATAATGAAGGTGAGCTGCGGTTGTTACATCTCAAAGAACGAAACTCTAACTCTGTACCGAAATAGATAGAATCCCACGAAGCAGCCTCTAGGTATGTAGGTACTATGTACTTGTTTATTATGCATAAAGACCATAGTGGCTTCCTTCTGCGGAAAAACCACCCTTCGCCACTGCTTCTTAATCTCATCTCAACTGCATTTATTCTGCTTTCATGTTTCTTCTGCCATACCCAACTTTCACTTCTGTACATGAGTGTCGGAACCAACACCCCCACATGCACAGCCAAACGAGCCTTGTTAGACACCTTCTGACTGTTCATAAAGGAGTGCAAAGCTCCATTCACCATGTTTCCTGCATTCACTCTTCTTTCAATATCACTCTGACACTTTCTATCTCTTGTAAACTTTGAACCCAGATACACAAAATCATTCATCTGTTCAATTTGTTCATCTCCAATCACAATATTACAGTCTGTCACTGCCTCATCTCTTTCAAACATCATCACTTTCGTCTTCTTTACAATCATCTTCATTTCCTTTCTAACAAAAGCTCCACTCATCACAGTTACCATCTCCTTCAACTCCTCGGCCGAAGACGCAAGTAATACTTGGTCATCAGCATAGAAAAAACATTTGACGAGTAACTCATTCATTCTCAACCCACATTCATTATCTTTTAAATCTGTCAAGCAATTGTTCACGAACAAATTAAACAGCCACGGTGGCGCTACACATCTCTGTCTAACACCTTTTTCGATATTGAACCATTCAGTGTATGCCCCGTTTATCCTTACACAAGCACTAGAATCTCTATGAAGATTTGGTAATGCTCGTATGAGGATACTTCTCACACCATTCACGGACAAAGCTGACCACAATCCATGCCTCGCCACTCTATCATAGGCCTTTTCTAGATCCACGAACGTGCAGTAGACCTTCTTGTTTTTAGCCAAACACTTTTCGGCTATGCACCACAAGTAAAATACCTGATCCATACATCCCATTCCCTTTCCGAATCCCGCTTGTGCATCCCATACTTTTTCGTATGTTTCATTCACAAATCTTTCAATCAACACTTTCGCATACAATTTACCGACGACGCTGAGGATTATACCGCGGTAATTTATGCAGTCCTGCGCAACCCTTTTCCTTTATACAATGGCACGATTACGGCTTTGCACCAGTCTCCTGGTACTTGCCCATTTTGCCAGCACAAATTAAAAAGGTGGTACAGCTGGCTAGCCGCTATGCCCTGTCCAGCCTTCAGCATCTAGACAGTAATCCTGTCATATCCTGCAGCCTTACCTAATCTCATACTTTTCACCGCTTGTATGTTATGAAGTAATGTAAGTAATAGTGATAATAGTTATTATTTGTATATACCTGGCTGGCACTGATATTTTTCCGTATTTGTGTCAAAAGCTGTTCACACTGGTGAAGCTTTGCACAGCAAATGTAGCACAGTGGGTGTGAGTCAGCTTGTATCTGTAAAAAGTAATATTTAGAAGTACGTGGAGGCTGCAACTGCTCTTGATTTAGTTGTTAATAGGTAGTATAAATTATTGTTTATGATTAAAATTATTAATAATTTACATTTAAAATTAGACATTTATGTGTGCTTGATACCTACTTCATCGCATTGCATGTAGATTCATGGAGCTATGATTGCTCCATGATTTTAGATCGAAGATTTTAAGACATTAAACCTAGTTCTAGATCATGAAACTAACCTCATTGTCTGATAATTCTTCGTACACATTTTGCAAGTGAGTATATTTAATATCCGATACTCTTGCAACAGAAAAACACAATAAACATGTTCCTTGACCCATTTTCATGACATCATTCACATTACCTACTACTACTTCTACCTTTTTTTTTTTTTTTTGAAGATTTAATGGCCTGGTAACAAGACCTTTAAGCCAAGTCTTATATTATTGAGGTTTCTTTTAAATTAACACTTAAATAGTTCCCACAGTATTTTTTATATATTTGAATAACGCACTATAATATTTTTTATTTTGGAGCAAATCACACAATTGGCGGCGGGAGGTATCACTGACTTCAATTATTTCACTTGCCAACACTAGTCTTTGAATGGTGAAGTTTGGGCATTTGAAAAAAATGTGGTTCATGTCTGCGATCCCAACGTTACAAAAAGTGCAAATATTACTGTTTCTTATGTTTAGTCTCTTAAGATGTGCAGGTGCAGAGTTATGGCCAAATCTCAGTCTATTTATAGTTGTAATAAAATCACGGCTAGCCATCTTCAGCTCATGGTACCATGGTTTTATTGCTAAATTTTCTTGTATCCGTCCATACCACTTTCCTTTGAGTTTTTGGTCCTCATTCCAAAAATCCTCCCACATGCTTCTTATGGACATATTTACATTATAATAAAAGTCAGTCATTGGTACCCTCACTACACTTTTGACATTCAGGGCGTTGACCCCATCATATGCAGTTTTGTCTGCAATTTCATTTCCAGAAATGCCTTTATGTGAAGGGACCCACATAAAGGCAATTGTTACTCCTTTGTTATGTAACCGCCAGACAAAATCTTTAATAAAATATATAATATAATTCGTTTTAAAATTAAAATTAATATGCTTTAGACTATTAATGAGACCTAAAGAATCTGATAAGATTAGAAAATATTTACAATTATTATTTAAAGCACTAATGAATTTTAAGGCTTCAAAAACTGCATATGCCTCTGCCGTAAATATCGAACACTGTTTATCTAGAACAAAGCTTTGAGCAATCTGTTTTTGTGGATCATATATGGCACTTCTCACATATTTATTACGTTTACTACCATCAGTGTAGATTGTATAATACTTACTATTTTCTTCTAAAAATGCAAGAAACTCTGAATTGTTGTCAATAGACTTAGTTAAAATCATAATAGGATGTATTATACTACTATATGAATGTGTGTAACATGGCCAGTGTGAATGTGTTTTGATGTTTGAATAATGAGACTGTATTTCTAGGAAAATCCGGCATAAAGTTGGAGATGTATGTGTCAGAAGGTCTTGAGGTGAAGCTAGTGGACCATCTGTAATTATTGGGTGAGGTACAATTCTATTTATGATTTGTAAATTATTTGATGATAAAAGTTTAAGACAGTATCTTTCTGCAAGCAAAAGTCGTCTCAATATCAAGGGCATAATATTTGTTTCAACTTCCATGGCCCTTATGGGAGTTGAACACATTGCCCCAGATATAATCCTCAAAGCCTTGTTCTGTATTATATCTAATTTTTGAGTGTGAATGCTATTTAAATAGGCCAAAGAACTGTAATCAAAATGGCTTCTTACAATAGATTTGTATAACACTGAAAGTATTTTGGGATCTGCGCCCCATGTAACACCAGCTAGACATCTTAAAATGTTAATACCTTTCAATGCATTTCTGGATATATATTTAATGTGGTCTTCAAATGATAGCTTCTGATCAATGTAAACACCCAAGAATTTGTGTGAGGCTACTCTTTGAATAACCTCACCATTATAAGTAACATCTATTGCAGGTGTGTCTTTTCCAAATATCATGACACTACTTTTGGTTGCATTTATTTTCAAATTTAATCTTAGCTGGTAATAATTACATAACCGCATTAAACAAGCATTAACATTTTCAATTGCTACTGATAAGTTAACATCTGAACTGTACAACACTAAGTCATCTGCAAATTGAAGTATATTTACATTTTTAATATTTACATATTTACATATCTCCCATATATACAAATTATATAGCAAAGGCGACAATGTTGCGCCTTGCATTGTTCCCTTAGATACAATTCTAGGTCCATGTAAAATATTATTGTGTTTAACATATAATATTCTGTTAGTAAGAAAATCATAGATCCATTTACATAAGTATCCAGGTACACCAGCACTACTCAGTACCTTCACCAGTATGCCAGGATCCACACTATCAAATGCACCCTGCACATCCAAAAATACACAAACTGAGTGTAATTTATTACCTTTTGCATTTTTCAGATCATTTATGAGGGAAATGAAGCTGTCAGCACAACTCCTTCCTCTACGGAATCCATATTGAACATGAGGGATGATAGTATTAGATTCTGCATACCAGTCTAAGCGAGACTTCACCATGTTTTCAAATATCTTTCCAAGACATGACGATAGGGAGATTGGACGATATGAACTAGCCTGATCAGGAGGTTTATCTGGTTTAAGTATGGGTATCACACATTGAGTTTTCCATGAACTTGGTATTAACTTTTTATGCCAAAGACTATTTAGAACGTTCAAAAATATTTTTTGTATGGTATCAGGTAAATATTTTATTAATAAATATGGAAAATCATCTAAACCAGGACTAGTATTTCTCCTAGAACATATACTCATTAAAAATTCAGACCATGTAAAAGGATCCAATAGAAACCTTGATTGAGGATTTTCATTATTAGAATTAAAATAATTTTCTAATAAGTTCGGATCAACTAAATTGGAATTATCAGATAGCTTGTCTAAAAGTGGTTGTACAAACTCATTTGTATATGACTTATTACCAGTTCTAATACCCTTAAATCTTTTAATAGAACTACTCCCATCAGCAAAATCTGGAATGATTTTGCTGATGGGAGTAGTTCTATTAAAACTATTACAAAAACTATTCCAACTGTTCTTCTTTTGCTCTTTTATAGTACGCTTTTTTAAAGCATCTATTCTTTTATAATTGATGTAATTGTCTAATGTAGGATCATTTCTGTAAAGTTTCAGAGCTTTATAAGATTTGATGACGGCTTGTTCACATACAGCGTTCCACCAGGGGGCTGGTGGTCTACTCCTGAAGCTGGTCCTAGTAAATCTAGGAACAACCATTTGCTTAAGTTTATCAAGCCTGCTACAAAATTCCTCGTAAGATTTCATTGGGTCCTCTTCACTAACCATCATTTCATGAAAGACTGAACTAGATAATTCATTATACTTAGGCCAATCTGTTTTATGGTATAAAAATCTGTCATCATACTCGTTGATTGCGTATCTTTCAATGCACATTGTAATGTTTGTAATTGTTGGATAATGATAACTACCCATGGTATCATCATGTACAAACCATTCACAAAGTGGGGCCAAATGTGGACTAACAAAACTTACATCTATTGCTGAGGGATTGCGTGTAGGATAATTTACTGTTGTGAAGCTACCATTATTCAAAATGCATAAGTCAAATTCATCAATTATATCATACAAATTTTGACCTCGACTTTTAGTGGACAGACATCCAAAAGCAATGTGATGTGCATTGAAGTCACCGCTTATAAAAACAGGTTTTGGTAAATCTCTTAAAATATTGCGCAATTTATTCATTCTTATGTGCCCACTGCAGGGAGGACAGTATACACAGAGAATAGTCAATGTTGTATTCTCAGTATATACATATAGCTATTGTTTGTATATCTTCATAAAAGGTTGTATTTATAATATTGTATTTCAAATATGGTTTAACCAATATTCCAACACCATTACGTGGGTTTTTAGAATTTTTGTTGTAAAAATTATAACCAGAAATACGAAAAGATTGATGGTCTTTTAACCATGTTTCATTTATAAGACAAATATCAATATATTTTTCATTTAAAAATTTGGTAAGAAGAGGTTTTTTATTATTTATTCCCTGAACATTGAATTGCGCAATACGTAGAAATGACGAATCACAAGATTGCGTATCCATTATGTTGACAGATTTTTAATAAGCATATCTTTAATTAATGATGTGGTAATAGGTTCATCATCATTTTTATTACCTACTTGAACCAGAGTGTGTACTAGGGCCATAAGTACATCACTGTTTCCAATTATTTGAGATTTAATATCAGTAATAATTACATCTTGAGAGATAGGCTTAATATTTACAGATTTATTTACATGTTTATTTACACTTTGAGACATATTATTTACACTATTTACATTTTTATTAACAGGGATGGGACGTGATGGCAGAGGAGGAAAGTCAACATTTTCTTTTGTAGTGGTAGCAGCGCTTGCATAAGTAATTTTATTTTTCTTTTCTAATATTTTCTTTATCCTAATTGGACATTGTTTGGAAATAGCCAGATGAGGCCCACTGCAATTGATACAGCAAATCTCATTTGTTTTATTACATTCTTTATAAAAGTGTTCGCCTGAACAAATTGAGCAACGCTGCTTGCCATTACAAATCTTAGCTGAATGGTTAAATTTAAAACATTTATAACATTGTTGCAAAGGAGCAACATAATCGAATACTCTATAGGAAAATAAGTCATACTGTACATTGTCAGGTAAAGTGTTTGATAAAAATGTAATGCTAACAGTTTGTGTACCAATTAGATCATGACCGACTTTTCTCATGAATCTTCTTACTGCAATTATTTCATATGTAGATGTTAAATTAGTAAATAGTTCTTTATTCGATATATTTGCCGGTACAAATCGTATAATGCCAGTTTTCTCAATTTGAGCAGCTGGAATATATGCTTTCATATCATATTTTTCAAGAAAGTTAATATTGTTGATAAAATTATTGGCCGTGTTATGTTGTTTAAATATCACAACTATCTTATTTGCGTTAATACGCCGTATTGCCACAACTCCTTTTATGTTTGAAAATATACTGTTAAGATAAATTGGACTTTTATTTCCAAGTCTCTCCTGTGCTAGTTTGCTTTCTATAAATACTTTGAATTCTGTGTTGATCGAATTTTCGGAATATAGTCTCTTATAATTTGGTTTTCTATATGCTAAAAAGTTACTCTCACCACCTCCGCCGCCAGCACTTGAAGCCCCCCGAGGATCATCAGGAGGCCGAGGTCTTTTCTTTGAGGTGGGCGGGTTATCCCCGCCCGCCTCGTCTCCGTCCATTTTTATTATTTATACACTATATTTATTTAAAATAAAGCTATTTATACTTATTTACAAATAAAATAATAATAAATAAAAATTTTGTACAATTTTGAAAAAATTTAAGATGCGCGCCTTTTCAAATTCCCGCCAAGCCTACTTCTACCTACTTCATCAATGTCATACATTACCTACTTAAAGTTTCTTCTTCTTCTTTTTTAAAATAGCCTCCCTTGAGGTATGGCCAGTGTCAGTTTAGATAGATAAGGATAGACTTTGCTGTCAGTGACGTTAACTTTGCGCAAAAGTAGGGATTTGTACAAGTATAAAGTACAAGAGAAACAATAGTTTAATCTCGTAATAAATAAATTTACATCATTCTATATCTCCTTATTACCTCAAACAGGTCAAAAACAAAGTACAGGTCGCGCAACGAATTAAGATTTTTCGGCAAAAGTAGAGGGGGTATGCGCAGAAGTCAGTTTTTGGGTGTGTTTGGCGGTAGCGGGCTCGGGCGGGAGCTGTGGATGCGCTGAACGCATGCCGAACGTGGCTGCCGACACGCTATTGCATATTGGTACGTTAGTAATATAGATTCTTTGCTATTGGTTACATGCGCGAACGATCCCCTCCACTTTCACTGAGCGCTCATAAACCGTTGCGCGACCTATAAGGCTGGGACTATATGCAACGGAATCCGTTAGACCGTAGAGAATTATGAGCACTGAAAATAGAACTCTGTGCTAATACAATACAGTTGAAAATGGAAGTTTCGAGTGTCGAGTCAAATGTCAATGTCATATATGACAGCTCGACACTCGAAACTTCCATTTTCAACTGTATTGTATTAGCACAGAGTTCTATTTTCAGTGCTCATAATTCTCTACGGCCTACCGGATTCCGTTGCATATAGTCCCAGCCTAAGTGGGTAAGACTGAAAATGTTTAGAACTGGCCAGTTCGAAACATTACTAATGAAAACTTTTTTTGAATTTCAATTTAAGAACTCTTTGGTAACCTAATCTGGGGGCACGGCAGTGCTCCCGCCAAGTCGAGCGCGAAGCAAACACTGCCGTACCATCCTTTACTGGAACCATTTCGCCGCATTTTCAGGCCCCTATTTGAGAACCTCTGGATAAGACCAGAACGCAGAAATTTTCGTCATCCAATAAGCTATAATCACGTACTTAAAATCCAAAATTTCAAGTCTGTAGGTCATTTAGTTCCGAAGTTAAGCGAAAGCAAAGTTTCGCATTTTCGACACTCACTCACTCACTCACTCACTCACTCACTCACTCACTCACTCATGATCATCAAAATAGAACTAGTACTTCCCATAAACTTAGAGAGCTGAAATTTGGTACAGAGTTGGGGTTTAATGGCCACATAAAGGGAAAACTATAAAAACTAGGATAATCGATCTGGGGGCACGGCAGTGCCCCTGCCAAGTCGAGCGCGAAGCAAACACTGCCGTAACATTCTTTACTGGAACCATTTCGCCGCATTTTCAGGCCCCTATTTGAGAACCTCTAGATAAGACCAGAACGTCGATCTGGGGGCACGGCAGTGCCCCCGCCAAGTCGAGCGCGAAGCAAACACTGCCGTACTATTCTTTACTGGAACCATTTCGCCGCATTTTCAGGCCCCTATTTGAGAACCTCTAGATAAGACCAGAACGTCGATTTGGGGGCACGGCAGGGCCCCCGCCAAGTCGAGTGCGAAGCAAACACTGCCGTACCATTCTTTACTAGAACCATTTTGCCGCATTTTCAGGCCCCTATTTGAGAACCTCTAGATAAGACCAGAACGTCGATCTGGGGGCACGGCAGTGCCCCCGCCAAGTCGAGCGCGAAGCAAACACTGCCGTACCATTCTTTACTGGAACCATTTCGCCGCATTTTCACGCCCCTATTTGAGAACCTCTGGATAAGACCAGAACGTCGATCTGGGGGCACGGCAGTGCCCCCGCCAAGTCGAGCGCGAAGCAAACACTGCCGTACCATTCTTTACTGGAACCATTTCGCCGCATTTTCAGGCCCCTATTTGAGAACCTCTAGATAAGACCAGAACGTCGATCTGGGGGCACGGCAGTGTCCCCGCCAAGTCGAGCGCGAAGCAAACACTGCCGTACCATTCTTTACTGGAACCATTTCGCCGCATTTTCAGGCCCCTATTTGAGAACCTATGGATAAGACCAGAACGTCGATCTGGGGGCACGGCAGTGCCCCCGCCAAGTCGAACGCGAAGCAAACACTGCCGTACGATTCTTTACTGGAACCATTTCGCCGCATTTTCAGGTCCCTATTTGAGGAGCTCTGGATAAGACCAGAACGCAGAAATTTAAACATAAAAAATCAACTGTTATTGCAAAAACCTAGCGAAGTGGGACACATCTTCTAATTAAATCTAGCCCGTAGCGTCCCACTGCTGGGCGAATGCCTCCCCTTCTGCTTTTGATACGCATATAAATAAAATTAAAGGAAAACTCTGGATAAGACTAGACTGACTTTTATACTTATACTTACAAGTTTACAAGAAGAAATAGTCGAACGATTAACTTTATTCTACTCGAACATTACACAAATTAAATAAACAAATTACACTAAAATCTAGTAAAATAAATCAATATCAACGTTTCTACAAAAAGAAGTGAAATCCCACCAAAAACATTCTGTAAAAAACTAGCCAAGTCTCGATAGAGCTGCTCGTTTATCTCTAAAAAGTAGTGAAATCTAGACAAAGTCGTTCCAAGTCTAAGGTTCCTTACTGCGATTTCTTTATTATTATAGTTGATGTTGTGTGACTTGGCCGTTGAAGGGTACACAAGGGTACAAAAGGGGCTCCATGACACCACTGCTCCAATATATGTGTTCTACAATCAACAACAGCCTAAAATGAGACACTAGCATCCAATTACCAATACCAGTATGGGCTATTATCTCGCTTAACAAACATAGGTAGTTACAACAGATATACATTACGTGTAAACAAAATCCCACCAAAAACATTCTGTAAAAAACTAGCCAAGTCTCGATGGAGCTGCTTGTTTTTCTCTAAAAAGTAATGAAATCTAGACAAAATCGTGCCAAGTCTAAGGTTCCTTACTGCGGTTTCTTTATTATTATAGTTAATGTTGAGTGACTTGGCCGTTGAACATTCTTTATACTTTAGTGGGTACAAGTCAATTTTGTTTACATTTGTAACTACCTATGTTTTTTAAGCGAGATAATAGCCCATACTGGTATTGGTAATTGGACGCTAGTGTCTCATTTTAGGCTGTTGTTGATTGTACAACACACGTATTGGAGCAATGGTGTCATGGAGCCCCATTGTACCCTTGTGTGCCCTTCAACGGCCAAGTCACACAACATTAACTATAATAATAAAGAAACCGCAGTAAGGAACCTTAGACTTGGCACGATTTTGTCTAGATTTCATTACTTTTTAGAGAAAAACAAGCAGCTCCATCGAGACTTGGCTAGTTTTTTACAGAATGTTTTTGGTGGGATTTAATATATTGCATTCATTTGTAATTTGTTTTTTGTGAATTGGCGCAAATCTAAAACTCTTGTTACACGTGAAAATGAACCTAACGCGAGAAAATTTTCGGTCAATGATTTATTAAGACTTTCGCTGTGGGCTTACTCAACAACAAAGCTATGATAGGCTGCGATTAGCATTTCTTAATGAATCCCTATATCGTGCCACTATTTTCAATTGGTTTAACGAGTTTAAGCGTGGACGAAGCAATCTCAATGATGATCCGCGTGAGGGACGTCATATAACAGCGACTACTGAAGATAACATCAGTGCTGTGCGACGCATGATAGAGAAAGATAAAAGAGTGACCTATCAGCAGATACGGGCAAGCCTAGGCATTGGTATGAGTCAAGTTCAAATAATATTACACGAATATTTAGGCGTCAGGAAGCTTTGTACCAGATAGATTCCCCATACTTTAACCGACGACCAGAAACACCTTCGCATGGACTGGTGTCACCAAATGTTGGATAAGTTCAACGGCGGTGACTCAAATGTTGTATTTGACATCGTCACAGGTGATGAAAGCTGGATATATTGCTACGAACCCGAAACCAAAAGAAAATCAGCTCAGTGGGTGTTTCCTTTCGAGGATTGGCCAACTAAGGTAAATAAATGAAGAAGTCAAGGAAAACAGATGATTGCCTCATTCTTTGGTTGGAAAGGTCATTTCGCGACAGTTGTGCTAGAAGATGGAAGGACAGTTACTGTATTCAGCGCACTCCGCAAAACTGACTGTTGAATATTTGACTATGGCAGGTATCGAGATAATGAGTCATCCGTAATACAGTCCTGACCTGGCGCCCTGCGACTTTCATTTACTCCCAAGAACTAAAGATAAAATTAGAGGTACCTATTCGCTTTACGCAGTCGGGTTTTTTATTTTTTAAATTGTTTGGAAGTCGGTTAAAAAGATGGCGATGGTCTGGCAGTGCGCTTTGCTTGGCTCGTCTAGGAGCGGCACTACCGAGCACCCAGTTCCGAAATCCGGCAAGCCCGGGAAAATTCACAGCACTGAAAATAGAACTCTACGGGTACGTGCTAAGTGCTAAGGTAATTGAAAAAATCCAGGTAATGTGTTTATTATTTATTAACAAATGGACAACATTTATTATCTTACAAGTAGGTAACGAAAACACCAAGATGCTCTCAATTTGTCATCGCAGCATGGAGCTAAGTTTGCGTGGGAGAGCCATGCTTTGGCACGAATGGTCCTGCTGGACCAGATAAATACGACTGCCTCTGGATACCCAAGGACTAAGGAGGGGTTTGGGATTTTAAAGACAGGGATCGTAACTTGTAACTCCTCCTGTTGAGAGTATCTAACGGCGGCGGTAATCGCTCTTAATCAGGCGATCACTCTGCTCGTGTTCTGGTCTATTAAACAAAAGTACAAAATCCTTGCAGGAGGCCACGTTATCATCTGAAAAGCTATTATTATTTTTAAACAAAAATGCCACAGTGAATATGAAATAAGTATTATTTTGTAAATAATCCACTTTAAAATTCGGCTAAAATTTAACCATTTCCCTATTCAATCTTCGTAATATTATATTTTGGTGAATTGTGTAAAGATTGTTATGATGATGATGATTATTGTAAGTTACATAGTGGCGTATGTTTGCAGTTCTTTGAACAATGCCGAAATTTCCAAACGCGTATCTTTATATACTGAAGAGTTCTGTTCAGTGCGTTTGGATCCAAGATATACCTTGGTGCAAAATCTATTTTTTTAATAGCATATGCTTAAAATAAATAAATTGTTCAGAAAAAGTCAAAATCATTATATGTGTCTATATCAATTTCGAGGAGTTTCCTCGATTCGTCGTGGATCCGGGATCGCACCATTAAGTTCCCACTTTAGTGACTATATAGATAGATTTCGAATTACCCTGTACACAAACAAAAGAATTTTACAAATATTATGTCCATAAACGGCACAGTAATGTTCAAAGATCTCCGTTATTGTAAATACTATGAGAAGTACCTTTTATATCATTATGTGATGATGTATGGTGTGATTATGGTGGTGGTGATGATGATTACTCTTGACAAAGTGGCATATTCTTGCAGTTCTTTAGACAACACCGAACTCCCCAAACATGTATCTATAAGGAGTCAGTTCTTTTCTGTACTTATGGGCCCAGGGTATCCTTGGAGCAAAATCTTACTTTTTGGTAGCATATACTTGGAGTACTTCAGAAAAAGTCGAAATCACCATAAATGACTAGTCCGAAAAAAAGTTTTTACCATTGTGAATTATTTTTTACCATTTGTTTGTTGTTAAGCTACTAATTCGGGTAAATGTCTTACTACAAACATCACAACTGTAAGGTTTTTCTCACTATTGTGTATTAGTTTGTGCGTTGTTAAGGTACTAATTCGGGTAAATGTCTTACTACAAACATCACAACTGTAAGGTTTTCTTACCATTGTGTATTAGTTTGAGCGTTGCTAAGCTACTATTTCGTGTAAATGTCTTCCTAGTTACTACAAACATCACAACTGTAAGGCTTTCTTACCATTGTGTATTAGTTTGTGCGTTGCTAAGCTACTTTTTAGTGTAAATGTCTTACTACAAACATCACAACTGTAAGGTTTTCTTACCATTGTGTATTAGTTTGTGCGTTGCTAAGCTACTATTTCGTGTAAATGTCTTACTAGTTACTACAAACATCACAACTGTAAGGTTATCTCACCATTGTGTATTAGTTTGTGCATTGTTAAGCTACTAATTTGGGTAAATGTCTTACTACAAACATCACAACTGTAAGGTTATCTCACCATTGTGTATTAGTTTGTGTGTTGTTAAGCTACTAATTCGGGTAAATGTCTTACTACAAACATCACAACTGTAAGGTTTTCTCACTATTGTGTATTAGTTTGTGCGTTGTTAAGCTGCTAATTCGGGTAAATGTCTTACTTCAAACATCACAACTGTAAGGTTTATTACCATTGTGTATTAGTTTGTGCGTTTTTAAGCTATAAGATCGAGTAAATTTCTTGTTACAAACATCACAACTGTACGGCTTAACTTCAGAATGTAATAACTTGTGTGCTTTTAAGGAACCAATCTGAGCATATGTCATGCTACAAACGTCACAACTGTAAGGTTTTTCATTAGAATGTATTAGTTTGTGCCTTTTTAAGCTACTAGTCTGACTAAATTTCTTACTACAAATATCACAGTTATATGGTTTTTCACTATTGTGTATTACTTTGTGTTTTTTTAAGTGACTAATCTGAGTAAATGTCTTACTACAAACATCACAACTGTAAGGTTTTTTAATATTGTGTGTTAGTTTGTGCGTTTTTAAGCTACTAGTTCGGGTAAATCTCTTACTACAAACATCACAACTGTAAGGTTTTTCACCGTTGTGTATGAGTATGTGTGTTTTTAAGCTACTAGTTTGAGTAAATGTTTTACTACAAATTTCACAGTGAGGTTGAACATCAGCATGTACTTGTTTGTGTCTATTTAAGCGATTTGAATAAGTAAATTTCCTGCTACAAATGTCACAGGCATATCGTTTTATGTCCAAGTGTATTACTTTGTGTCTTTTAAGATAGCTGAAATACGAGAACTTCACACTACAAACATCACAACTGTACGGTGTATAAGTTTGTGCTTTTTTAAGCTAGTATTCCGAGTGAATATCTTACTACAAACATCACAACTATAAGGCTTAACACCAGTATGTATTACTTTGTGTCTTATTAGGTAGCTTGAATAAGGGAATTTCTTGCTACAAACATCACAGAGTATGGTTTGTCATCATCTTCTGTTGTTCGCTGCTCTGTGGGAGTGCACTTGTCCTCAACCGGTTCTACGGCAGTCTCGTCTTCACAACGACCTGGGCTATTCTCCACATGTTCTTCTTTTATATCTGCGCGGAAAATATTTGTTAAGCATTTAAAACAACATATGCATTTTCAACAAACTCAAGAGATCGAACACTGTATCGTTACTAAATAACGACCATCAATTTACATTCTGTCTTAACATCTGTTTTATCTGCCCAATGATCTGGGTTACTCTTTATTATGTTTATCATATTTACTATTACAGACCTGAGTATTGGATATGAATTTCAATTTAATATCTCTTATAGTCTCCTATGAAAATCTTATTATCTGAGTCTAAAAGTACCGAGAAGCATAATATTAAGGTGTTTGTATTTCGCATGTCGTTATGGTCTGACATTTAGAAGTTATTTAAATAAACTTGAATCTCTACAAATAAGATATTTAAAACTCATGGTCAGTAAACAAACCAAATCTAATTGTAAAGGTGACTATTCTAAATTATTTATAACTAGCGACCCGCCCTGGCTTCGCACGGGTACAATGTATATATATCTGTATAATCTATGGGTACAATACTGATACTAATACTGCGGCTATCTCATAGATATAACTCCCCTCCCGCACGCACATCCCCGCCTTGGTGACGCCTACTTCGCAACGGACCGTGGAGCAGAAATCGTAATATTTTAATTTTGCCATAACTTCAAAACCAAACGTCCAATTTTAATCATTCAAAGACCAACTATTATCTACATTAACCTTGGCCACCCTCCCAACGCAAAGCCGCTAGGAAATGGGGTTAAATTTAAGGGGAGAAGGAGTACCGATGCGTTGTTGGTATCCCCAACATTTTTGCATCTATTGTATTTTTTGTGTATTGTTGGCAACACTCTCATTCTGTAACCTTTGCCTGTTCGGTGTGAACGGTCTTGTGTAATGTAATGGTGGTTTAATACACGCTATCGAATTCGCTACGGGTTTTCTTTGCCATTAATCCAGCTACCTATCCACAATTAAACATGGTCCTTCGTCAAGCAAGGGCCCGCGAGTGATTTTGTGCCGTAAGGACGTTTTGTTGTTCAGAAAACACGAACTTGTAAGTGCGTGGCGCGTACCCTATTTTCGCCCGCGAACTACTTCGTCATCGTCAGCAAAATCGTCGGAGTGCGGACACAACAACAGATTTTGCAGTGAATATCACCACCATACATGCAGAAGAACGAGGAGTAGGAAGATTGCCTAAAAATTCTACATTACAATTTTGGGCCATCTACCATAGCAAAAAGTGCTAGAATCATCTATACCAGCCTACGTATTTCCGGTTGCTGCGTGGCGTCACAACGCAGGTTTCGGCTACTCATCACTAGACGGCGCTGAATCCTGCACGTCACCACTCCGCGCCTTTCTATTGGCGCGCCTTCACATCACGTCGGTACAACAGCATCGGTCAACTTACATCTACTCGCCACTGGAGGCGCTGGAGTGCTACGTCTGTCTCTTTCGGGCATAACCAATTTGGTGAGATAGACAACTGTGGCCGTATTTATCGATCGATCTATTGGTCCGTTTGAAGGTTCGCGCGGATCACCAGAGGGCACGACGCGCAGTTTCCTGCTTTGGTTTAGATTTTTCATTTTTAGATCAAGCTTCGCAAGTCGTACAAGTTGTTTATTTCGAGCGTCATTATGTCGGATTCAGATAATGACGCCGGCTCTAAAGCCCTAAACAGTTTAATGCGTAAACGTGCGTCTCAAAAAGGCGTTTTAACAAAGTATTTTAACTTTTTTCGAGACTCGGATATTTCGACACTCGATCGCCAATGTCTTCTCGTAAAGGAAGAGCGATTGAGAACAACATTCGAGAAGTTTGAACTGTTAAACTTGGAAATATGTGCGCTTGATCCAGAGGCCGACGATTGTGACATTGTCGAAAACAAATACGTAGAAACACTTACATTAATAAAACGTTTAGTGCAAAAGTTAGATGATCAGATTGTAAGTAACCCGCCGCACATTACGGCCACAAAGCTGCCTGACATTAATGTCCCGATCTTTCATGGTAAGTACTCTGAGTACAAACCCTTTATAGAATTGTTTGACGCATTGGTAGATCGAAACTCCAGTTTACAAAATGTACAAAGGCTCTTTTATTTGCGTAGTTTTTTAAAGGATGAGCCCTTTGATCTTATCAAAAACTTACCATTGCAATCTGAGAGTTATACAGAGGCCAAATCTTTACTCAAAGATCGATATGACAATATATACAAAATAACAAACGAACACATAAATATACTTCTAGATTTAAGTCCTATCACTAAGTCTACATCAAGTAATATTAGGTTGTTTGTTTCTGCTGTCAAACAGCAGCTTGCTTCACTAAAAAATCTGAAGCTAGACATAACATCCTGGGATGCTATACTGCTATGCATTCTCACTAGAAAACTAGATGCCTTTTGTAATAGGGAATTTCAGCTCATTAGGGATAATAGACCTACAGTAAGTGGATTGATTAATTTTCTAGAACATCGAGCCCTGGCACTTGAGAATGCAGAGAAAACACAGGTTCAAACCCCAGGTATGAAGGGTGCGTATACAGTGACAGTGAAGGATGTTGCAGGAGTAAATGCTAAGTTAGCCCCGCCTTCACCTGTCTGCATACTATGTAAGTTACCTCATAAATTATTTCTATGCCCAAAATTTAAATTAAAGTCACCCGATGAGAGGTTAAAATTTGTCTCTGACAACAATTTATGTCAGATTTGCCTACAAAACCATAGTAAAAAGTGTAGGTACTTTTTCAAGTGTGAAGTATGCAAGCAAAAGCACAATACATTGCTTCACAAAGATGCAGTTCAGTTGCCAGTAACTCTTTTTATGAAGTCCTGTGCAACACAAGTTCTATTGCCTACAGCAAGAGTAAAACTCATAGCGAGCAATGGTACCGAATTTCATGTGAAGGCACTACTTGACAGTGGGTCTCAAGTGTCCTTTATTACAACTGAACTAGTTCATTTAATGCAATTAAAACCCAAGACATTAAATACTCCAGTGGTTGGTATAGGCAACAACATAAATAATGTCAATAAATATGTCAGTTTACAGCTACATTCAATTACAAATAATTTTAAAATAAATGTCACATGTCACATACTGGACAACATAACCACAAAGTTACCTCAGGTTAGAATACCATTAGAAAACATGGTCTTACCATCAAATATAACGCTAGCTGACAAAGATTTTAACAAGCCAAGCGTGATACATATCTTATTGGGTGCTGATATGTTTTTCCAGGTGCTGCTGCCATCTGAGGACTCCAAATCCGTAAGCAGTTTATTTGAGAATGGGGCCAGTCAGCGGCCACCAGGTCTACACACACAGTTCGGTTATGTAATTGCAGGATGCACGCCAGCAACCCAACTTTCTAAACAAGTAACATCTTTGTTCTGTAATACATGTGACATATCACTTAACAACACACTTTCTTTGTTTTGGCAAACAGAAAAAATCCCAGAATTTTTTCCAGAAAAACTTCCAGAACATGAAACCTGTGAGCAAATATTTTGTAATTCTGTAAAATTAGACACTAATAACAAAAGGTTCGAAGCCGCCTTACCTCTTAAATTACCACTAGAGTCAGTAAATGAAACTCTTGGGCAAACTTTAAATTTAGCTCTTAAAAGGTATCTAAATCTAGAAGCTAGGTTTCAAAAGGATCCAGAGCTACACAAACTTTATTCAGAATTTATTCATGAGTACATACAACAAGGTCATGGTACTTACATAGATATCGGTGAATATGATCTCAATTCTGATCCAGTTTATTTTCTGTCACATCATGCAATAATTAGGCCAGATAAAAAGACAACTAAATGCCGTGTAGTTTTTGACGGTTCAATGAAAAGTAATAAAAAAGTATCACTTAACGATTTATTGTTAAATGGCCCAGTAGTGCAGAAGGATTTGATTGATATTTTATTACTATTTAGAGTTGGTGAATTCATTTTTGGAACTGATATTAAGGCTATGTTCAGAAATATATCACTTGATAAAAGATATAGACCTTTACAAAATATCCTTTGGAGGGACACCCCCAAGGACAATATTCAATGTATACAATTAAATACAGTCACATATGGACTCAAATCCTCCTCCTACTTAGCTACAAGGTGTTTGAAGGAATTAGCTGTCCAATATAGGGAACAATACCCACTGGCTGCTCAAATCATTGAACATTCCACATATGTGGACGATGCCTTAGTTTCACAAGATTCAACAGAACTATTAATTGAATCAAAAGGGCAACTTTGCACACTACTAGAAAAAGGTGGTTTTCATTTGCACAAATGGTACTCAAATTGCGCTTCATTGCTAAATGACATTCCTATATCACAACAACATTTTGATGATATCGATTTAGGGAATGATGATGTTTTGCTTAAAACTTTGGGTATCAGATATAACATTAATACAGACTCTTTCACGCTTTCGTCACCCAGCATTAACACGGGCATGCCTACAACTAAGCGCGAAATTCTAAGCTTTATTGGTAAGTTTTACGATCCTATGGGCTATGCAGGGCCGATCGTAGTTACTTCAAAAGCAATTATGCAAAAGCTTTGGCAAGCACAAATTAGCTGGCATGCACGGCCGCCTGAAGAGTTGCTAAACTTATGGTGTGAATTTTTTAATAGCTTACAAGATATGTCGCCTATAATTATTCCGCGACACGTCGGCTTAAATAACGCACGCTCTATTCAGATAATAGGATTTGCAGACGCATCGAGCACCACAGCCTACGGGTGCTGTATATATCTACGTGTCACTGATCATACAGGTAAAGTAAAAATATCTTTATTATGTTCAAAGTCACGTGTGAACCCAGTAAGGCAAAGCCTAACTGTGCCTAGGCTTGAGCTCAATGCTACAGTGATGCTTGCAAAACTAATCGTCAGAGTGCATGAAACATTGTGTCATAGATTAAACATTGATGAGGTTCACTTATACTCAGACTCACAAATAGTACTAGCATGGATTAAGACTGATATAACTGCGCTCAACGCATATGTAGCAAATCGGGTAAAGGTAATCACCCAAATTACTAGCCAATACCGCTGGTCTTATATACGTTCAATGGATAACCCCGCTGACTGCTTGAGCAGAGGAGTCCCAATGAGCTGCATGAGCATCCTCTGTGGTGGGGAGGCCCAAAGCTTCTACATACAGGTGAGTATAAGCTAATGGATTTGCCTGAATTGCCTGTGCCCAGCGAATTGCCTGAAATTAAGTCTTGCTCAGCGCCTTCAAGTTATTTGGTTTGTATGTTCTCTAATATAGATACACTACCTTTACAGCTAGATTTCCTAGACAAATATTCAGACATAAACAAAATGCAACGTATTTTAGCATACATACTGTGTTTCACAAATAATATAAGGCCCAATAGTTTAAAAAATAAATTAAAATACATCTCTAGGAAAGAATTAGATGACTCATTATTGTTAATCATTAAACATGAGCAACAAATACACTTAAAACAAGATATTCATGATTTAAAATGCAAGAAACATGTTTTAAAAGGTAATTTAAAACCACTAACTCCGTTCCTAGATAAAATTGGACTAATAAGAGTAGGAGGTCGTTTAGAAAACTCATCAGTACCCTACTCACAAAAGCATCCTGTTATTTTGCCGCGAGATTCCCGCGTGACTCAAATGATTATTCACAGCGAGCATATAAAAAATCTACATGCAGGCCCAAGGATTGTTTTGTCAACTATTAATCAAAGATTTTGGATAGTTCATGGAATGAGAGAAATTAAAAAGGTCTTACATAAATGCATTACTTGTTTCAAATTAAAAGCTAAAACAGCAAAACAATTAATGGGCACACTTCCACAAGATAGAGTCAACGCTTGCAGGCCTTTTCAGAAGGTAGGTCTAGATTTTGAAGGTCCCATACTGATTAAGCAATCTAGGATTAGAAAGTCTTTAGAAACTAAGGCGTGTATTTGTGTGTTCGTTTGTTTTGTGACTAAGGCTATTCATTTAGAGCTTGCCTCTGACCTAAAAACTGAGACATTTTTAGCTTGTTTAAAAAGGTTTATATCGCGTAGAGGTATACCAACTGATATTTATAGTGACAATGCGTCAACCTTTAAGAGTGCGAGTAGTCAATTAGATGCTTTATACAAATTGCAAAGTTCAAATGATCATAGAGTGAAACTTCATGACTTTTCATCACAAAAAGGAATAACATTTCATTTTGTTCCTTGCTATTCCCCAACTTTCGCAGGGTTAGCTGAAGCAGGTGTCAAAAGCATGAAGTTCCATTTAAAAAGGGTTGTACACACAGCAATGCTTACCTACGAAGAATTAAATACCGTTCTTTGTCAAATTGAGTCTGTTTTAAATAGCAGGCCTTTAATGCCACTTTCTAGTGAGATTAGTGATTATTGTTGTCTTACTCCTGGTCATTTTCTTATAGGAACAGCATTAAACGCATACCCAGAACCTGTTGAAACTGTTGTTGTTAATAAATTGAAGTTCTGGAAGCAGTGTAGTAGTATAGTTAACTCTTTTTGGAAAGTATGGAGCAAACAATACCTTAACATTCTACAAACACGCTCTAAATGGACAGATGTCCAACCTAATGTTCAAATAGGTTCACTTGTATTGCTCAAGGAAGATAACACAGCCCCTATGCAGTGGCCACTAGCTAGAGTAGTTCAAATTTTTCCTGGTAATGACAACAGAGTTAGGGTTGTAGAGGTAAGAACGGCTAATGGCAATACTCATAAGCGGTCAATTGTTAAAATTTGTCCACTTCCAATAGAATAAATAACCAATAAAATTAACTTGTGTCTTAGTTATAAGATGTCTAATTAATAAAATTATAAACTTAACATAATTTACTTTGTAAACAGTACCTAATGTTAAAAGGGTAAAATTAGCTTAAGCTTATTGTTTATGTAAAACCTAAGGGTTTCTTATATATTATGTTTTAGACAAAATGTGTCTTACATGTAATGTTTATTGTTTTTATTTATTTTTTTTAGGATAATTAATGCACCAATATGGATGTATCTTTCTCATTTCCTTTATGCAGAATGTTGATGTTCTCTACTGCATATAAGCTGAGGTTGCTTTATTGTCTTTTTACTTTGAATAACAACTCATATATGTTAATATTTAAAGATACTGTTTAATGAATTTGTAGTAAATAAGGTTAGTTGAAGTTTGTTAACTGTCTAGCAAATTCCACATACATATTGTAGCTACATTTATTCAGCTTTTACATTGTTTACAAACTTGCACAATACTGATGTATCAAATTCTTTTATTACCTAAATTGTTGTGGCTGGCAGTATGTTGGTATCCCCAACATTTTTGCATCTATTGTATTTTTTGTGTATTGTTGGCAACACTCTCATTCTGTAACCTTTGCCTGTTCGGTGTGAACGGTCTTGTGTAATGTAATGGTGGTTTAATACACGCTATCGAATTCGCTACGGGTTTTCTTTGCCATTAATCCAGCTACCTATCCACAATTAAACAGCGTAACTTAAGAAAACAAAAGAAGACGAAGAAGAAGAATGGCCCCAAGTCCGGAGCTAAAGACCAAATATTATCTACATTAACTGTACTTAGTGATAAAATAATTTATTTTGATAAGGATTAATAGCATGAGTAAAATAAACGCGTTTAAATGTAGTCCGAAGAAAAATCAAGATTTCTAAATAAAAAAAATGTTGTTGTGCCTCATTTTTTTTCATTAATTGAATTTGACTATAAATTTTACCATTAAATTAAAATATACTAGGAAATATTATTACGTATATAGTAATTAAACGGGTAGTTTTAAGAAAATTACGGACGAATGTATTATTATTCAGATAAGATGTTATGTAATTTATATGAGAGCTCGGTATAAAGAACTTTGAGATGTAGTTTTTACCCGACTGCGCGACGCAAAGGAGTGGTAATGTGTTTATCAGCCTATGTATGTATGTATGTATGTATTCCTTTGAAGCACTATACAGACCAAACGCCTAGGCCGATTTTTATGATTCACACGTCAATCGATTCCTCTTAGTCTGGCGAGTGTCACTAGACATGACGTTAGTGAAAATTCAATATGGCGACTACTGGACGCCATATTGTGAAAATGAAAAAAATGAAAGTCAACAAACTATATCAAGTGGGGTATCGTTGAATAGGTATTTAAAAATCATTGTTAGTTTTCTCTCAACATTTTTCGATTCGATTGACCGTTTAGGATCTATATCGATTTCAAGTTGCGTAACAACCATTCTCACATTCCAGTGATGTAGTACTGATGCTGATAGGAAATCCAGTCTGGTAAATAGCTAGCTAGGTACTCATAACTAAAAAGTATAAAATAAAAAATTATAATTTAAAAAATTTAAAAACCCGACTGCGTAAAAAGTGAACCAAACTAAGTAGGTACATAATTAAAACTGAAAAGAAAAAAACAAGCACTTAGATATCCGGTGGTCTAGAATTCTATAATATATTATTGAATTAATACTATTGGAACATAACAACTGAACAGTCGGGATCCATTATTCGACAGCCAATCTAATTTTTCAATGGATCCTGACTGTTTAGTTGTTATGTTCCAATAGTATTAATTCAATAATATATTATAGAATTCTAGACCACCGGATATCTAAGTGCTTGTTTTTTTCTTTTCAGTTTTAATTATGTACCTACTTAGTTTGGTTCACTTTTTACGCAGTCGGGTTTTTAAATTTTTTAAATTATAAATTATCTCTTAACGGTAAACCAGTGACGTATCTCTTCATTAAGCCAAATGGCTTCGGCTTTTTTAATAGCCCTATTTTTATTAGGGAATTATTTAGAAAATAAGTTTTATTTCATACTTTTTTGTGTATTTTTACTTTGGAAGTCGGTTTAATTAATAGCCCTATTGGCGGCTCGACTGTGCGTGTTGGTTTTAATATTTATATAATTAGGAACAACATTTAGATGTTTGCATTGTTGATTGAACCAAATATTTTATTTTTTAAACATTGTACGCAGGGACTCCTGATAAGGAAGTGGTTAGATACAAGTCCAGTTTGACCTACATGGGTGAGGTATCTGCACGTTTATCCAAAATAATGAGAAATAACGATATGCACGTCGCATTCAGGACAAATAATACTTTAAAAAATCAATTGTGTCATAATAAAGACCGGATTGATTTAAAGTACCAATCCGGTGTCTATAAAATCGATTGTCCTGAATGCGATAGTGTATACGTAGGACAAAGTGAACGTAACTTTGAGACTCGGTACAAAGAACACATCTCGGCTTATAGAAATGGTCATCGTGATAAATACATTTTGCTAAACACCTTTTAGATAGTGGTCATAGTGTACCCGATGGCCATTCCTATAAGTATAAAGTATTACATAAATGTGACAAAGGCTTTCGACTGAGCGTTTTGGAACAATAGAAATAATTAAAGAAACGAACAACAATAGACTTGCATTGTTGAATGACCAAACTTGCTTGACTACGTCACCGCTCATTAACCTGTTTGGTGGGGGTACTAGTAGCCAGTAGTCTATATAAGGTGGCGGTCTAGTTGGCAGCTTTACCGCCGCCGCGCACTGTGCGCCCTTCAGCGGAGGTGTGCACCCCCCGCCACCCTCCAGCAGCAGCTGCAGTGAGCACAAAGCTCACTTTCACCGCCTCGCCGGCATCACCGCCGCAAGAGGATCGCCGTTCGGTCCCTGTTTCGAGGGCCACCGTAGCGGCTCCCTCGTCGAGCATCATGCCCCCGCCCCCTGCCCCACCTGTGCAGGTTACTAAGAGGCAACGACAGGAGGTGTCCTCCGACATTTCTCCGCCTGCCAAACGCGCCGATCGTCCGGCCACGTACGCCGCAGCTACTACCTCCGCTCCGACGGGATCCGGATCACCACTCGACCTCAACGGCCGCATCGCCGATGGACACCACCACGGTAACCACGGCAACACCCGCACCGAACGTGTCATCACCGCCGCCGCCCCCCGTCCCCCGCTGCCCACCGTTAATTGTGGAAAAGCTGGAGGACTGGATCACGCATTTTAGCCGCCTAGCTGATCTCCTTGGCCACCCTCCCAACGCAAAGCCGCTAGGAAATGGGGTTAAATTTAAGGGGAGAAGGAGTACCGATGCGTAACTTAAGAAAACAAAAGAAGACGAAGAAGAAGAATGGCCCCAAGTCCGGAGCTACTTCTATGGTTGCAACGGACTCTGAATTTGAGCCCCTAGCTCTTCCACTCCCCAATATTGAAGTCGTTCTGCAACCCCCCCCCCCCCTTCCTCAGCGCACTCCGCGCCCCCTGCGCACTTCACGTGCACAGCGTACTGTCCCGTCGGCCACTACAACTACCGAAGTGACCGAGGTTACCACCGAGCCTGCAAATCCAGCAGCAGTTGCCGCCACCCTTCCAGCTATTGCTCCACCCCCCCCCCCCCCCCTCGTCGTCGTACTAGAAGGGAGGCCCCCGAGGCCCCTGAAACCACTGGAGAGCTATCTCTGCTCTTTTCTCCCTGGTCATGGATACCTATTACAAAATCCAGGCCGGGGAAGATATTTTCAAAAGTCTTTTGTCGGCCCTCCCTGAAGGGGCCTCCCTCATTTCCAAACTAATTTCTCAATGGCTTCCAACGCCCCAGCCACAATAAAGATTGTCCATTGGAACGTCCGAGGGGTCCGTAGAAAAGTGGCCCCGATACGTCACCTCCTTCGGGAGTACGAGGTGGACATCGCTCTCCTCAGCGAAACCCTTCTCTCGCCCCCGGACCGTTTCCATATACCTGGGTATATAATATACCGCCAGGACTACCTAGGAGGTGACCGAGTGTGTAGAGGCCTCGCTGTCTTGGTCGGCAGGAGGCTCCTCCCTCAACTCCTCCCAACCCCTCCGGTGTCCTCCCTCTACGCGCTGGGCATCGAGGTGTCACTTGGCACCCATCGCACTCGCCTTTTCGCGTGCTACAAGCCCCCGGGGTCACATTTAGATATCTCCGACATCCATAGGCTCATATCAGATGAGCCGACTGTGATTGCCGGAGATCTAAATTATAAACACCCCGAGTGGGGCTCCCGCACGTCCAACATGGACGGCAGACGTCTGCTCGCCGACTCTGAGCGAGCCGGGTACACGGTGGTGGGAACATACACCCCCACACACTACCCCGAAAACCCCTTTCACTCACCAGACGTCCTAGATGTTGCCATCACCCACCGCATCGCAGGCGACCTTCATCAGGAGGTACTCGACGTGGCTCACGGCTCTGACCATCTCCCGGTCTTGGCCATCATCCGAGCTTCTCCGGCAAGTGTTCCCCCTCTCCCCTCGTACCCAGCTCGTGACTGGGACGCATTTTCATTGCAGCTGCACGAAAACACGTCAAATTTCCCGGTGAATTCTGCAGAATCCGTCGAATCCATGACGCTGCAGATCACCGAGGCGATTACAGCTGCAATGGACGCGGCAACCCAACCGCCCACCCGCCGCCAACACAAGCGGCCCCCTCTACCCCACCATTTAGCCGACCTGATCGCCGAGAAGAAGCGCCTGCGACGTCGATGGCAGCTCACCCGATGCTCAGCAGAGAAGACGCAGCTCAACCGCCTCACCGCAGAGGTAAGATCTCAGTTAGAGCTCCTCAACGCGGAAAACTGGACCCGACGCATCCAGGAGGCGGGAGAGGACTGGCCCTCTCTACACCGCTTTTGCCGTAGCCTTACTGGAGCCACTGCCCCCGTTTGTCCCCTGCTGCACTCCGGACAAACGGGGGCAGTGGCTATGGCTAGTGGCGGTAATTTGAGGTACCGTGCAGAGGACAGAGCAGAAATTCATGCTGAACACCTCGAACGCCAATTTTCGCCACTGCCAACGACCGCAACGGACCACGCCCGTATGGTCTCCGAGGAGGTAAAGGTTTTCCTGCTTTCTCCCTCCTCTCCGCCTCCTTCTCCTTCTCCCCGAGGGAGGTTCAAAAAATCATTTCCCGCCTCAAACAAAAGAAGGCCCCCGGAGCAGACGGTATCCCCAACTCTGCCCTTCGACACCTCCCATTCAGGACGGTGGCCGCCCTCACCCGCCTGTACAACGGAATTGTCAGGACCGGCCACTTTCCCACCCTTTGGAAGCTGGGGTTAATTATAAATATCCCAAAACCCCACAAAAACCTGAGAAGGGCAGAGGGCTATCGACCCATTACCCTCCTCTCCACTCTCTCCAAGACGTTTGAACTCCTTCACCTCAGACATCTCGCCCCCTACCTCCCTCCTCGGGAGGACCAATTTGGATTTAGGTCAGAGCTAAGTACCCTCCAGCTGGTACGAGTAATCTACCACCTCTCCGTTGCGGCGAACAAGAAAGAATCTTCGGTCGCAGTCTTCCTCGACATGGAAAAGGCGTTTGACTGTGTTTGGCATGAAGGTCTGCTCTTCAAGCTCATCCGAGCCAACGTCCTATCCCCTCTAGTAAGGCTCCTGGCATCATACCTCTCTGGTCGGACCTTTAAGGTACGAGTTGACGGAGTCTTCTCCAGCGAGCGCCCCATCACAGCCGGAGTGCCACAAGGCAGCGTGCTCTCGCCGGGGCTTTATAACTTTTACGCCAGCGACGTCCCCAAGGACCTTGGCACCACCGCAGCGTTGTACGCCGGTGACACGGCGTTTATCACCAGCTCGCTGAATCCGGATCACCCCGCCATAAAACTTCAGAGGACGCTGGACCTTCTCCCTGACTGGCTGAGCAATTGGAGACTATCCGTCAACGCAGGTAAGTCCCAAGCGCTCGCCGTCACCACGAGAAGAGGGTATCCGGCACCTCTGAAGATCGGAGACGCCGAAATACCATGGGGGAGGACAGTGAAGTATCTGGGCGTCATCATTGACCGCCGCCTCTCCATGGTCGCCCAGCGCCAGTCTGCCGTGGCAAAAGCCAAATCGGCGACTGCCCAATTACGCCCCGCTTTCACGTCTCCACAGATCCCCCTCAACATGCGGATGGCCTTGTACAAGACGTACATAAGGTCCCGCCTCACCTACGCAGCACCTGCGTGGCACCACCTGCTCTCTGCACCCCAGAAAGGGTTGTTGCAGAGAGCCCAAAACCGGGTGCTGCGCTACATTGCGGGCGCCCCATAGTACGTCCGCAACTCCACCATCGAGAGGGATCTCCTGATGGAGAGTGTGGAGGCTTTCGTGGCTCGGCTCTCCACGAATATGTACGCGCGTGCGGATGCCTCGCGCCTGGTCGAGCTAACCGACCTGGCGCCGTGGCACGCCCGCCCGCCCGACCGCCACCGTTTGCCGAGGGACGCCGTCCCTCCAGCAGACCCAGCGGAGCCTCGCGGCCCGCTCCACCGCCCCCGAAGAGGAGCAGTCCAGGCGCAATGATGTGCGTCTCGCCGAGGCGCATGTAAAGCGCGGCATCCACCGCTGGATCGCAGCCCCCCTCCTTCCCTTGCACCGGTAGAAAAAAAAAACTTAATAAAAACCTACCGGTGCAAATTTTCTAACGCTCGCCTGGGGCCTGTCGAAGTTGCAGCCCTCTTGCCACCCCGTCGCCTCCGTGGCGAATCTTCCACCCCGCTACAAAAAAGCTGGGGCTCGGAAGTTTTTACTCCCACCCTTTCGCCCAGGTCGCTCGTGTCCACGGTCCGGCAAAGCGCGGCGCGTGAGGGAGTGGCCCCAAACACGTTTCTCGGCCTCCGGGTCAGGACCCTCGCGTGTCGTTTGGAGCCGACCGCCGGTCTCTGGTCGTGCCTGGTTGGCGAAATTGATTTTCTCCCACTTTCGCTCGCTATGGGTTTCCCCCGCGTTCTGTCGCGGGGGGTCTTCCCCCAAAACTAGACTTTTGTGTCCAGTACTCGTACTGGACGCGTCTTTCCAATCACCCCACGTAGAGGGGCAAAGCCCCTGACCATGGCTCCCCGCCCAAGGCCCCCTTTCAAGGGCCTGGCGTGAGATTACGAACCGGGGGCAGCTTTACTAACGAACTTTGTTCGCAGGTCCACTTCCTGAGGATGCTCCGGGTTCGGGGCGAAACGCGCGTCGAGTTTTGCAACCTGCATGGTGGTGTGTGGCTTTGCACGATCTTGCCGACATTGTTGCTTGTGTGGTGGTGGTGTTTGCCCGATCTTGCATCTGAGTGCACGTATAAGCAGTGTGGGAGGAAGGAGGTATTTGGTCTTCAAATGATTAAAATTGGATGTTTGGTTTTGAAGTTATGGCGAAATTAAAATATAACGATTTCTGCTGCACGGCCCGTTGCTAAGTGGGTGTCACCAAGGCGTGCGAGTTTAGATCTAAGAGTAAATTTTTTGTTTTGTGTTCGTTGTAACTATGATGGATAGATACTTAAATACCTATTTATTTAGTGTTTGTTGTATTGTTAGTTCTGAAGAGTATAGGTATTTCATACGATAAAAGTATACCCACCTACTAATCTCATTGAGTTTTAGTAGGTACCTATATTAATTTGTTTCTATTCTATTTGTTTTGACTAAATTTCGCCGGTTTTGTTAGAAGTTTAAAGACATTCTGTAGTATTAGTTTCAGTATTGTACCCGTGCGAAGCCGGGGCGGGTCACTAGTTGTTTATATTTTGTAGATGTTCTTAAATAAATAAAAATAAAATAAAACGTTTTTATTTCGGTCAACAGGCAATAGTGTTAGTAAATATTTTTTCATACCACCTGCTCGACAATGTTCGATTATATATCACGCAATCTCAACGTAAAGCATGTCATTGACTCCCAAGGGAGATAATGTTGTATGAAACTCCCAAGGGATTAAAGTGATTTGAATTTGGAACGTTAAAATTCGTATGAAAATTCCTAGTAGATACATATCTATCATAGAGTTTTTCAATAATAATATGGTATTGCTGAGAGTTTATTCGAAAATCGAACTGGCCACCTATAATTTTAATATTCTCACGTGTCAAAATCGTCAGTCACAAGTTCCTGAATCTTTAAGTACTGCTCCACCACAACTTCCATAAATGTTCCTAATAAAAATATTACTCTGTCCTTCCATAACTGGACAAATGTGTCGAATATCAATATTAATTTTTAACAAAATAAATGTTATATTTTTGTAGCCCTGGGTTTTTATTGCCTCACAGTAGGTATGAAAAGTAGAGTATGCACCTCTGGGATAAAGCCTGTCTTCGTCTTGGGCAGCTTGAACCCCTCGCTTTACTCAGGACTCTACATAACTCCCTCGTTTCACTCGGGAGTTAAGTTTTAACTCCCTCGCTACGCTCGGGAGTTAACTCTAGAGTCCCTCGTTACGCTCAGGGTCCAATATGCTACCCGTGACGTAAGACACTGCTTTATCCCCTTGGTGCATAATCTACTATTACTTAGGAGCTATGTTAAAATATTAAAACTTAGTTTTAAAAATCAAGTTGTATGAGTGACACCAATATCACATACAATATAAGTATTATACGTGATATTGGTGTCCTTGGTGAGGTGGATGCGAGTCCAGTGCTGCATGATAGCACTGTCCACGTCCAGCCTTCCCGCTACTGTCTTCAGGAGACTGTTGGCGCTGCCACGCACCCGCTGTATCAGAGATGCTACACATATCCTAATGATAGCTGAGAAGCTATCAACTTCAGCTGAAGTTAGCATCCCTGAAGCACTACAGTGACGGGGCAGCCCCAGCAACGCCCTGAAGGCATTATTATATTGGGTTCGCAGGGCCCTGTAAGTTGTTTGAGTTTAATTCACCCAGGGGCTGCGCGTATACAGAGAGTGACAATACGCTTTGAAAAGTGTTATCTTCACTGCTCTGGAACAACGTGCAAACCTACGGGATAGCATATTAGCTCTAACACACAGCGCCCTTCGCTCCCGTGCTATGTCCTCGTCATCTTCGAGCGTTTCACTGACCCAGTGCCCCAGGTATTTAAAACGTTTTACTTGCGCAACCGCAGCATCATTTAGCATTACAGGAGAAACTTTATAACTCTTGTTACCAGCTTTAAAATCCAGCAACTTTGGTAGTGTTATACCTAAGGCCATGGGCCGCAGCGAATCGCTCACAGATGTCAACAAGCTTCTCGAGAGCACTGAATGATGGGCAAAGCAGCACCATGTCATCCGCGTAGCTAATATTGTTAACAAAGGTACCGTCAATGGAGCATCCAACACCAGCGCTGCTGAGCTCATTTCAAGCTCAACCCGTTCACGTACAAATTGAAAAGCGTTGGTGAGCTAACCCCCCCCCCCCCCATGCCTCACCCCGCATTCCAGCCTTAACATGTCAGAGTGCGCCACAGCCCATTTCACGTAGTTCCTTTGATTTGTATACCAATACTCCAAGATAGATATAAATGCATATGGTAAATTAGTATCTTCACGGAGTTTTTTCCAGAGAATGTCATATTGGACCAAATCAAAGGTTTTAGACAAGTCGAGAAATAGAGCATAAACTGGAGTGTCCTAGCCGTATAATACTGAACAGTCTGCTTGAGGCACAGGACAGCAGCCTTAGTAGATAGACCAGGCCTGAAACTAAATTAAGCATCGTGAAGCTTGATATGGTCTCTCAAGTGCTCGTCAAGTATAGATATAGGTCTATAATTAGTTTTATTGCCAGAATCTTCTGTATTATTTGTGACTACAGGAACTCCTACAGTTTGTAGCATGCTATCAGGTGATATCACAACTGTAAGGTTTTCTGACCATTATGTCTTAGTTTGTGTCTTTTTATGTCGTTATTTCGGATAAATGTCTTGCTACAAAGATCACAATTGTAAAGTTTTCCACCAGTATGTATTATTTTGTGTGCTTTTAAGTTACTTTTCACATTAAATGTCTTACTACAAACATTACATCTGTAAGGTTTTTCACCACTATGTATAAGTTTGTGCGTTTTTAAGTCGCCAGTTCTCTTAAATGTCTTACTACAAACATCACAACTGTAAGGTTTTTCACCACTGTGTATAAGTTTGTGTTTTTTTAAGCTACTATTCTGAGTGAAAGTCTTGCTACAAACATCACAACTGTAAGGTTTTTCACCACTATGTATTAGTTTGTGCGATTTTAAGTGACTTGAATAAGAGAACTTCCTGTTACAAACATCACAAGTGTAACGTTTTTTATCATCGTGTGTTGTTCGCGGCTGTGTGGGAGTGTGCTTGTACTCAACTGGTTCTACGGCAGTCTCATCTTCACAATAACCTGAGCTGTTCTCCACATGTTCTTCTTTTGCATCTGCGAAAAAAAAAGTATTTGAAACAGACTAATAAGATCAAAAACTATAACAATAATAATCATCCACTTACATTCTATCTTAATATCTGTTTTATCTGCACAATGATCTGGGTTACTCTTCACACCTTCTTCATTGATGTCTGAAAAATTTGAGTTTGAGTAGAGAACATGACTGAAAACGCTTTCGTACATTTTTGGACAAGAAGTAAAACTCCAAAATAAAAAAAAAGTAATAAAAGAAACCGGCCAAGTATGGTTCCGTACAACATTACACGTGTTTTACATGTTTACTTATAATTTCGTTATTATTGTACAAAGCTTTCCAAGCATTTTACATGTTAGGCATCTATAACTTCTAAAGTAAGTTATACTTTTTTAGATTTTTCGAGCTAGCCATATTAAGACTTTTATTTTACCAAAAAAAAAAGCGCTTTAAATTTGAATTTGTCACAAACGGATAACAAAATCAAACAATCGTCTTAGGAACCTCTGAAGGTTGTTAATAGAATTATCTAATAATACCCCACACTAGAAACAGTAGAAAAAAAATTACATGGCAGGTACCCAAACAAAAACATTTTTCGTGATTTTCTTTTACCACTTTGTTGACGTGGTAAATACACATATCCCTGCAGAGTTTCATCTTTCTAGCGCTAACCGGTTGGGCAGTAAGTCAGAGACAGACGGACGGACATGACGAAATAATAAGACGAGACATGAACTAAGGAATCCTACAAATGGCGTCTGTTTCATGATATTGTAAAATATTATTAGTTTCCGTGATAAAATCTAGTTGTTTTTACCCGACTGCGCGACGCAAAGGAGTGGTAATGTGTTTATCAGCCTATGTATGTATGTATGTTTGTATGTTCCTTTGAAGCAATATATACAGACCAAATGCCTGGCCCGATTTTTATGATTCACACGTCAATCGATTCCTCTTAGTCCGGCGAGTGTCACTAAAGACATGACGTTAGTGAAAATTCAATATGGTGACTACTGGGCGCCATATTGTGAAAATGAAAATAATGAAAGTCAACAAACTATGTCAAGTAGGGTATCGTTAACCTTTTTTAGTTTTCTCTCAACATTTTACGATTCGACTGACCGTTTAGGATCTATATCGCTTTAAAGTTGCATAACAACCATTCTATATTCATCCTTTGAGCCTAACATCTTTCACAGTTCTCGTAGAACTTAAATTCCAGTGCAATTCTGATGTAGTACTGATGCTGATAGGAAATCCAGTCTGGTAAATAGCTAGCTAGATACTCATAACTAAAAAGTATAAAATAAAAAAATCAAAAAACCCGACTGCGTAAAAAGTGAACCAAACTAAGTACCGTACATAATAAAAAAAACTGAAAGGATTCGGTATTGTTGGATTTCTTGGTCGATTCTTATTTCTAAGTGTGCCTTATAGACATGGTTCAGGTGACATTTCGATTCACAGTCGTAACTTAAGCATTGTCTTAAGTATTATTTCATACTTATTCGAAAATTCGAAAACGACCAAGAATTCCGGCCTTAGTTTGGTTCACTTTTTACGCAGTTGGGTTTTTGATTTTTTGTATATTAACTTACATTCTTGCTTAATATTTGGTTGGATTTCAATTTCCACATAATTGTTTGGCAGCGACCAATCATCAGTGTTAAACATACCCAGTTGAACTAATGGTCTAACTTCAGGCTGAAATGATTTCATTCGTTTATTATTCATTAGCATTACAACTAGAGATGGAAATAACCTAACCAAGAGCATGTCAGGACATGTCTAAAGAGGGTTCCGTAACTATAAACGCGTAATATGCTTTTTTTTTAATTACTCCAAAAGTTACTGTCCGATTTGGTTCAAAATAATTTTCCTAAAGAGTTTTTAGCATGATCTATCAGCATGGAAATTTTCAAGTTTCTATCTCCTATAGTTTAAAAATGCTAGGGGGGGGACCAACTTACAAACTATTTTGGAGGCCGATTACTCGAAAATGGTGAACTTTATAAAAAAGTAACGTATGGAACCTTGCCTTTATTTTAAAAGACCTATTCTACGATACCCCACACGATGGGGTAGAGTGAAAAAAAAATTTTCATCCCCACTTCACATGTATGGAGAGCCACCCCTAAAATATACAATTATTATTTTTTTATGATCCCGAAACCGTGATCTATACACAATCTATAACTGCACGAAATTTCATCAAATTATATTCATAATTACAGGAGCTAGAGGCGCGGACAGACAGACAGACAGACAGACAGACGGACAGAGCGAAACTATAAGGGTTCCTTAAGTATTACGGAACCCTAAAAACGGCTTAAAAATTATAATCGTTTAAACGTTGCACGTTTTTACCCGACTGCGCGACGCAAAGGAGTGGTAATGTGTTTATCAGCCTATGTATGTATGTATGTATGTATGTATGTATGTATGTATGTATGTATGTATGTATGTATGTATGTATGTATGTATGTATGTTCCTTTGAAGCACTATACAGACCAAACGCCTGGGCCGATTTTTATGATTCACACGTCAATCGATTCCTCTAAGTCCGGCGAGTGTCACTAAAGACATGACGTTATTGAAAATTCAATCCCACCAAAAACATTCTGTAAAAAAACTAGCCAAGTCTCGATGGAGCTGCTTGTTTATCTCTAAACAGTAATGAAATCTAGACAAAGTCGTGCCAAGTCTAAGGTTCCTTACTGCGATTTCTTTATTATTAAAGTTAATATTGTGTGACTTGGCCGTTGAAGATTATTTATACGTTAGTGGGTACAAGTCAATTTTGTTTACACGTAATGTTATATCTGTTGTAACTACTTATGTTTGTTATGCGAGAATATAGCCCATACTGGTATTGGTAATTGGGCGCTAGTGTCTCGTTTTAGGCTGTTGTTGATTGTACAATACATGTATTGGAGCAATGGTGTCATGGAGCCCCTTTTGTACCCTTCAACGGCCAAGTCACACAACATTAACTATAATAATAAAGAAATCGCAGTAAGGAACCTTAGACTTGGCACGACTTTGTCTAGATTTCATTACTTTTTAGAGATAAACAAGCAGCTCCATCGAGACTTGGCTAGTTTTTTACACAATGTTTTTGGTGGGATTTCACTTCTTTTTGTAGAAACGTGGGCTTATTGATTTATTTTACTAGATTTTAGTGTAATTTGTTTATTTAATGTTCGAGTAGAATAAAGTTAATCGTTCGACTATTTCTTCTTGTATTGTAAACTTGTAAGTTTATGTATAAAAGCCAGTCTAGTCTTATCCAGAGTTTTCCTTTAATTTTATTTATATGCGTATTAAAAGCAGAAGGGGAGGCATTCGCCCAGTAGTGGGACGCTACGGGCTAGATTAAATTAGAAGATGTGTCGCACTTCGCTGGATTTTTGCAATGACAGTTAATTTTTTTATGTACCAATAGTAGAAGGGGGCATTACCATATTAACTCTAAATCAGTTGAGACCAGCTGAGGGTTCTTCATCAGATACTTCAGACCTTCGATTTTTGACAACAAATGAAGTGGCCCACCAAGTTGAATATTTTTTGTAAAGGCGGTATGTCGATCTCTAATAGTTTAGTTGGGCTCTTGTGTTTTCTAATCAGGGTCACCAGGTACTCCAGATCTTCGATTATCCTAGTTTTTATAGTTTTCCCTTTATGTGGCCATTAAACCCTAACTCTGTACCAAATTTCAGCTCTCTGAGTTTATGGGAAGTACTAGTTCTATTCTGATGATCATGAGTGAGTGACTGAGTGAGTGAGTGTCATAAATGCGAAACTTTGCTTTCGCTTAACTTCGGAACTAAATGACATACAGACTTAAAATTTTGGATTTTAAGTATGTGATTATAGTTTACTGGATGACGAAAATTTTTGCGTTCTGGTCTTATCCAGAGGTTCTCAAATAGAGGCCTGAAAATGCGGCGAAATGGTTCCAGTAAATAATGGTACGGCAGTGTTTGCTTCGCGCTCGACTTGGCGGGGGCACTGCCGTGCCCCCAGATCGACGTTCTGGTCTTATCCAGAGGTTCTCAAATAGGGGCCTGAAAATACGGCGAAATGGTTCCAGTAAAGAATTGTACGGCAGTGTTTGCTTCGCGCTCGACTTGGCGGGGGCACTGCCGTGCCCCCAGATCGATTATCCTAGTTTTTATAGTTTTCCCTTTATGTGACCATTAAACCCTAACTCTGTACCAAATTTCAGCTCTCTGAGTCTATGGGAAGTACTAGTTCTATTTTGATGATCATGAGTGAGTGAGTGAGTGAGTGAGTTTCATAAATGCGAAACTTTGCTTTCGCTTAACTTCGGAACTAAATGACCTACAGACTTGAAATTTTGGATTTTAAGTATGTGATTATAGCTTACTGGACGACAAAAATTTCTGCGTTCTGGTCTTATCCAGAGGTTCTCAAATAGGGGCCTGAAAATGCGGCGAAATGGTTCCAGTAAAGGATGGTACGGCAGTGTTTGCTTCGCGCTCGACTTGGCGGGGGCACTGCCGTGCCCCCAGATACGGCGACTACTGGACGCCATATTGTGAAAATGAAAAAAATGAAAGTCAACAAACTATATCAAGTGGGGTATCGTTGAATAGGTATTTAAAAATCTGGGGGCACGGCAGTGCCCCCGCCAAGTCGAGCGCGATGCAAACACTGCCGTACCATCCTTTACTGGAACCATTTTGCCGCATTTTCAGGCCCCTATTTGAGAACCTCTGGATAAGACCAGAACGCAGAAATTTTCGTCATCCAGTAAGCTATAATCACATACTTAAAATCCAATATTTCAAGTATGTAGGTCATTTAGTTCCGAAGTTAAGCGAAAGCAAAGTTTCGCATTTACGACACTCACTCACTCACTCACTCACTCACTCATGATCATCAAAATAGAACTAGTACTTCCCATAAACTCAGAGAGCTGAAATTTGGTACAGAGTTAGGGTTTAATGGCCACATAAAGGGAAAACTATAAAAACTAGGATAATCGATCTGAGGGCACGGCAGTGTCCCCGCCAAGTCGAGCGCGAAGCAAACACTGCCGTACCATTCTTTACTGGAACCATTTCGCCGCATTTTCAGGCCCCTATTTGAGAACCTCTGGATAAGACCAGAACGTCAATCTGGGGGCACGGCAGTGTCCCCGCCAAGTCGAGCGCGAAGCAAACACTGCCGAACCATTCTTTACTGGAACCATTTCGCCGCATTTTCAGGCCCCTAGTTGAGAACCTCTGGATAAGACCAGAACGTCGATCTGGGGGCACTGCAGCGCCCCCGCCAAGTCGAGCGCGAAGCAAACACTGCCGCACCATTCTTTACTGGAACCATTTCGCCGCATTTTCAGGCCCCTATTTGAGAACCTCTGGATAAGACCAGAACGTCGATCTGGGGGCACTGCAGTGCCCCCGCCAAGTCGAGCGCGAAGCAAACACTGCCGTACCATTATTTACTGGAACCATTTCGCCGCATTTTCAGGCCCCTATTTGAGAACCTCTGGATAAGACCAGAACGTCGATCTGGGGGCACGGCAGTGCCCCCGCCAATTCAAGCGCGAAGCAAACACTGTCGTACCATTCTTTACTGGAACCATTTCGCCGCATTTTCAGGCCCCTATTTGAGAACCTCTGGATAAGACCAGAACGTCGATCTGGGGGCACGGCAGTGCCCCCGCCAAGTCGAGCGCGAAGCAAACACTGCCGAACCATTCTTTACTGGAACCATTTCGCCGCATTTTCAGGCCCCTATTTGAGAACCTCTGGATAAGACCAGAACGTCGATCTGGGGGGACGGCAGTGCCCCCGTCAAGTCGAGCGCGAAGCAAACACTGTCGTACCATTCTTTACTGGAACCATTTCGCCGCATTTTCAGGCCCCTATTTGAGGAGCTCTGGATAAGACCAGAACGCAGAAATTTTCGTCATCTAGTAAGCTATAATCACATACTTAAAATCCAAAATTTTAAGTCTGTAGGTCATTTAGTTCCGAAGTTAAGCGAAAGCAAAGTTTTGAATTTATGACACACACTCACTCAGTCACTCACTCATGATCATCAGAATAGAACTAGTACTTCTCATGAACTCAGAGAGCTGAAATTTTGGTACAGAATTAGGGTTTAATGGCCACATAAAGGGAAAACTATAAAAACTAGGATAATCGAACATCTGGTGTACCTGGTGACCCTGATTAGAAAACACAAGAGCCCAACCAAACTATTAGAGATCGACATACCGCCTTTACAAAAAATATTCAACTTGATGGGCCGCTTCATTTGATGTCAAAAATCGAAGGTCTAAAGTATCTGATGAAGAATCCTCAGCTGGTTTCAGCTGATTAGATATATATATATATATATAGATAGAGCCTTATATAAAAATGTTGCCACAGAGTAAGGTAAAAGAAAATTTATATAGACATGAGTTGAACAGCCTATTGTATAGTGCTGTGAACAATAATTGTATAGTCATAAGCGACCCACAACCACAAAAATGTCAGGTTGTGGACATAAATAACTTAAGTTTTAAATTAAGCAATATGTACAAAGTATTTCTTATCTAATTTCTGTAAAAGACATGTAGCTAGTATGCTATATAACTTTTTATTTTATTCCCAAGCCAAGAATTTGGCTTCTTCGACTACTGCTTTTATTGAGCAGAATACTAAATATAGTATTAACGAATTGGAATATGTTCCAAATATTTCTTTAAATTAGATAATAAGACAATAGAGAATGTCTCTTGCAGAAATAATTTAAGTTTTAAATGTAAAATACAAAATCCTACCAATAATGTAAAAAATCCCATTATATTGCATAATAAATCATATGTAATTAATCTGGTGCATCAAAATTTACAAGGAATGGTAGGTAAAGAACTTGAAATTGAGTTATTTTTAAAGGAATTTGACATTGATATTATTTGTATATCTGAACATTGGTTCAGACAACATGAACTCATTTTCAATTTCAATGAGCACCAGATAGCAAGTTCGTTCAGTAGAGAAAATGCCATTAGGGGCGGCTCATTAATAATAATTAATAACAAATTGAAATTCAAAGAACGTAAAGATGTTGTGAGTCTCTCCACCGAACGAATAATTGAAGTAGCCTGCATAGAGTTGAGTCAACTTATTATTGTAAGCGTATACAGGCCTCCATCAGGGTTATACGATTCCTTTGAACAAACTTTGGAACAAGTATTGACAAAAATATGTGCATCTAATAAAAAGGTTATAGTATGTGGTGATTTTAACATTAATTTATTAGACTTGAACTCCACTACCATTAGATTCACATCTTTGTTAAAATCGTATAATCTTTTTAATCTGTTTCATGAACCGACAAGAGTATGTGATACAACGGCCACTTGTATTGATAATATATTTACTAATATTACTCCAAGTAAAAAGGAAATAATTAATAAGCTCAGCTCTGATCACCGAGGACAGTTAGCTTCTTTTAATGTCATTTGTGACAGTAACATCAAGGACAAGCATGTGTTTGTTCCTGTGAATACAAAACGTATTGAGAAACTTAGAAGTAACTTAAATTCAAAGATTCAATTGTTAGATGGGTCAAATAGCACAGATGAAGCTTTTAACAAATTATTTAAGATAATAAGAACCCAATTTGATTCGATATTTACTTCTAAAACTGTTAGTTTTAAAAATAGAAAAAGCAACTTTATTAAATGGGTAACTGCAGGAATTATAATAAGCAGGCAAAGATTATATGAATTATATGAACAGAAACATATTAACAATAGTGAAACCTTTAAAACATATGTTAGAAATTATTCAAAAACTTTTAAAAGAGTATGTAAAGCCGCTAAGGCTCTTTATATAAAGAATAAGATTAAAAATTCTAACAATAAAATTAAAACTACATGGAAGGTGATAGCTAGTGAGACTGGAAACGTCACCTGTCGTAGCTCCGATTTTGAACTTTTTTTGAAAATTAAAAGATAACCACTGACCTAGAAGTTGCGACGGTCTTCGAAAAAGTTTTTGCTGACATTCCGGTCTCAACTTAAAAAAAATTTAAATTCATCACCTGCAGTTGCTGAAAAACTACTCAGAGACAATGTAAAGGAATGTGATGTCAATTTTAAGTTTAAAGAAATTGACTCCAGAGACATTATTAACACATTTAAGTTGTTGAATATTAAAAACACTGCTGATCTCTGAGGAATGTCTACAAAAATTATTAAATCAATAATTGACATCGTAGCTCCTTATCTAGCGATGGTTTTCAATGATTGTATAAAAAGTGGTGTTTTCCCTGACTTAATGAAGCATAGCAAGGTTATACCTTTATTCAAAGCTGGAAATAAATCTGATCCGACAAATTACAGGCCTATATCGATCCTACCGACTTTTAGTAAAATTTTTGAAAGAATAATTTTAAGACAGTTACTAGTACATTTTAATTCGAATAATTTATTACACAATAATCAATACGGTTTTACCAAGGGTCGATCCACTACGGATGCTGGTATGGGTCTTCTTTGTAGAATCTTTGAAGCTTGGGAGGGGTCGCAGGATGCATTAGGTGTATTTTGCGATCTTTCCAAGGCATTTGATTGTGTTGAGCATGCTACATTGATCAGAAAATTGCACCACTATGGTATACAGGACTCTTCACTCGACCTTTTGAGTTCTTACCTTAAAAATAGAACTCAAAGGGTAGAAATAAATAGTAAAAGGTCTACTGGGACCAAAATAGAATTAGGTGTCCCACAGGGATCCATTTTAGGCCCATTTCTTTTTCTCGTCTATATAAATGACTTACCTTAGCTAATTAAAGATAATGATAATGAGATAGTACTTTTTGCCGATGACACTTCACTCATTTTTAATGTGAAGCGACAACAGTCAAATTATGACGAGGTAAATAGTGCTCTCTCTAAAATAGTACATTGGTTTAATGTTAATAATTTACTTTTAAATTCAAATAAAACAAAATTTTTAAAGTTTACTTTGCCCAATGTTAGGCAAGTTCAAACCAATATACTATTAAATGACGAGAAAATGAACTTAGTGGACACCACTGTATTTTTAGGTATAACACTAGATAGTAAATTACAGTGGGGTCCTCATGTTGCGAATCTTGCAGATAGACTCAGTTCTGCAGCATATGCAGTCAGAAAAATTAGGGAAATTTCTGACGAAGAAACGGCGCGACTTGTTTATTTTAGTTATTTTCACAGTAGAATGTCTTACGGCATTCTTTTATGGGGAAATGCCGCCGACATCAATACAATATTTGTGCTGCAGAAGCGAGCAATACGTTCTATTTACAAAATGTCCTGCTTTGAATCTCTGAGAGAAAAGAAATAGGAATTCTGACCGTCGCTTCTCAATACATTTTAGACAATGTGTTGTATGTTAGAAAAAATTTAAATATGTTCAATACGAAAAGTAATAATCATTGCATGAACACTAGAAATAAACACAAATTAGACATTCCGGTGATCAGACTAAGTAAAGTTAGTAAATCTTTTAAAGGTCAATGTATACGCCTATACAATAGAATCCCAGAAAACGTTCAAAGTCTGTCTATTAATAAATTTAAAAAAGTAGTTAAAGAACGTTTGTGTGCTAAAGGTTATTATAAAGTCAGTGATTTCATTAACGATTGCACACCTTGGGAATAAGATGGCCCCATGCGAGGCTGCTTTTATGTACTTAAGTATGTTTTATGTACTTATAACTAATGTTATATAGATTAAGTTACAACATTGTAAAAATATTTTTTGAAAAGAACAATTTTCCCATCTTTTTGCTAAAAGGTGGCCCCGTGCGAGTTTCTTACGCCGGTTCTTCTCGCCGGGCTAGTTTCCGAACCGGTGGTAGGCATCATGTAGGACAATTCTATAAGCGTTATATTATAACCTACATGGAAATAAAAATTTTGAGTTTGAGTTTGAGTTTATGGTAATGCCCCCCTTCTACTATTGGTACATAAAAAAATCGACTGTCATTGCAAAAACCTAGCGAAGTGGGACACATCTTCTAATTTAATCTAGTCCGTAGCATTCCACTGCTGGGCGAATGCCTCCCTTCTGCTTTTGATACGCATATAAATAAAATTAAAGGAAAACTCTGGTTAAGACTAGACTGGCTTTTATACTTATATTTACAAGTTTACAAGAAGAAATAGTCGATCGATTAACTTTATTGTACTCGATCATTACACAAATTAAATAAACAAATTACACTGAAATCTAGTAAAATAAATCAATATGCCCACGTTTCTACAAAAAGAAGTGAAATCCCACCAAAAACATTCTGTAAAAAACTAGCCAAGTCTCGATAGAGCTGCTTGTTTATCTCTAAAAAGTAGTGAAATCTAGACAAAGTCGTGCCAAGTCTAAGGTTCCTTACTGCGATTTCTTTATTATTATAGTTAATGTTGTGCGACTTGGCCGTTGAACATTCTTTATACGTTACAAGTGGGTACAAGTCAATTTTGTTTACACGTAATGTATATCTGTTGTAACTACCTATGTTTGTTAAGCGAGATAATAGCCCATACTGGTATTGGTAATTGGACGCTAGTGAGTAGTGTCTCATTTTAGGCTGTTGTTGATTGTAGAACACATGTATTGGAGCAATGGTGTCATGGAGCCCCTTTTGTACCATTGTGTACCCTTCAACGGCCAAGTCACACAACATTAACTATAATAATAAAGAAATCGCAGTAAGGAACCTTAGACTTGGCACGACTTAGTCTAGATTTCACTACTTTTTAGAGATAAACAAGCAGCTCTATCGAGACTTGGCTAGTTTTTTACAGAATGTTTTTGGTGGGATCATTTTTAGTTTTCTCTCAACATTTTTCGATTCGACTGACCGTTTAGGATCTATATCGATTTAAAATTGCGTAACAACCATTCTCACATTCCAGTGTAATTGAGATGTAGTACTGATGCTGATAGGAAATCCAGTCTGGTAAATAGCTAGCTAGGTATTCATAACTAAATAGTATGAAATAAAAAATTATAATTTAAAAAAATAAAAAAAACGACTTCGTAAAAAGTGAACCAAACTAAGTACATAATGAAAAACTGAAAAGAAAATAACCTAACCAAGAGCATGTCAGGACATGTCTAAGGAGGGTTCCGTAACTATAAACGCGTAATATGCTTTTTTTTAATTACTCCAAAAGAGTTTTCCTAAAGAGTTTTTAGCATGATCTATCAGCATGGAAATTTGCAAGTTTCTATCTCCTATAGTTTAAAAATGCTAGGGGGGGGGACCAACTTACAAACTACTTTGGAGGCCGATTACTCGAAAATGGTCAACTTTATAAAAAAGTAACGTATGAAACCTTACCTTTATTTTAAAAGACCTATTCTACGATACCCCACACGATGGGGTAGAGTGAAAAAATATTTTTCATCCCCACTTCACATGTATGGAGAGCCACCCCTAAAATATGAAATTATTATTTTTTTATGATCCCGAAACCGTGATCTATACACAATCTATAACTGCACCAAATTTCATCAATTTATATTCATAATTACAGGAGCTTGAGGCGCGGACAGACAGACAGACAGACAGATAGACAGACAGACAGACAGACAGACAGACGGACAGAGCGAAACTATAAGGGTTCCTTAAGTATTACGGAACCCTAAAAACAAGCACTTAGATGTCCGGTGGTCTAGAATTCTATAATATGTTATTGAATGAATACTATTGAAGAAAATAAAATATAATCTATTAATGGAACATAACAACTGAACAGTCGGGATCCATTAATCGACAGCCAATCAATCTAATATTTCAATGGATCCTGACTGTTTAGTTGTAATGTTCCATTATTAGATTATATTTTAATTTCTTCAATAGTACATTCAATAATATATTATAGAATTCTAGAGTCTAGACCACCGGACATCTAAGTGCTTGTTTTTAGGGTTCCGTAATACTTAAGGAACCCTTATAGTTTCGCTCTGTCCGTCTGTCTGTCTGTCTGTCCGCGCCTCTAGCTCCTGTAATTATGAATATAAATTGATGAAATTTGGTGCAGTTATAGATGTGTATAGATCACGGTTTCGGGATCATAAAAAAATAATAATTTTATATTTTAAGGGTGGCTCTCCATACATGTGAAGTGGGAATGAAAAATATTTTTTCACTCTACCCCATCGTGTGGGGTATCATAGAATAGGTCTTTTAAAATAAAGGCAAGGTTTCATACGTTACTTTTTTATAAAGTTGACCATTTTCGAGTAATCGACCTCCAAAGTAGTTTGTAAGTTGGTCCCCCCCCCTAGCATTTTAAAACTATAGGAGATAGAAACTTGCAAATTTCCATGCTGATAGATCATGTTAAAAACTCTTTAGGAAAACTATTGTGAACCAAATCGGACAGTAACTTTTGGAGTAATTAAAAATAACCTAACCAAGAGCATGTCAGGACATGTCTAAGGAGGGTTTCGTAACTATAAACGCGTAATATGCTTTTTTTTAATTACTCCAAAAGTTACTGTCCGATTTGGTTCACAATAATTTTCCTAAAGAGTTTTTAGCATGATCTATCAGCATGGAAATTTGCAAGTTTCTATCTCCTATAGTTTAAAAATGCTAGGGGGGGGGACCAACTTACAAACTACTTTGGAGGCCGATTACTCGAAAATTGTCAACTTTATAAAAAAGTAACGTATGAAACCTTGCCTTTATTTTAAAAGACCTATTCTACGATACCCCACACGATGGGGTAGAGTGAAAAAATATTTTTCATCCCCACTTCACATGTATGGAGAGCCACCCCTAAAATACAAAATTATTATTTTTTTATGATCCCGAAACCGTGATCTATACACAATCTATAGCTGCACTAAATTTCATCAATTTATATTCATAATTACAGGAGCTAGAGGCGCGGACAGACAGACAGACAGACAGACAGACAGACAGAAGACAGACGGACAGAGCGAAACTATAAGGGTTCCTTAAGTATTACGGAACCCTAAAAAGCGTATTACGCGTTTATAGTTACGGAACCCTCCTTAGACATGTCCTGACATGCTCTTGGTTAGGTTATTTCTTTTCAGTTTTTCATTATGTACTTAAGGTATAATTTCGAATGAATGTAGTTTGTTGCCGCGAAAATTAAGCGTGCTTATCACTTTAAGCTGGAAATGCGTATGACGATAAGCGTGCTTTATTGCTTATGTTTAATAAGCAGACTTTTTAAGAGCTTTTCGTTTAATTGTCCACCTCTAATTACAACAAAACAATCATTATGTGTTAAAGCATAATAATACTCATTTAGCATAACTCATTTGGCATAATTTTATAATAATAATATAATATTAATAATTATAACAAATTTCGGTATTTTCCCTATTTCTAAAGTTAGAATTATTTTATACTAAATAATTATTTTAGCGTTGTTTATAAGTTGTCAGGGCAACCATACAAAATCTTCTAATATATAAAATTTCCATGTCACAATGTTAGTTACCGTACTCCTCCGAAACGGCTTTACCGATTTTTACCAAATTTTATATGCGTATTCAGTAGGTCTGAGAATCGGCTACTATCTATTTTCCATACCCGTAAGTGATAAGGGTTGTTCACCCTTAAATTTTTTTTTAATTTTTGGACGAAATATTTTGTTTTTATTTTTTTACTAGCGACCCGCCCCGGCTTCGCACTGGTACAATGTATATATCTGTATAATCTATGGGTACAATACTGATACTAATCCTACCTCATAGATCTAAACTCTCCTCCCGCACGCACACCCCCCGCCTTGGTGACGCCTACTTCGCAACGGGCCGTGGAGCAGAAATCGTAATATTTTAATTTCGCCATAACTTCAAAACCAAACGTCCAATTTTAATCATTCAAAGACCAAATATTATCTACATAAACTGTATTTAGTGATAAAGTAATTTATTTTGATAAGGATTTATAGCGTGAGTAAAATAAACGCGTTTAAATGTAGTCCAAAAAAAATCAAGATTTCTAAATAAAAAAATTGTTGTTGTGCCTCACTCGACATAGATAGGTATAGTGTGTCGCCGACTTTTTTGTAGATATTTATAAGATCTACAATTAATTAGAACATATTTTTATGGTTCTATCTTTTATAGTTTAGGCAGCGTATGCAAAATAAGTAACTTTTCTGGTTGATTTTTTACACCTTGTGGTCCACGAGTAACATAGGCTAAATTTTATTTTGGAAAAAAATAGGGTTCCGTAAGATATTTGGGTTTTTTCGGACACAAGGTGTAAAAAATCAACCAGAAAAGTTACTTATTTTGCGTACGCTGCCTAAACTATAAAAGATAGAACCATAAAATGTTCTAATTAATTGTAGATCTTATAAGTATCTACAAAAAAGTCCGCGACACACTATACCTATCTATGTCGAGTGAGGCACAACAACCATTTTTTTATTTAGAAATCTTGAATTTTTTTTGGACTACATTTAAACGCGTTTATTTTACTCATGCTATTAATCCTTATCAAAATAAATTATTTCATCACTAAGTACAGTTTATGTAGATAATATTTGGTCTTTTAATGATTAAAATTGGATGTTTGGTTTTGAAGTTATGGCGAAATTAAAATATTACGATTTCTGCTGCACGGCCCGTTGCGAAGTGGGCGTCGCGTCGTCGCCAAGGCGTGCGAGTTTAGATCTATGAGTAAATTTTTTGTTTTGTGTTCGTTGTAACTATGATGGATAGATACTTGAGTAACTATTTATTTAGTGATTGTTGTATTGTTAGTTCTGAAAAGTGTAGGTATTTCATACGATAAAAGTATACCCACTTACTTATTTCATTAAGTATTAGCATAGTAGGTACCTATATTAATTTGTTTCTGTTTGTTTTGACTAAATTTCACCCGTTTTGTTAGAGGTTTAAAGACATTCTGTTATCTGTAGTATTAGTATCAGTATTGTACCCGTGCGAAGCCGGGGCGGGTCGCTAGTATACATATATAGCGGCCATAATATTTTAACAGATCTTCATCCCTCGTCATAGTCAATCCATTAAATGGATTTCCATTTAATGGATTGACTATGTTCTACCAAATAACTTGAATAAATGGAAAAATGTGTCAACAATTTCAACAGGACAACAAATAATATCAAATTATCCAAAGGCATGTATTTAAACTCACGACAAAACATATTTATTTCTTATGTTTACGCGAATATTGTTCATTGTTTTAAACACTTACGGATTTTGTCGCGTTACGTAAACGTAACCGTAAAACGTAAACCGTGACAAAATCCGTAAGTGTTTAAAACAATCACGACAAAACAATTAAATTTTGGATGTGAAAATACCGAATATTGAATACTAAATGTTGGCTAAAGAATGTAAGGAATAAAAAATTACAAATCTGGTGACTAAATAATACCACTGAATATTCCAAACTGGCAGACTGATATTATATTAGCGAACAAATAACCATCTTGGCGACAATTTGTGAGTACACATTTAATTTAAGAATAGGTACATATATTTTCCGTAATGTAGGTAACTCAACATACAAGCAGCAAAACCAGCGCACATAAAAAAAAACAAAGGAGCGTACAAAATTCCCAATTTTTAATTTTCCTCGACTTGGTGTAGATATTGGGTAGATTCATTTTGAAATTTAAAAATAACGGTTATTCATTTTTCGCAAAATTAACATAGGTGTCGTTACCAAGTTTTGGGGGGTGCTGGATACGAAAATGACATTCATTTTGAAATTCCAATATGGCGGACATACCTACTTAATTTTATAAAAATAATATGGTTGTCCCTTTGTTGGTTTCTGGGGGTGCTGATTACAAAAAAGTCATCCATTTTAAATTTCCTTAGTAACCCCGCAACCTCAAATTTTCTTCATGATGGGAGAAAAAGAAATTCGAAAATCCTGAACATTCCAACATTTCTATAGCTTTATGCATCCCGGCCCCGGTTTTTCAATGTAGAGCATTTATATTTTTTTAATAAAATAGATTCTATCTCGGAAACGGTGCATCCTAATGAAAAATAATGAAAATTTCCTCCCCCTTAGAAACTCCGCAACATCATATTTTCTTCATGATGGAAGAAAAAAAATCTGAAAATCCTAAATTTTCCAAATTTTCTATAGCGTTTTAAACCGTTCGTGTCTCAAAGTAGAGCATTATCGTATTTTTTCTTTCTATAATGGCTTCTATCTCAGAAACGGTGCATCCTACTTGAAAAATAATGAAAATTACCTCTCCCTTAATAACTCCGTAACCATATATTTTCTTCAAGATGAGAGAAAAAGAAATTCGAAAATCCTGAATTTTCCAACATTTCTATAGCTTTATATATCCCTCGTATCTCAATGTAGAGCATTTAATTTTTTTTTATAAAATTGATTCTATCTCGGAAACGGTGCATCCTATTGAAAAAATAATGAAAATTTCCTCCCCTTAAGAACCCCGCAACACCATAGTTTCTTCACGATGGAAGAAAAAGAAATTTGAAAATCCTGAATTTTCCAAAATTTCTATAGCTTTATACACTGTTCGTGTCAAAGTAGAACATTGCCATATTTTTTTTCTAAAATCGCTTCTATTTTAGAAACGGAAAAATAATACTATTACTGGAAAAATAATAAAAATTTCCTCCCCCTTAACTCGGAAATCGCATATTTTTTTCATGAATGCCAAAAAAAGAAATTTGAAAATCCTGAATTTCGAAAAGTTTCTATACCTTACATAGCTGGTACCTCTACAAACTACATGTTAATTTTACGAAGATTGGATAGTCTCCATTTTGGAAAATGAAATTGGAAGACAATTTTATAATCAGCATATGAAACATGGAAAAAGACATCCATTTTTAATAAAAAAAAAAAATATACGCCATTTTGGAATTTTAAAACGGATTTTATTTTCATATCATTCTGCACCCCCAAAAACCTTGAAAACGATACCCATACCAAAGAAAAAAAAACCTCCAATAGTATCCAAAACTGGGATTTTCCGTAGCTTGCAAATTGAATTTTTAGCAGCTATTAATTTATCAATCAAATCTTTATAAGCTACTTACATGGTATAATGGTCACCAACTTATAGGTGCTAATTGGATTAAATTTCGCTACTTTTTATCTGCCGATTTTTGTATTTTTTGTCACTTGAGTGATTTCACCAGTTTGGTAATTTAGTCGCCAACATATTAATTCGCTGCCAAATTCAGCAATACAGTATGCTCACGTGCAGTCACCAACTTATTTTTTGTTCACTCGATTAATTATATCCCTTATTCAAATATTGTATGTCTAGAGTACATACTAATTACAATTAAAATATGTAATTTTCATAGTAGTAACCAAGATTGATTGAAGTAATTTAGTCGCCAGCATATTAATTCGCTGCCAAATTCAGCAATACAGTATGCTCACGTGCAGTCACCAACTTATTTTTTGTTCACTCGATTAATTATATCCCTTATTCAAATATTGTACGTCTAGAGTACATACTAATTACAATTAAAATATGTAATTTTCATAGTAGTAACCAAGATTGAAAAAATCGAAAAATCCGGATTTTTCGAATTTCGAAGTATCCGGATTGCAACCCCTACTTGCGAGTGACTTGGTGTGTTCTGCAAAGGCAAGCATGACAGATGTTGAGCTCGTATCCTTATATTTTATTGTAAATAGAACAGCCTCCGTGGTCTAGTGGTTAGAGCTTGGCTCTCGACTCGGATGTCGCGTGGGGAGTTATTTATTATTATTATTGTAAAAACAGAAATCGAAATAAAAAGAAACGAAAAGTACGGCAAAGAAGATGGTAGATGTTACAAATTCATAAAAACCGTTTACTGGCTTATTCAATAATGTACTAAGGCTACTCCACGCATCAGCTACTTATTTCTCATAATACACAACACAATAATATTATTGCTATACATATATATGTATGGACGCTTCACACCAAGTCAATCTGGTCCCGTGGTAAGTTCTCGAAGAACTTGTGTTACGGGTACCAGACAACAGAAATATATTTAATAATTTTTATATTATACACATATTTAAGATTTTTAGTATATTTAATACACATTCATGACCCAGGAACACAGAAAAAATGTTTGTTCCTTCAGCATTCAAACCCGCGACCCCCGGCTTGAGCACCAACACACTCAACCACTGAGCCACAGAGGTCGTCTCATCTGGCAAAAGCAACGACGTGGCGACGATAATGTTATTGTGTATGGTTATAATATGTATAACTAGCCGATGCCCGCAACTTCGTTTGCGCCTAACTGACGGAAGCGGAACCCTATTTTTTAAACGGAACCCTAAAATAAAAGTAGCCTATGTTAGACCTTATGACATCAGCTATCTGCCAGTGAAAGTCCCGCGAAAATCGGTCCAGCCGTTTCAGAGATTAGCCGGAACAAACAGACAGACAGACCGACAGACAGACAGACGGACAGACATTTTAAAAAATTGGTATTTTATTGTAAGTACCGAATATACTTTCAGATGCATTATGTGAAAAGCTGTTAATTTGAGGTTACAAACAGACACTTCATTTTTATTTATCTGTACCTATAGATTTAGTTCAAAAATAAAAAGAAGCATAAAAAAATACAAAACAAACTTTCCTATAGATTTTTATTGTATTATATGTCCAAGACCCGGGAACACAGGAAACTTTTTGTTCCTTCGGCGGGATTCAAACCCGCGACCCCCGGCTTGAGCACTAACATGCTCAATCACTGAGCCACAGAGGTCGTCTCATCTGGCAAAAGCAACGACGCGGCGACAATAAAATGTAACATGTTATTGTGTATGGTTATATGTATAACTAGCTGATGCCCGCAACTTCGTTTGCATAACTTCGTTACCCGCAAGTAACGAAAACGGATCCCTATTTTTTATACGGAACCCTAAAATAAAAGTAGCCTATGTTAGACCTTATAACATCAGCTATCTGCCAGTGAAAGTCCCGTGAAAATCGGTCCAGCCGTTTCAGAGATTAGCCGGAACAAACAGACAGACAGACAGACAGACGGACAGACAAAAATTTTAAAAATTGATATTTTATTGTTAGTATCGAATATACTTTCATATGCATCAAGTGATAAGCTGTTAATTTGACATTACAAACAGACACTTCAATTATATTTATCTGTATAGATGTATAGATGTATAGATTTAGTTCAAAAATAAAAAGAAACATAAAAAAATACAAAGAAACTGACTTTCCTTTAGATTTTTATTGTATTATACATATCCATGACCCGGGAACACAGGAAACTTTTTTTCCTTCGGCGGGATTCAAACCCGCGACCCCCGGCTTGAGCACCAACACGCTCAATCACTGAGCCACAGAGGTCGTCTCATCTGGCAAAAGCAATGACGCGGCGACGATAAAATATAACATGTTATTGTGTATGATATGTTCAAAAATAAAAAGAAACAAAACAAACTGACTTTCGTACACTGCGTTAGAAACGAAAGAATTGTTCGATAAATACGCGGGTAAGGCGTGCGCTAGCAAAACTGACATAGGTCTGTCCTCGTCAACGCCTAGCGGGCGACTGTGGGGCGACTCTAGCGGCTTACGCACGCTGCATTTCAATATTAATTTATTGTTAAAATAATTAAACCAACATGCAAAATGTAACCAGAAATTATTCTTTTTTAAGTTATTAGCTTTTCGTAGATATGATTTTTGAAAGTAAAACTATCATGAACTTCATGAACAAAAAGAAAAATATTCAAATTTAGCCTCCTCTTCGGAATTATTTTTGATCGAGTGAAGTTTTCAATATTATGTTTCGAACCACAAATTGTTAAAGAACATTAAGTAAACAACAATGTGTTTTTTTTTTTGGCTTTTTAAAGTTACTATTTGTTTGTTTATTATCGATTCAAAGTCATGTAAAATTGGGTCCACGTGGCCTTAATGGCAAACTGATGATCGCGGGTTCGAATCCCAGTCAGACGTTTTTTTTTTAATTCTATATTTTTTATTATTCTATGTAATAGGGTTTCGTAATACTCGAGGAAACCTTATAAATTTACTGTGTCCGTCCGTCCGTCTCCGTCTGTCTGTCTGTCCGTTGTTTCAGCTTCTGTTATCCTACTAATATTACAAATGTGAATGTTTGTGAGATGATGATGATGATGTTTGTAACTCTTTCAGGAAAAACTACTGAACGGATTTCGATGAAATTTGATATAATGCGATTCAAATGAGAATAGGAACGTCAATGACCTCTATCTGTCAAATGTCACTTGAAAAGTATGGTTAGCAGAAAAACTTATTTATCAATAATAATAGTCGAAATAATTCTATAAATACTCGACACTAGCAGAATGGTGCAAAACCTTTGCAACCGCGATTGCCATAAATAAAAGAAGAGGAATAATAGTCTTACATCGAATTTAAATAATAACGTTAAATTATCTAAATATTTAATTATAATAATACATATTCATAATTCGTTTTTTAAAATCATAAATTAACATTTTGTTTTTCATTGTTGGTGCAAGGCAACTTGCCAAAATTATACTGTTTTTGTTATTGTCATACTCATTTTGCTCGAAAATGAGTAAACGAGGCGCTGTGTTACATAGACGACGATGACTACTCGGACAGTAATACAGAGATGAGCGAAATTGAAGAGCTAGATTCAGATTACATTTTTTCACTCAATTTTGTTAATAAATAATTATATTAAAAGAAAAAAACTTTTTTTGCCCACCCTACCTAATTAGGTACCCAATTGGGTAAAATTGACAGCTATGACGTCACAATATTGCGCCGACTCGATCCTATTCTCATTTGAATCGCACTATACGGTAGTAGTTTAGGCTCTGGATTAGAACATAGGCAATTTTTTATTCTGAAAAAGTGGTATACGGTATTTACGCGAGCGGAACCGCGGGCAACAGCTAGTTATGAATATAAATTGATGAAATTTGGAACAGTTATGTAATATGTAACTTAAATGTCAGTTTTGGCATTATAAAATACTTATTTTATATTTCAGGGGCTTCATACATGTAAAGTGGGGATGAAAAATATTTTTTCATTGTAAGCCATTAATGCGAGGGGTATCGTTGAATAGGTCTTTTAAAATAAAGGCAAGGTTTCATACATAACTTTTTTACAAAGTCAACAATTTGGAGTAACTGGCATCCAAAGTGGTTTACAAGCCACCCGGCCCCCTCCCCTCCCTTTGCATCATACTAAATAATAAGACTTTTTTATTCCTTGGCGGGATTCGAACCCGCGACCTCCGGCTTGAGTGCAAACGCGCTCACCACTGCGCCACAGTGGTCGTTACTTATTCTTTCGGAAAATTATTTGAACTAATCGGACAATAGCTTTTGAAGTAATTTAAATAAATATTTATAGTAATTTAAATAAATATTTAGTAAATCGACGACCTCTGTGGCTCAATTGGTTAAGCGTGTTGGTGCTCAAGCCGGGGGTCGCGGGTTCAAATCCCGCCGAAGGAACAAAAAGTTTTTCTGTGTTCCTGGGTCATGGATGTGTATTAAATATGTGTGTAACATAATAAAAATCTTAAATATATGTATAATATAAAAGTATTAAAATAATATATTTCCGTTGTCTGGTACCCGTAACACAAGTTCTTCGAGAACTTACCACTGGATCAGATTGACATGGTGTGAATCGTCCATAGATATTATAATATTATTATTATTATTAAATACCTATTGGCTATTACGCGTTTATAGTTACGGAACCCTCCTTAGACATGTACTGACTACTGACATGCTGTTGGTTAGGTTATTCCTTTTATAATTTTTTCTTCTTCCGTACTATTGTTTAAAATCCGAGCAAAGCTCAATGTCCCGGGTCACTCCTGAGCAAGTCTCCCGTCTCCCAGTAGTCTAAGAGCCGGTGGGAGGTCGACCTTCACCGATCTGATAACCAGATGAGACATATTTTTTATCAAATATAATTTATAAACAAATATGCCTATAATTACTTGCCTATCTAAAAGTGCTCATAGCTATTTTTAATTAAATTAATTTTAGTCGATTTTTTTTCATCACTTTCATTCTTTTGATAACCAAATGAATTTTATTTCACTGTTCGTTTTTAACACACATAATATGCCTCAGTAGGCTTGCCTACTCATTTCTGTGTATAGCTACCTGGCAAGCCGATGTGAACAGGTAAGTCAATATAGGTGACTAAAGTGTTCTGCTAACTTATCGAAAGTTATATCAAATTTTAGATTATTTTATTACAAAATCAGTCATATAGACTTGCCTGCAAAAAATCATACTTAAAGTACTGTTGCCTAGCTAAAAACTTTTAGAGTTTTAGCCATCTGATAGGTGCGAGAGAGAAAGTAGAGCGTCCGAAGTCCGTGTAGTAGAACAGGACACAACATAGCAGCTGCAAGCTACCTGACCGTTGAATGTATCCGAGTGCGCATGCTCGTGTACATGTGAGTGACAGAGACAGCATTTATTTACACTTGTCATTAATTATGAACTCCAATTTATTATACCTAATTTCGATCACAATTTTTATATTATTTCACACTATACGTACTTACAGCTATGCAAAAATCAAAAATAAATAAGTTAAAATATTAGTATAATATTATTATATTAATATACTGATAAATAAATAAAAGAAACTAATTCAACAAAACTTTTTATAATTTTAAATCTAAATTGTAAAATTAAAAATTATAAAAAATCTATATTTTTTATTTAAGATTAAATAGAGAATAATTTATTTATTATTTTAAATTAAATAAATTCCGTAAAGCGGGAAAGTGTTACTTTTAAAATACTGATTATCAGATTCTAATTCTTGTGTGTTGTGTCCTGTTCTACCACACGGACTTCGGACGCTCTACTTTCTCTCTCGCACCTATCAGATGGCTAAAACTCTAAAAGTATTTAGCTAAATACTATAGTTGCCTAGCTAGGCAACAGTACTTTAAGTATGATTTTTTGCAGGCAAGTCTATATGACTGATTTTGTAATAAAATAATCTAAAATTTGATATAACTTTCGATAATATGTTAGCAGAACGATGGAGTCACCTATATTGACTTACCTTTTCACATCGGCTTGCCAGGTATACACAGAAATGAGTAGGCAAGCCTACTGAGGCAATTTCTGTGTGTTAAAAACTAACAGTGAAATAATATTCATTTGATTATCAAAAGAATGAAAGTGATGAAAAAGAATCGATTAAAATTAATTTAATTAAAAATAGCCATGAGCACTTTTAGATAGGCAAGTAATTATAGGCACATTTGTTTATAAATTATATTTGATAAAAAATATGTCTCATCTGGTTATCAGATCGGTGAAGGTCGACCTCCCACGGTCTCCTCTACTACAGGTACTAGTTACTACAAACAAATAGCCGAATCTTTCAGGATAAAAAAATTTACTCACGTTCTATGATGTCTTATGGTTATGACTTATGTAATAAAGAACACTGTTAGGAGTCGAAGCACTGACATCTGTCGGTAGCAATAAGTACTACTTGAATGCCCATTTATAATTGATTATTGTTTATAAGCTATGCTAGGTGGCGCTTTTACTAGATTTTATTATCTATATGTCGGAGAACCACAGCTGAGAACGGAATTGAGACGTAAAATCTGAAACTGATTTGACGAGTTCGGATGCAATTGGCAGTTGACAGCTCGATTGTCAATGTCACTTTGGCAACGATGGGAGAATAACGCTGGTCGACTGGGAGACTCGGAGAGAAGATACCGTGAGCGGCGCACGTATTGCCAAGTTGTTTCCGACTTCGTCACGATATTAATCCGTTTGCATCAATGTCGTGTGTGAATATTTTAGTGTGAAACTTTGTTATATCTCGAACAATATACAGTGTATGAGAACTATTATTTCCTGACAACTTGACGATTGAAGACAATCTAAACAACGCCCACAAGGAGCCTACCACATTATCAGAATTGGGATGTAACCCCGAAAATCAAGATAGATTATTTAAGGGTACAAAATGGAACAATCAAATAAAAAAAAGTGAGGGTAGTGAAAAAAAAAGTGTAATCTAGCCCGCACAAAAGCTACAAAAAGTGATAATAATCATTGCGAATGTTGTGGATCGAGTTTGGCAGTATGTACAACAAGGCAGCACGCCATGCATACGGCGTAATTGCGGAAAATCGGGACAGCAGCGAACCGAGTGCTGCAAGGTGACCCTGTACCAATAACCCGTTGTTCGTGGCGAGATTGCAACGGCACTGACGATGGTGACGTACTGACGGCGGTAACGTAGGTACTGACAACGGTGACAACTGCATCTACGATGGCATCGTGGCGACTGCGGTGACGACAGCGACGTGGTGACCGTGGTGACGACGGTGACGTGACGACTGCGGCAACAATGGCAACGTGGCGACTGTGGTGACGTGACGACGGTGGCATGTCATGAACGTTACGTCTGTGGTGGTGACACGAGCGTGGTGGCGAGGCAACGACAGGCTTTGGTTATGAATTTGGTGGATTTGGTAACAGGTGGTAGCCAACTTTTTATTCCTCGTAATAATTTTTAAAGACCTTCAATGTTACAGTGATTTATCTGACACTGGATACATTTACAAAGTGTCCATGAAATTGCTTGCCTAAATCTCAAAATAAACTTTATAGTTTAGTGTTCTGTTGTTCTGCTGTTGTGTTTTCTGTGCAGATGGAACATATTGCAGTCTGGTGTCCAAACTGTAATACTTGTGACGCGACGCGCAACAGCATGCAGTGGCGGTGCCGTGTAGAACGATACGCGCAGCATCGGAGCGGCTGGTTCCTGTGGCCGGTGGTGATGGCGGCGTGACGGTGGCACGCACTCAACTCACACACAACACCAGTGAACTCCGGTGGACTTGGTTATCATGTAATAGGTTGTAAACGCACTTGTGAGTCTTCTGGTATAGTGAGACTCTTACTGTAATAGCTTTTCTTCATGCAATCAGTTAGATTGTTGAAAGGAAATGAAATTAACTTTATTGCATTATCAAATCTGACATTTTATCTCAAAAAAGGAAATCAATTTTCTAGCTATCGCAGTTCTTGAGATACAGCCTGGTGACAGACATACAGCAAAGTCTTAGATTTTTCAGTTCCTGTTTTACCTTTGGATACGGAACACTAAAAAGAACGTAATTGTACATAGTTTGGACAATTTTTGTGCTCTTTTATTTTGTGTACAGGCTACGCGACGTGACGCGAAGCGACGAGACGAGACGCGACGCGACGAGAAACGACGTGACGAGACGCGACGCGACGCGACGCAGCGGGTGGTGTTGGCCGAGCGACGGAGTGCCGCAGCGGCCAGGGATCTGCACTCTGTACTTCATTGAAGTATCGGATTTGGAACTAAAGATATTTGGTGAGCGTAATTGTTTATCTCGTGACTGTAGTGTGAAGACTCGGTATAGTCTTTAGTAAAATTGTTACAAAATACGTTTTGAAAAGCAGTAAAGCGGAAGTAAATAGATTTTCGATTCGTTATTTTTAATAATTGAAAATAAGGGACGTAATTTTGAGAGAAAATTAGAAATTTTAGAGAGAGACCGTTATACACTAAAAGCTGTAAATTCTAAGAGTACTTACAAGTATGCGCACGACCGTTTGAGAAAGATGCCTGACCATGAGACTCCTGTAGATTGCGAAAATAGCGGTGCAGAATAAGTTGTGTAACCCATTGACCACTATTCAACCAACAATTGCTAATTAGTTTATTGAGTGTAAATTGTGTGAAAGTTGTTGGTGTTGAAATGGTGTTGAGATGAGATGAGATGAGATGAGAGTGACGTCTTTCGTGAGATAGCGTCACTTGGCGCACCGCGCATGTGGCATGAGTCGCTACCGCTCGATTTAGGTGGTAGTGACGACTGTTGTGAGATACCGTCACTTGGCGCACCGCGCAAGTGGCATGAGTCGCGACCGCTCGATTTAGGTGGTAGTGACGACTGTTGTGAGATACCGTCACTTGGCGCACCGCGCAAGTGGCATGAGTCGTTACCGCTCGATTTAGGTGGTAGTGACGACTGTTGTGAGATAGCGTCACTTGGCGCACCGCGCAAGTGGCATGAGTCCCAACCGCTCGATTTAGGTGGTAGTGACGACTGTTGTGAGATAGCGTGACTTGATGGAGTGGAATGAGTTACTATCGCTCGATTTAGGTGGTAGTGACGACTGTTGTGAGATAGCGTGACTTGATGGAGTGGGATGAGTTACTATCGCTCGATTTAGGTGGTAGTGACGACTGTTGTGAGATAGCGTTACTTGATGGAGTGGCATGAGTTACTATCGCTCGATTTAGGTGATAGTGACGACTGTTGTGAGATAGTGTTACTTTATGGAGTGGCATAAGTTACTATCGCTCGATTTAGGTGATAGTGACGACCGTAAGGATTGATACTGAGTAGACTGTACGTAGAGTTAAATTAAGAGTAAAGTGGTGTGTGTGGTGGTAAGAGTGGTGAAAAAACTGGTGTGGTTGTATGGTTGTAAAAAAAAAGTGTGGTTGTATGGTGTGTGACTACTAGTCAATGGCCAGTAAATTGTTATTTGATGATTCGTAGTGAAGTTAGCAAAATTGTGTGAGAAAAAAAGTGTTGATTCATTGTAAGAGTTGTTTCAAGTAAAGCACCATACCCAAGCGAGTTAATCAGGATAGGCCGAGCGAAAGACTTGTGATATTACAGCTGGGTTTTCTCTTTTACAGGAGCATCACACGGGGACGTGTGACTAGTCAGAATGGCCGTGTCGGAGAACCACAGCTGAGAACGGAATTGAGACGTAAAATCTGAAACTGATTTGACGAGTTCGGATGCAATTGGCAGTTGACAGCTCGATTGTCAATGTCACTTTGGCAACGATGGGAGAATAACGCTGGTCGACTGGGAGACTCGGAGAGAGGATACCGTGAGCGGCGCACGTATTGCCAAGTTGTTTCCGACTTCGCCACGTCTCGATATTAATCCGTTTGCATCAATGTCGTGTGTGAATATTTTAGTGTGAAACTTTGTTATATCTCGAACAATATAAGTACAGTGTATGAGAACTATTATTTCCTGACAACTTGACGATTGAAGATAGGGAATATTATTCGAATATTCGTTTTATTCGAATATTCGACGATTTTATTATTCGAATATGACTGGGTTCAATATTCGAATATTTCGAATAAAACGAATAATAAAAATATTTTATTTATTTATCAAAAATATGTTAATAATAGTAATAAACTTGTACATAAACCGGAAAAGTTTCGTTATTTAATACATTCTTTTTATTATTTATTAATATTGTCGTCATTAATATCCTAAAACAGATTTTACTACACTGTTTGTGAAAGAATACAAAACTGTTTTTAAATAAAATAATATTTAAGGTGAATATTTCCTACAGGCCTCAGCGAAAGAAAACCATGCTCACACGCTTGTCAAAATAACCTGACCAAGAGCGTGTAAGTACGTGTCTAAGGAGGGTTCTGTTACTATAAAGCGTAATACGATTTTTAGTTTCTTATTATTTTTTAGTTGGAGGCCGATTACTTGGAAATTGGAAATGGTTGACTTTGTAAAAGCCGGGATGGCTTTCCATACATGTGAAGCGTTTATAACTATATAATAAAATTATATTTTTTTATCAAACCAAAACCGATATCTAGACGCAATATAGCTAGAAGAGCAGATAGAAAGAGAGACAGGTGGATGAAACGATAAAGGATACCTAGTTAAGTTGATTATTGCAGTATTACACTGGCCTGCAAAATTAAGTACAAATCGTTTCAAATTTCATACTTTTCAAAATATTATAACAAAATTTATCAGCTTTCTTTAAAAGTAATAAATTATATATATCAGTATATTATTTTTATCTTTAAACAAAAATTAACCATTTTATTCTTAGTCTTTAAAGACTACATTTACATGTTATATAAAATTGCAGTTTTGAATAACTCCTCGAGGCCTGACAACAGCATGGAGGAGGTTTGTCATACTGAAAACGAGGTTTTAGAGCTGAATTATGCAATATTCTCTCCCATTCTTATATCAGGGCATGTTTTAGTGCTGTGAGGGTACTAACTGTATGTGATAATTTGCGGCTTCTGACTAGCCTTCTAAGCTCTTCTCAGGGTATACTTAATCGGGTTGAGGTAAGGACATTAAAGAGAATATTTAAGAATCTCTTGGCCATATCTTTCTCCGGTTAGAGGTCCAATTGTCATTATGTGGCCACATACTCAGCGCGGATTCCTGAAAGTATGCCGGCCCATTGTATATGTACTCTACCTGAGCATACTGGACTCTATCTGAAAAGTAAGCTTGAAGATATACCCGGTCACGTTTACTTAGCCTCCCTTCAGAAGTTCACTTTAACTTGTGAAGTTAGTGAGTAAATCCACTCATCTGAGACCAAATTTCTGGACCATTCTCGTTCATCCTTTTGTATGTGTTCAAGGACGTATCACAGTGTTGCTCGATACTAGGGCTCTTGAGTTTAGTCTCGAAGTGAGACCACTCGCCCTTCGCCTCGGTCTTAAGGGATTCAGATTAACTTATGCAAATATTCTTCACTGTGCCGTCAGTAACATAGTTCCCTCGGGTCTATGTTACTGACGGCACATTTAAGTGTTGATTTTCAACAAGTGGAAACAATTGAACGGTCTTGCCGAGCGCTGAGTCTGCCATTCAATCCAAAGTCTTGCACGGCCTTGTCAAATATTTTTCAGTCTCTTTGTACCGTCGCTTCATCTTCTGAACGGTTCGTAACATAACACACTCTGTTCTTGCAGTACAACGCCTGATGTCTACTTCTGCACTGATTCCTACTTTCAGAAAAACCATCAACACATTTTTCAGGCTATGATTCAATTTTTAAATCTACTGTTTTCTTACTTAATTTTTGTAATGAGGCTCATCGTTCAAGAAAAATTGAAAACATAAAGATACCAACTCTGTTCCAACTCTGCAAATATATTTCTCTCCAATCTTAAACAAACTGATATATAAATAATAAATAAATATGTTCTGTTATATTCCTGTTCTTTATAGGTACATAAAATTATACTACCAAAAGCTTAATTTAAAAAGTCAGACTGTAAGTCTGACTCTTTAAATGGATTGACTATGTTGAATCGATCAATAGCTTAACTCAATTAAAAACCAGAAAATACGAACCTCTAAAACAAACCCCAAAAATTCGCTCCCCTAGAGGATCTTAACCTTTATTTTTGGAAGAAACCGCTTAGTTGACAACCAAATCCATAGTCTGCTCCAGACCTAAACCGTTCATGTGTTAATAGTTTTAAACAAGTAATTGCGATTTAGTATTTTAAGTTTGAAACTTAAAAGAAGATTTTTTTTATCAAAAAGATGTTAATTTTTTGGAGTAATTTGTGAAAAACGTCACATTTTGATATTATTAAATATGCAGGTATAAATAAACGCATTATATGACTTGTATTTAAAGTTTATTACTAATATTCGTATTATTCGAATTATTCGAATTTATTCGAATAGTGTTATGCCATTATTCGAATAGTAAAATTTGTCGAATAATAACATTCCCTAATTGAAGACAATCTAAACAACGCCCACAAGGAGCCTACCACGTTATATATTATTCTAAGTTACTCGGATACTGTTAATATTTTGATCATACTAGGTAAAAAGTATGTACCTAACTGTAATTTGATACATAGTTTTTTTTTTATTTTTTCATTCCCTTCAGTTAATTATTATTAATCGTTTTAATGATAAATCATAATATTTTTATAGTTTTGTGTAAAAGTGACATCTGTCTCGTACATTATGAATTATGTTAGTTACGTGTTTGTTCGCCGCTTGAATTGGAATCTAATTGACGTAATATTTAAATACCTAATTATTTCCCAAATATTCTTTAGTAATTTAAACGGAAAATAGAGATTTTATTAAATTTAATATTCGCTAATCGTAATCACGTAACATTTGAGCATATTATTAGTCTATTACGATATCGCCTATCACAATCAAAGAAAAATATTTGCTCTGGCAAGACCTTAAAGCAGGTACGGAGAATACAACCAGATAAGTATATAATATCAGCGAGGTTTTCGATAGCGTGTTTTTTTTTTTTTTTTTATTATGCTAGCCTGTTATGTCCCACTGCTGGGCAAAGGCCTCCCCTCTTTTCTTCCATAAATCGCGATCCTTCGCTATGGTCGGCCAGTCCTTATCTAAGGCATCTAATTCGTCGCGCCACCTTTTCTTGGGTCTGCCTCTGTTCCGCCGACCAGTAGGTAGCCACTCCGAACTAAGATATGCCCATCTATCTGGGTGCATACGAGATATATGTCCCGCCCAACGCCATTTTAAGCTGGCAGCTTTCTTTCCCACGTCAGTCAGTCCCGTTTTGGAGCGCAGAGTGGTGTTTCGGATTCGGTCGATCCTCTTGACACCTAAAATGCTGCGCTCCATGGCCCGTTGACAGACCCCGAGCTTAGATTTTTGTGACGCGGTTAAAGACCAAGACTGTGCACCGTAGGTTAGGACAGGCAGAATACACATGTCCATGAGTTTTCGTTTTAAACAGATGGGTAGATTTCCTTTTAATATATGTTTCATAGACCAGAAGCTTCTCCATGCTTTTTCTATTCTCATGTCTACCTCTTTATCTTGTCTGTTCTTAAAAGATGTAATCTGGCCTAAATAAACGTACTCGTCGACATAGTGTATTTCATGTCCGTCTATCACAACCCTATGCTTCGTGCTATTAGTCATAATTTTAGTTTTCGACCGGTTCATTTGGAGTCCTGCCTCGAGGCTAGCCGTGCTAAGGTGTTCAAGCATCGACTGTAAGTTCGTGGCTGACGTGGCAAAGAGAACAATGTCGTCGGCAAAACGGAGGTTTGTAAGCCTCTTATTGCCCATGACTACACCTTTATCTTCCCAATCCGCTGAGACTTTTTTAAAAACCTCTTCTAAGGCGCTCGAAAAAAGGCGGGGAGACAAAGGGTCGCCCTGCTTGACGCCTCTTTCAATCAAATAGCGTGATACAGAATTTAAATCCAATAACACAGCGACATCTAGTATTATTTTTCAAAAACTATCAACGATGACATGAGACAACGATGACAGGAGACTAGCGCCATATACCTAGTTTTTGTAAAGTTACTAGCAAATTGAAGCTTTTAATATTTTAGAGGTACGCATTAAATTATAATAAAAAACTGTAGTCTAAAATTGTAGATCTCAAAATTCTCTACAAAAATGGTCCTAATGATTTTTTCTCTAAGTATCATTGTTCCTGAGATATCGTGATTGTAAGTATCACGTTCTACATTATATGCACATATTTGCTACATATATACATACTAGCTGTCCCAGCGAACTTCGTACCGCCTTAGAATTAAATTTGTTAACGTATTGACAGCAGCGCCACCTACTGGGTCCAATTGCAAATCTAAACCATTCTTGAATCCACTTGAACAAACACACAAAAAAATCATTAAAATCTGTCCAATATGAATAATTTTCCCCGTTTTTGTAAAATTTTAAACTGATGCTTCGTTCCTATTTGTTGCAGGTTAATGTTATATAGCTTAAATCTTTCCTTGACAAATGGACTATCTAACACAAAAATAATTTTTCAAATCAATCAGTTCCTGAGATCAGCGTGTTCAAACAGATAACGGAACCCCTTAAAGATGAAAAAATTTCCCCGTTTTTTCCACATTTTCCACCGATTCTTCGTTCCTATTGATCGCAGCGTGATGTTATATGGCCTTAAGCCTTTCTCGATAAATGGACTATACAACACAAAAATAATTTTTCAATTTGAACCAGTAGTTCCTGAGATTAGCGCGTTCAAACAGAAAAAAGACAACGCGAGGATGAACAAGTCAGTACTTCAAAAGTAAGTCCACCTCGCACTAGAGCGCACTAGATATGTCAGTAACGGTGATAATTTGGGAAAAAACATAAGAACTATTTTTGTAGATAATTTTGAGATCTACATCTTCGGTCTGAAGTATTATTTGATAAAACTTACCGTTTTCGAGAAAAACCCAAAAAACCTGAAATGTTGACCTTTGACCCCGCATAACTTTGTAAGCTCATATGGGATTGATGGGGACTTTTAAATTTCAATTTATTAGGGCAAACCCAAGGTTTCCACCAATATTTGGTTCTGTCGGAATTTGTGTTATTTCAATTGTCTAAATTAATCGGAGTATTAGCTATGTGTGATCTGCGTAATATGCTTACGGAAATTAAGAAAAGGTTTGCCACGCCTGTTATTAATTTGTTATTAATTTATACTGATCATTATGCTATTCTTATCGCTTAAAACTAAAATATATGAGATGTTAGTCAATAAAAGAAGCATAATTTATTTAATTAATACAATTTACTTAACATTTCTCGCCATATTCATCCAATTTTCACCATATAACAACTGAAGCCCAATAACTTCACACAAATAATAATTTATTCCGTAAGATTAATTTTTACGCCAAATACGCTCTTGAACATACCACACGTTTGACATAACTGAAGATTTTCCAATGAATTTAACGTAATAATGATTAATTTTTTAATAGTGTGCTGAAAACGCCGATCGGCGTCTTATTATTACCCTTTGAGGTGCGGAAGACGCCCATCGGCGTCGCGACGAAAACCGTCCCCGCACCTGGGTAATAAGTGTAGTTTTTATTGCCGCATGGAATGGGTTAATCACAGTGTTTCTCCTAGGGTGTAGGTTCAAACCCGACAGCGCGTTTCATTTATTATTATTTTAAATTCTTTTTATTAATTGTTAATTTCAGTTTTTTTTTAAATTTTGCAACCAATTTTGAAACATTATTTTAAATAATCATTTCACATTATGTATAATTATTCAGTTTTTGTTTATGTTAATTTGTTTTTCTATAATTGCTCTAGAAATAGAAATTATGATGCGATTTCGTTCAAAATAGTTTTCCTAAAGAGTTTTTAGCATGATCTATCAGCATGAATTGCAAAAAATTTGTAAGTTTCTATCTCCTATAGTTTAAAAATGCTAGGGGGGGGACCAACTTGCAAACTACTCTGGAGGCCGATTACTCGAAAATGGTCAACTTTATAAAAAAGTAACGTATGGAACCTTGCCTTTATTTTAAAAGACCTATTCTACGATACCCCATACGATGGGGTAGAGTGAAAAAATATTTTTCATCCCCACTTCACATGTATGGAGAGCCACCCCTAAAATATAAAATTATTATTTTTTTATGATCTCAAAACCGTGGTCTATACATAATCTATAACTGCACCAAATTTCATCAATTTATATTCATAATTACAGGAGCTAGAGGCGCGGACAGACAGACAGACAGACAGACAGACAGACAGACAGACAGACAGACAGACAGACAGACAAACTCAAACTCAAAACTCAAACTCAAAATTTTTATTTCCATGTAGGTTATAATATAACGCTTATAGAATTGTCCTACATGATGCCTACCACCGGTTCGGAAACTAGCCCGGCGAGAAGAACCGGCGTAAGAAACTCGCACGGGGCCACCTTTTAGCAAAAAGATGGGAAAATTGTTCTTTTCAAATAATATTTTTACAATGTTGTAACTTCATCTATATGACATTAGTCATAAGTACAAAGAATATACTTAAGTACATAAAAGCAGCCTTGCATGGGGCCATCTTATTCCCAAGGTGTACAATCGTTAATGAAATCACTGACTTTATAATAAGCTTTAGCACACAAACGTTCTTTAACAGCTTTTTTAAATTTATTAATGGAAAGATTTTGAACGTTTTCTGGGATTCTATTGTAAAGGCGTATACATTGACCTTTAAAAGATTTACTTACTTTACTAAGTCTGATCACTGGTATTTCTAACTTGTTCCTATTTCTAGTATTCCTACAATGTGTGTCACTTTTCTTTTTAAAATTCGTTAAATTCTTTCTGACATACAACACATTGTCCAAAATGTATTGAGAAGCAACGGTCAGAATACCTATTTCTTTAAATTTTTCTCTCAGAGATTCAAAACATGACATCTTATAAATAGAACGTATAGCTCGCTTCTGTAGCACAAATATTGTATTAATGTCCGCAGCGTTTCCCCATAGAAGGATGCCATATGACATTATACTATGAAAATAACTAAAATAAACTAGCCGCGCTGTATCCTCATCGGTAATTTCTCTAATTTTTTTGACTGCATATGCTGCAGAACTGAGCTTATCTGCCAGATTTGCAATATGGGGACCCCACTGTAATTTACAATCTAGTGTTATTCCTAGAAATACAGTGGTGTCCACTAAGTTCATTTTCTCATCGTTTAATAGTACATTGGTTTGTGTCTGCCTAACATTTGGCAGGCTAAACTTTAAACATTTTGTTTTATTTGAATTTAAAAGTAAATTATTAACATTAAACCAATGTAGGTACCATTTTTGAGAGAGCACTATTTACCTCGTCATAATTTGACTGTCGTCGCTTCACATTAAAAATTAGTGAAGTGATTAGTGAAGTGACAGACAGACAGACAGACAGACAGACAGACAGACAGACAGACAGACAGACAGACAGACAGACGGACGGACGGACGGACGGACGGACGGACGGACGGACGGACGGAAATCGACGAAACGCTTCGAGAAAAGGTGGTTTGGTAGTGCCCTTGCGCTTCGCTTGACGTCTTGGCATGGGGCACTACCGTGCCCCAAGATTATAATAGGTGTGGGAATCGTGGTGGCAGACCCCAAAGGGAGATCTCCGACCGAGCGAGATGGTATGCCCGGTCAGACCGAAGCCCCTTGTATACATTTCAGCTGTCGTATATATACTTCCGAACTCAGAAACCTCGATAGCGCGATTCAGGACTGTGCGCTGATTGGTCCGCCACATAGGTTTAAAATAATATTATGTGTTAGTTTTTGTTTAATTTACTATTTTGTATTACTTACTGTTAGATAAATTTCCGGATTCGTATAAGATTTGGCTGTAATGTCTCTGGCAGCTAGGGTTTAATAATAGTTATACATTGATTTTATAGTTATTATAATTATTAATACTTATTAATACTAATAATTATTGATACTGGACAAGATTTTATATTAATTACTAATTATTTTCACAAAGATTATTTCCATAAATATTTACATTGTGTATTGCAGAACTTCCGGTTACTGATTGTTATTATCATTTATTGGTGTAAATAAGAGTAATTTAATAGATAAAGAAAATCATGTTTGTAGTATTCATAAATTTATTTGGATTGAATACGAGTATTATTGTAATTTATAATTATAATATAATTTTCGGTGTCGTCACTCTACATTTCCGGTGCTACGTAACAGTAGCGATGGCGGCTGCTTTATTAGATGATGCCTGTCAATTTTGGGGCAATTGCCGACTGGTCATTGAAGAGTGAAGTACTGGTGGATAAAAGTGTACTGACAATTGAATAAAAGTACCTAGATACTCAGGTACCAGAAGATTTTATAGAGTTTATTTTTACCGACTTAGGAGTCGGTAAAAAAAAAAACACTATAAAATCGTAATATAGTTATTGTGTGTTTTTAAGTAGCTAATCTGTGTCAATAATAATAATAAATAATAATACACAATGGTAAGGTTTTCTTACCATTGTGTATTAGTTTGTGCGTTGCTAAGCTACTATTTCGTGTAAATGTCTTACTAGTTACTACAAACATCACAACTGTAAGGTTTTTTTACCATTGTGTATTAGTTTGTGCGTTGCTAAGCTACTAGTTCGTGTAAATGTCTTACTACAAACATCACAACTATAAGGTTTTCTTACCCTTGTGTATTAGTTTGTGTCTTTTTATGTCGCTAGTTCTGATAAATGTCTTGCTACAAATATCACAACTGTAAGATTTTTCAGCAGTATGTATTAGTTTGTGTGTTTTTAAGTTACCAGTCTGAGTGAATGTCTTACTACAAACATCACATTTGTAAGGTTTTTCACCACTATGTATTAGTTTGTGCGTTTTTAAGCTACTAGTCTGAGTGAATGTCTTATTACAAACATCGCAACTGAAATGTTTTTCACTATTGTGTATTACTTTGTGTTTTTTTAAGTAACTAATATGTTTAAATGTCTTACTACAAATATCACAACTATAAGGTTTTTCACCACTATGTATTAGTTTGTGCGTTTTTAAGCTACCAGTATGAGTGAATGTCTTACTACAAACATCACAACTATAAGGTTTTTCACCACTATGTATTAGTTTGTGCGTTTTTAAGTTACCAGTATGAGTGAATGTCTTACTACAAACATCACAACTGTGAGGTTTTTTACCATTGTGTATTAGTTTGTGTCTTTTTAAGTCGCTTCTTTTGGTAAATGTCTTACTACAAACATCACAACTGTAAGGTTTTTCACCACTATGTATTAGTTTGTGCGTTTTTAAGCTACTAGTCTGAGTGAATGTCTTATAACAAACATCGCAACTGAAAAGTTTTTCACTATTGTGTATTACTTTGTGTTTTTTTAAATGGCTTATCTGTGTAAATGTCTTACTACAAATATCACAACTGTGAGGTTTTTTACCATTGTGTATAAGTGTGTGCCTTTTTAAGTGACTTGAATTAGAGAACTTCTTGTTACAAACATCACAAGTGTAACGTTTTTTATCATCGTGTGTTGTTCGCGGCTCTGTGGGAGTGCGCTTGTCCTCAACTGGTTCTACGGGAGTCTCATCTTCACAATAACCTGGGCTGTTCTCCACATGTTCATCTTTTATACCTGCGAGAAAAAAAAGTATTGGAAACAAACTCAAGAGATCGAAAACTTTAACAATAATAATCATCCACTTACATTCTATCTTAATATCTGTTTTATCTGCACAATGATCTGGGTTATTCTTCACACCTTCCCCATTGATGTCTGTGACATAAATGTTTATTTTTAAGCGCTTGCTAATTAAACTACATTATACATTGACGACTTTGCAATAATATGTCAACGTAGAATATTTCAAAAATATGAACACCATGTTGTATTCACAATGATGTAAAATACAAAGTGTTTCAAAATTATGAATACATTTTTTTACAATAAAGTGAACATCAGTTTATCAGTGAAGTAAGTAAGTAAACACCCCCAAGTATTAATTATTATGTAAACGTGACAATGTCAATAACATGTAAACATTTTTTTTTCAATATACGAGTAATATCAACATTAATTTTGTGTTTCCGAAAATGTAGACCATAAAACACAATCAATGTCAACAATAATTGTGTCACCTGTGGCTCAGTGGTTAGCGCTCAAGGCGTTTGGATGGCAAGCTGAAGATGAGTAGACAAATGGACATGACGAGCCAGATTTACTACGTCGAAGAAGCGCTAAAATAAAATAACGAAAAATATATTTTTTGGAGTACCTCCTACATGTTAAGTGCGGATGATTTTTTAATCTCGCGTATTCCCCATATTTTGGAGTATCATTAGGGCATCCATATACGGTCCGGTCTACCTTCAGTTAGACCTGAAGTGAACGAATGCAAAATCGTATCGTCTGTGTGCAATTGTGAGATAGCATCAGTTGGCCGGATGGACTGAAGCTATTCGTTCCAGTGTTACTAACTCTGTTTTTGCAAAACTCCGTAAAGAAACCAAAGAGCTCCGTAGCCTAGTGGGTAGACCGTTTGATTTGCACTCGAGAGAATGCAGGTTCGAATCCCAAGTTGTGGCGTGTACCAATGAGACTTTTTCAGATTTTAAATACATTATACGGACGCTCTAACGGTGAAGCAAAAACATCGACAAAACAACAAACAACAAAACCCGCACATAGTTGGCCCCAGACGTATTGACCAGTCATTCCTCTGGACTAGGCTGACTATGTTGTGAGAATGCCGTATGTGCTTGGGTAACCATACGACATTTAAAAACCAACTGTTCCAGGTACTACAGTATTTCAAGAGTGGTTATTTCGCTCGGAGAATACTGTATAAATCATCCATTAACGGATGAAAAGGCCTCAGTTCTTTTGCAAAACTACTAGACTCTACTAAAAGAGTACCAAAAACTATCAAAAAAGCTACTAAACTTAGGAATATCAAAAACTACAATACATGGTAGCTTTAATATATAATATATATTTTTTTTTCAAACTCCCAATTCTCTTCTTTTCGTTTTTGTTACTGTCAGAATAAGGAGTAGGTTGTAGGTGCAGGTCGTAGATGTAGATCCTAGGTGTTGGTTGTAGGTGTAGGGCAGGGATTGAAAGAGATATTTAAGAAATTTTAACTTAGTAACCGTAAATAAAAAAATTAAAAAACCCGACTGCAAAAAAGACATATACCTAAGCAACGCACTAAAAAGACCGAAACAAGTTTGAGAAAACTGACTACACTATGAGCTGAAACCCTAAGTGAATTAATTGACGTCGGGTTTTTTATTTTTTTAATTATTTATTTTACTTCAGTCTTTTCAGTTGCTTTTGAATTGTAGTTATCTATGCAGGCGGGTTTTTGTTTTTTGATTCTTATCCTTATATACAGCCAAATGTATAACCGCCTCCTTTTTTTTTGGAAGTCGGTTAAAAATTACGTGTAGGCGAGGTACCTACCCAAACAAGAATATTTTTCGTGATTTTATTTTAGCACTTTCTCGACGTGGTAAATACACATATCTATGTAAAGATTCATCTTTCTAGCAATAACCGTTGGAGACAGACGAACGGACATGACGAATGAATAAGACGAGACGTGAACTACGGAACCCTAAAAATAGAGTCAGTTTCATGTTATTTTCTGTCTTAAAAATAATTTGTGTCATAAAATCTGACTGTTTTCTTATATTAACTTACATTCTTCCTTAATATTTGGTTGGATTTCAGTTTCCACATAATTGTTTGGCAGCGACCAATCATCAGTGTTAAACATGCCCAGTTGAACTAATGGTCTAACTTCAGGCTGAAATGACTACATTAGTTTATTATTATATTTTTCATTACAACAAAACAATCATTACGTGTTGAAGCTTAATGTTACTTAGGCCCGTATTAATAAACCGTTCTCATAGTTGAGACGATTCTCAAGAATGTTCTCAAGATTTTGTTTTAATTAATAGATCGTACTTGAGTACAGCTGTAGGGACGGCGTCTCAACTGAGTGAGAACGTATTAATAAACGAAACTTGTTCTCAACTGTGTACTCAGTAAGCTGTCAAACTGTTTCTTGAGACGCGGTTTCGTAAGTATGGTCAAACCCTGACTTGAGAACGGCTTGGGATACAGTAGAAAATTATTTGCTGTGTTTTTGATTGTTTTACAATTATGTAAATTATAATCTAAATACTTACGATTAGTCAAATTCGAATTTACGCTACATACTCAACACAAAACAAAGTTAAGAATAAAAAGACTTTTGTTGATACCTCTTCATCTCTTTTTGGCAATCGCGGTTGCAAAGGTTTTGCACCATTCTGCCAGCGTCGAGTATTTATAGAAATATTTTTACCCGACTGCGCGACGCAAAGGAGTGGTAATGTGTTTATCAGCCTATGTATGTATGTACGTATGTATGTATGTATGTATGTTCCTTTGAAGCACTATACAGACCAAACGCCTGGGCCGATTTTTATGATTCATACGTCAATCGATTTCTCTTAGTCCGGCGAGTGTCACTAAAGACATGACGTTGGTGAAAATTCAATATGGCGACTACTGGACGCCATATTGTGAAAATTAAAAAAATGAAAGTCAACAAACTATATCAAGTGGGGTATCGTTAAATAGGTATTTAAAAATCATTGTTAGTTTTCTCTCAACATTTTTCGATTTGACTGACCGTTTAGGATCTATATCGATTTAAAGTTGCGTAACAACCATTCTCACATTCCAGTGCAATTGTGATATAGTACTGATGCTGATAGGAAATCCAGTCTGGTAAATAGCTAGCTAGGTACTCATAACTAAAAAGTATAAAATAAAAAATAATAATTTAAAAAATTTAAAAACCCGACTGCGTAAAAAGTGAACCAAACTAAGTACATAATTAAAACTGAAAAGAAAAAAACAAGCACTTAGATATCCGGTGGTCTAGAATTCTATAATATACTAGCTTTTGCCCGCAGCTTCGCTCGCGTCAGAGGGAAAGCTTGTTCGGGAAAATACCAATACCAAAATTTTATACATAACTAGATGACGCCCGCAACTCCGTTGCGCCAAAATTCGTTTATCGCGGCGGAACGTACATTTTTCCGGGATAAAAAGTATCAAGTAGGTCTCAAAGTATCCCTATACCAAATTTCATCAAAATCGGTTCAGCGGTTTGGGCGTGAAGAGGTAACAGACAGACAGACAGACAGACACACTTTCGCATTTATAATATTAGTAAAGATGGTGTAGGGCGTAGGCACTGCACTTCGTAGGTACACTCAAGAAATCTACCGAGAACTGTACCATAAATAAAATTTAATAAGCTGAAAAAGTATTCTGTGTTAATTATGCTTAACCTACTACCATACCTGATTGAATTAAAATTCTTTACGTGTTTCCTTTACTTTACTTTATTGCATGAAAAACTAAACATATTAATAAGTACATACAAACTTTCGCGTTTAGGTATAATATTAAGTAAGGATTTCTTTGTAGCCGATAATTAGTATTTTAACGATTTCGAAAATCTTTTGAATGGGAAGACGTTGTGGACTTTGAATTTAAAAAATAATCTGGATTGTGATCGCCCATTCTAGTTGGGACCACGAGTCCACGACAGAGTTTGAGAGAGAGATGAGTTAGCAGTACGACCACGAAGCCATCTAGCTTCTTACTTATTCCTCATATAATAATCATACACATTAATGATTAGGATTAACCTAGGTAAAGTTTTAACCAATTCAAATATCTGGTTATTTTATAGCATTTTATACTACGTTATTCTTTAGATGGATAAAACTTTTTTTAGGTATGAACCGATTGAATTGAAATACCTACACAAAATTATAAGCAGAGCTATCCTAATTCCTATCCGCGTGGAACCCGTAGGTAAGGTACCCAAAAATTTTCCGTGATAAAAAGCGAGTCCTATGTGTTTATCCAAGGGCTAAACTACTACAGTAACAAATTTTAAAAAAATCCGTTCCGTAGTTTCTGAGATTAGCGCGCACAAACGTACAGATCAAAAATCTTTTAAGAAAATCTTAAGAGTCATTGTTGTGGGTTAAAAACTAAAAACCCTTTTTAAAAACCTATGTATTAAACACTGATAAATCAAGCACAAATAAATTAAATATTACATATATAACAACAAAAGAAAAATAAATTTAATTATACCTACACTCAAAATATTCTACTGAAATAGTATGTAATATAATAAGTATTATGAATAAAATTAATGCAGCAATCCAGTGATAACTATATATCTACCTATATATATATATATATACCTCTTATTATATACCTCTTAGGTATATATATTATACCTCTTTTTAATATTATATATCTATGCAGCAATCGCAAATATTTAGGTGCCTAGTTTTTCAAAGACATTTTCATCAGATTTAACTTTCGCATTCTTGTCAGATATTTATTTTTCAACATGATGACAATATATTATGTCAAAATAAAAATAAAGCTCCCCACTCACGGGCTATCGATTGCTTCGATCAAATTGGAAATTAATTCGTATTTGAAAGTAAATTGCTAACGACAAACTATTACACAAAATGATTAGTGTAAGACCTACCAGCTAGTTTTTGCGGTAGGGGTCAAAAGTTGGAACAAAATTTACGCGTAATATATACGAGTTTTATATAAAAAGTATAGTAATGTGGTCCTAGGATCTCAGACTATATTCAATTTTAATCTTAACCGATTTACTTGCAACTACGAATCCAGTAAATGTTTAAATTGTAAAAACTAAATCGATCGATCGCTTGTGAGTGGGAGCTTTAAATCAAAAGCACTAAGGAGTATTTATATCAACTTTAAAGCAAATCGCTCCCAAACAACTTTCTTTCCCTTTTTATTCCCGTTAGGGGACGAATTTCAATAAACTATGATACACGAATTCCATCAATTCTGTTACATAATGTTTTTGCAAAATATGAAGTAGATTGGACCAAGGAATCACGTTGCCCCCTACAAACTGTTTTCCCCTTTTTCACCCCCTTAGGAGTCGAATTTCGAAAAATCCCTTCTTATCGGATCCCTACGCATTACAAAGAGCAAGCCCTGCAAGTTTCAGGTCTCTACGATCAGCGGTTTAGGCTGTGCGTTGATCCGTCAGTCATTCAGGACAAAGGATTTTATATGTATAAGATTATTGAATTAATACTATTGGAACATAACAACTGAACAGTCGGGATCCATTATTCGACAGCCAATCTAATTTTTCAATGGATCCTGACCATAGACGTATATTATAGACGAGGCATGTTGAGCAAAAAGTGTCTCCAATAAAATGGCCCCAATTTTTAAATTTTGGGGCCATTTTGAAATTCGAAGTATGGTGAAAACAAGATGGCTGACATTTGAGTTATGGTGAAAAGCAAGCTGGCGTTACTTTTTCTTTTATGAATTTTTTTCTGCTAAATGTACGAGATAGCCTATCTTGAGTTGAAATCTTTGATCCTGACTGTTTAGTTGTTATGTTCCAATAGTATTAATTCAATAATATATTATAGAATTCTATACCACCGGATATCTAAGTGCTTGTTTTTTTCTTTTCAGTTTTAATTATGTACTTGGTTTGGTTCACTTTTTACGCAGTCGGGTTTTTAAATTTTTTATCGATTTCATTGAAAGTTGAAACGAAGCAAATCTTTTGAAGTAAAACTCCTTAGGCGCGACTATGGAGTAACTCAGATTTTTTTTCTGACGGAAGTAACTCTATTCTATAGTCTATAGTCTGACGACAAATGTCACTAGTTGTCATTTGCATTTTTTTTTTGAAGTGAAAACTGCTTTAGCGGCTTTGTACACTTTTCTTGGGATGAGTAAAAACTAACCTAACTAACCACGAAAATTCGTAAGATGCTACTTGCAATTGTTTGCTGTCTTGGTTTCTTATGACCTTGATCTTTGACCCCAAGTATCCCCATCACATTGATCTTTACCTCCATAGTAGAGAAATAGTGAGAGTAGGGGAATTTATTTAAAAAATAAGTTTTATTTCATACCTATTATTTAACCCCCGACGCAAAAAGAGGGATGTTATAAGTTTAACGTATCTATCTGTGTTATCGTATCTCCCAAACGGTTGATACGATTTTCGTTTAGTTTTTTTGTGTCATAGATAATTTTAACCCGAGTGTTCTTATATGATAATTAATGGGGTGGCGCTGCAGTCGTCGCGATCGTATCAGCTCCGCGAATTTTTTTAAATTAAAAATAGAAAAGTCCGGAATCAGCATACAAAAAGCTATTTATTTTAAGTGTTATAACATGACTCCACAGTACAAGTGTTTGTAAAAGTTTTTTTTATCAAAAACGAACAAAAAACTGAAATGAAAAAAAGTGAAAAGTGAACCCATATAAAACTTTCAGAAGTGAACATATTATAAGTGTATAAAATTAATTAATAACGTGAAAGTAGATAAATAAATAAAGGTGTTTGTATAGTAAAACATTATTTTGCGAATACAAGTGCCTATTAGCTAAAATCAATTTGAAATCAAGATAATTTGTGAAACAAAAAAGTGGGTATATAAAATCCTTGTTCAAATTTAAACAGTGAAAGGACTATTATAAGTAACGGACTTGTTAAGCTTTACGTGCTACAAATTATAAAATCGACTAATTTAACCACTATCGTCATCACTTTGGTAGCTCTGAGCGACAGACACAAGCCTCATGTCTAAAAGTCCGTGGTTCAAATCCTCGTGAAGATACTTTTTGAATGAAAAGAATTATACTTCTGTTTCATTTAATATAAATGTAGCAAAATTGATCAGTGTTCAAAAATCACACTACCAATAACAGATAATTATCAGTTACCAACAATAGATGGCGTTCTAAATACCTACGTAACAAAACTAAAAAAATAAAGAAATTTACAACTCTGGATAATATTATTACGATATGGATAACATTACATACAGACGAAAAAAGAGACAAGTTAAATCAGACTTAAACTTAAACATAAGTAATTTTTCAAATAATGATTCGATATTATCATCATCTACGAGTATTGACAATTCAGCTAAGAGCTTACCTAATATTATAGACCTTGATACGTCGATGTTAAATGAATTAAAAAACCAGGTGAATGTTCTTAAAGTGGAGATTGAAGTAGCCCATGAAGAAATCGCGAATTTAAATAGTGAAGTCCGATCTCTACACTCACAAATACAAGAAAAAGATAAACAAATTAATATTTTTAAAAAGTTAATTAATGAAGACAAATTATTAACTCCGACCAAGAAATGCTTACCAAAAACTCCAAAAAAGACCTCCAGCCCAGTATGCAGTACATATGTAACTCCCGTAGGTTTATCTAAACGGGCTAACTTATTGAACTCAAGTGTTACTACAAACATTTTTACCCCTATCTCAAGAAAATTAAGAAAAACAAATTCTTATCTGAACAGCAACAAGGTCGGATTCCATAAAACATCAGATAAGGAATCTAAATCACAAACGCAGCTAAATAATCATGATGATGATATAAGTAGTTCTGAAATAAGATCAAGTTTAAAAATTCAGGAAAAAAATAGAATAATAATTATAGGAGATGAGCAAATAAAAGGATTATGTTTAAAATTAATAGTTAGTAGACAATATAAGTGGAATGACAAATACACCGTAGAGTCATTTATCAAACCTGGCGCCTCTTGTATCCACATATTAAGCAGCTGCGATGTGCTCTGTCGAACAATACAAAAAGAAGACATACTCGTCCTAGGATTAGGAAGCAATGATAAAAATGCATTTTCTTTATTTTCACAATTATGCAATACATTGTATAAGTATAGTGATAACAAAATATTTTTGATAAATGTTAAAGAGAATAAATTTATAGATGTAAAGCTAATTAATTATCAACTCAAAAAATTATGCGAAAATTATATAAATTGTAAGTTTGTAGATATTTATAACTATACGTATTACTTAAATATAAAACACACTGACTTTGATAAGTATATTAATTCTCTAACTTTTAAACTAAATATTGAATTTGACCATATCTTATATACCAACAAATATATTAAGAGTTATGAATGTATAAAAAATAATTTACGTAATGCGAAAAAAATATCATGTTATAATAATACTTCATTAAAAACAATAAACACCTCTCCTCATAATAAAAACATTATTCGAAGGGGTACAATTCCCTATTATTTTAAACAAAATGTAAATAGGTCTCGTACAATTGCTAAACCAACTAATATTCAAGAGAAGGAACAAGAGAAAGGAACAATTCCTTTTTATTTTAAGAAAATACAAAATACTAATATCCAGTTTTTTCGATAATAATTCAAAATCAATAACACTTTTACATCAAAATATTGCAGGTATTTTAAATAAAAAAGATATTTTCCAAGTATGCATAGAAGATTTAAACAAAAATTATAATAAAGTTCAGTTTTATATGTCTCTCCGAAACATTTATTAAACACGGCTGTGAATCCAATTTAATTTTAGATCATTATAACTTAGCAGCATCTTTTTGCCGTTACAACCAGCGACGTGGGGGAACATGTATTCTGCTAGAAAAAAAATTGAAGTATAAAAAATTTGATTTTAATGTTACTCCGTTTACGTATCACTTTGAATACTGCGCCGTTAATATAACTTCATATGACATAATCGTCATATGTGTGTATAGAACTCCAAAGTCAAACACGAATATATTTTTAAATAAATTACAAAACATGTTAACATGCATTAATAACAAAAAGCTTAAACAAGTAATCATTTGTGGTGACTGGAATATAGACCTATTAAAAGATACCAAGTCTTCAAGAGATCTAAAGTCCTTACTCTTAAACCACAACTTTAAAAGCTACATTTCCTGTCCAACGAGAAAATCATCGTGTATCGATTTAATTTGTAGCAATATGATAAGCCCCGAGATTAAGCCGGAGGTACATTATTTAGGATTGTCTGACCATGAAACCGGGCAATCTATAACGTTTAAACACAGAGAAATAACTGAAAATAATAATAATCAATTACACTATTGTTTTGAAAGAGTTAGAGATTATAGTAAGGACAATATAAGGAAATTTATAGAATGTTTAAAAGCATTATCATTTAATGAAGTTATTTCAGAGCAAAATGCAAATGTAGCGTTCACAATATTTTACGACTATTTTTATTTATTTTATAATTTATGCTTTCCAATTATAACAATTAAAAGGACAAACAAACCTATAAAGAATAAATGGCTGACTAAAGGAATAAAAAAATGCTGCACTAAAAAAAGAATGTTATACTTACAGTACCGGCAGAATAAAGCTAATAAACACATTAATAAAATGGAATATATGAATTACACTAAAACATTAAAAAAATGTATTCTACAATCACAAAAAAATAATAATATTAAATATATAGCTAGTTCCAAGAACTTACCAAAAGCCACATGGGACATTATTAAACATTATAAAGGAATTAATGGTCGTGAATTTAGCGGAATAAATACAATCATATCAAATGACAAAGTTATAACTAATCCCGTTGATATAGCAAATTCATTTAATTCCTTTTTTATTAATTTGACATCGAATAATAAATCGACAAACAAAAACACAAGTAAAAATATTATTAAATCTAGTTATAATATTCATTCGATCTTCTTATCGCCTATATCTGACGCGCACACATGCAAGATTATTGACAGCTTAAAAAATACCAACTCAACGGGTTTTGACGATATTAGTACGAAAATAGTAAAAGCTTGTAAATCACAAATAAAGTTACCTCTTACTCACATAATCAATTTAACAATGACAGAAGGTACTTTTCCAACTGCATTAAAATTTTCTATTATAAAACCCTTGTTTAAAAAAGGGGATCCAAACATAATGAATAATTATAGACCTATTACACTCATTCCAATATTTTCAAAAATTTTTGAAAAGGTCATGTACGAAAAACTCTATAGTTTTCTTAATCAGCATAAAATTTTGCAATCAGAACAATTTGGATTTAGGAGAAATAAATCAACCATACACGCATGCTACTCTCTAGTAAAAACTATAACAGAGAGTCTAAACTCCAAAATACCAGTCATGGCAATATTCTTAGATTTAAGTAAAGCTTTTGATTTTGTGTCCCACGAAAAATTACTGGATAAATTAGAAAAATTAGGTATCCGAGGAGTAGCTTTAGATTGGATAAGAAGCTATTTGTCGAATCGTCAACAATGCGTAGAAATTACAAAAATAATAGGAAAATTAAAAAGCATACATAGGTCATCATTTGATTGTAGTGCATGTGGAGTACCACAAGGCTCAATTTTAGGTCCGCTGTTGTTTCTCTGCTACATAAATGATATTTGTAACGCAATACGACATAAGAGTATTCTGTTTGCAGATGACACGACAATATTAGTTGAAGGAAAAAATAATTTAAACTTTGAAACAGAAATAAAGAATGTTATCAACTGTATAGTAGAATGGCTAGAATCAAATAATTTAAACTTAAATGTAACGAAAACAAAAATAATTAACTTTAAAATAAAACAAGACGCGAAAATTCCCTTGAACATTTCCTATAAAGACAATACTGTGATTGAAGAAGTTAAATCCGTTTTGTACCTCGGTATAGCTGTAGACCAGCTGTGTAGCTGGAAAGATCACATTAATCATATATGCACTAAGCTAGACAGATATGTCTATGTTCTAAAAAATATAAAACAAGTAGCATCAACTAATGCGGCTTTAATGGCTTATCATGGATATGTTGGATCAATTCTAAGATACGGACTAATAATATGGGGGAATTCAGTGGATGTTCAGAGAGCTTTCAAAGTTCAAAAGAAGTGCTTAAGATGCATATTTGGGTTAAACGCTCTGCAGTCCTGTAAACCAGTTTTCAAACACAATAAATACTACCTCTTCCGAGCCAATACATCTTTGAAATATGTCTATTTGTATACAAAAATGACGACGAATATTTTATAAAAAAATCAAAAACAATGTCGAGAAGCTGCAGAGATCAATTTAAACTAGAAATACCAAAGCAACGCGTCAAAATGTACAGTAGTAACGTGTCTTGTATGACTATATCCATCTATAACAAATTACCCAACCACCTAAAATCTTTACCCGAAAAAAAGTTTATAGTCTAAGATCCGGCTGCAGGATTAGTGCGTTCATCGGTTTTTTGCTGAAAACCGAATTTTTATGTGTATTTATAATTAGGAGAATATATATTTATCAGGTTGCCTATCAAAATTTGGCCGCCAGTATTTTTAATTAAATTATTTTTAATTGATTTTTGGGAAAAAATATCGTTCACTTGTTTTTTAAATAAAATAACGTCTACATCACGGCAATTTATATGAAGATTCAGAAAAATCACGGTTGCCGTTGCGCACTTGGCCGCACCTCTTCGCAGCCAGGTGTAAACAGGTATGATTTCGATACATTCACACGTTCATAACGTTTATTTATTATTTAAATATCAAATTAAAGCTAATTTTTTCTATTTATTATCATATATAGTTGCCTAATTAAATCTACCCGCGAATAAGGGTTGCTGGCTTTTAAAAAAATTATAAATATTTAAGGTAGAGTGAAAGAGAGTTAGCGCGTAACATCATTCGTCGGACGAGGATAGCGATTGCCGGCTGTGAAACGCTTTTAAGCTATTGCGCATGCGTCGAATGTTAGTGTTCTCAACTTAACAGCTGCGGTATTTTTATTCTTACATAAAAACCACGCTGTTTTGGAGTTCGTCATGCACAACGTTTTATATTTACATTGTTGTTCTATTTTTCCATCTAAAAATTATTAAATTAACTAACGTAAAATAAAATTGATAAAGATGAAGTCGTGTTTTCTGTATAACGAAAAAATCAACGTACTTGATTTTAATAATGCATCATTCAAAAAGTGCTCGCTAATGTAATTGTTTCGTCGTAAAAAAAAATATAAATATCATGACACTTTATTAACAATTGAATCTACTAATATAATGATTTTAGATATCATACAGAGTGTTATCCCAGAGGTGCATACTCTACTTTTCATACCTACTGCGAGGCAATAAAAACCCAGGGCTACAAAAATATAACATTAATTTTGTTAAAAATTAATATTGATATTCGACACATTTGTCCAGTTATGGAGGGACAGAGTAATATTTTTATTAGGAACATTTATGGAAGTTGTGGTGGAGTTTATTTGAGCAGTACTTAAAGATTCAGGAACTTGTGACTGACGATTTTGACACGTGAGAATATTAAAATTATAGGTGGCCAGTTCGATTTTCGAAAAAACTCTCAGCAATACCATATTATTATTGAAAAACTCTATGATAGATACGTATCTATTAGGAATTTTCATACGAATTTTAACGTTCTAAATTCAAATCACTTTAATCCCTTGGGAGTTTCATACAACATTATCGCCCTTGGGAGACAATGACATGCTTTACGTTGAGATTGCGTGATATATAATCGAACATTGTCGAGCAGGTGGTATGAAAAAAAAATTACAGTTCTAAAGCAAAAAGATAAAGAAGAATTTGAAGAGTTTTGCAAAACACAAACCGTAAGTAAAATTTCAATTGAACTTAAGAATAATGTAGGTTATAGTTACAAAATAAATGACACAGTGCAAACTTTGAGGTTTTTTTGTTAAAAATATTAAAAAAATTTTTTATTATTATAAAAATGAAATACTGTATTTCTAAAAAAATTAACAATTTAACGATTTAATTAATACATTTTTTAAATAATTATTAATTTAAAAAAATAATTAATGCCCTTTTTTCAAAATACAATTAGTAAACCTTTTTTTAAATTAACGATTTAAAAATTTAATGTTTTTTTAATTAATTAATTAATACTAATAACTTAAAAAATAACCTAATGCATAATTTAAAAAAATTAATTGAATAATTTAAAAAAAATGATTAAATAAGAATAATAAATTTAAAAAAAAAGTAACGTAGCACAATCTACTAATTTCTATTATAATACGTTTCTTAGACAGGTAAAATTTATCAGGTAATGGACCTTTTTGAACCTTATTTCAAACAAACAATAAAATCATTCAGCAGTATAATGTGGAGAAATAAATACCGACTTTCTCTGTTGACTATGCGTTATAACTTTACACAAAAAATATGTCACTGTCTATATTAAAAAAATTAAAGAAAAAACGAAGATTATATATTTATATTCATTTAGATCAACTTAATATTTTCATTTAATTATATCAAATACAAGGAAATTGGGCTGTATTTTTGTATTTTTTTAATCAATATTAATTATATTAAATCAATATTAATTCAATATTAAATATATTAAATCATTTATTTTTTTTGTAATTTTTAAATTTGTCATTTTGAAAAGGAAGACATATTTTTTGGAGTATTTATTAAGTCGTCTCTATTATTCGACGCATGCGCAATGGCTTAAAAGCGTCGCACAGCCGGCAATCGCTATCCTCGTCTGACAAATGACGTTACGCGCTAACTCTCTTTCACTCTACCTTAAATATTTATAATTTTTAAAAGCCAGCAACCCTTATTCGCGGGTAGATTTAATTAGGCAACCATATATGATAATAAATAGAAAAAAAATAGCTTTAATTTGATATATAATTAATAAATAAACGTTATGAACGTATAAATGTATCGAAATCATACCTGTTTACACCTGGCTGCGAAGAGGTGCGGCCAAGTGCGCAACGGCAACCGTGGTTTTTTTAATCTTCATATAAATTGCCGTGATGTAGACGTTATTTTATTTAAAAAACAAGTGAACGATTTTTTTTCCTAAAAGTCAATTAAAAATAATTTAATTAAAAATACTGGCGGCCAAATTTTGATAGGCAACCTGATAAATATATATTCTCCTAATTATAAATACACATAAAAATTCGGTTTTCAGCAAAAAACCGATGAACGCACTAATCCTGCAGTCGGATCTCGTACTATTAGGAGAGATCTATTTACATGGCTTATAAGTAAAATGTATTACTCAGTAAAAGAATATTTTGACGATAATAATTAATAGCATAACTATAACTTTAATATTTAACTGACTTATCTTCTATAAATTGACCTTTTAGAAAAATGTGTAAATGTAATGAAAAATAATGTGAAATAATATTTAATTCTTTGGTATGTGCTATTTGTGTAAAAAATGTGAAATGTTGATTTAATTATTAATAATGAAATTTTATTTGACTATGATATTATGTACTGACTACTGTTAATTTATAAAACTAAATGAAATCGATAGAAAAGTAATTATAGATTTAAATGACAATAATATTTGCACACTGTTAATGTAGAATATGATGTACTATATTCAACAATTATGAACACCTACTGTAACCATATTCTGGCAAATAAATACTTACTTACTTACTTACTTACTTAGCCATGTAACCTGTTTCATGAAAATCTGTTCAGCCGTTTGAAGATTATCAGCTTTTTTCTAGTTGATGAGGGGGATCTGACTAACTTCCTTATGTCCGATCGATTCGAAATTTGGTACTGTGTACCTCAACGATATTTAAAGAACATGGTAAAGTAACCATGACCCGATCAGCCGTTTGAAGATCATCAATTCTTTAATAGTTGATGAGGGGTTCTGACTATCTTCCATATGTCCTATCGATTCAAAATTTGGTACAGTATTTCATTGATATTGAAAGTATGTATATAGTAACCATTATTTATACCTACTTTAAAAAGGTCAAAATAAAAGTAAAATTTAAAATAAATAAAAAACCCGACAAAAAATAAACTAAAAAAACGAACAAATAATATTTTAAACCTAATAAATTTACTATCGCCACATTTATTAAGTCCAAATATTTTTATTTTCCAAGCGTCGTCGCGTCGGGGGACTGAAAAACAGGTGTAGTCCCAGACTATGCATGAAAAGATCGCTCGTACCTAAATGTAAAATTGTTGGAAAAATACTTGATAAACTTTTGCCGTCCACCGACGCGGCGACGCTTGGAAAATAAAAATATCTAAACTAACATAATATAATATGTGACGATAATAATTATTATAATAGGTGTGGGAATCGTGGTGGCAGACCCCAAAGGGAGATCTCCGACCGAGCGAGATGGTATGCCCGGTCAGACCGAAGCCCCTTGTATACATTTCAGCTGTCGTATATATACTTCCGAACTCAGAAACCTCGATAGCGCGATTCAGGACTGTGCGCTGATTGGTCCGCCACATAGGTTTAAAATAATATTATGTGTTAGTTTTTACAGTATTTTTTTATTTACTTTGTAAGTCGGTTTAATTTTTTGTTTAATTTACTATTTTGTATTACTTACAGTTAGATAAATTTCCGGATTCGTATAAGATTTGGCTGTAATGTCTCTGGCAGCTAGGGTTTAATAATAGTTATACATTGATTTTATAGTGATTGATACTGGACAAGATTTTATATTAATTACTAATTATTTTCATAAAGATTATTTTTATTTCCATAAATATTACATTGTGTATTGCAAAACTTACGGTTACTGATTGTTATTATCATTTATTGGTGTAAATAAGAGTAATTTAATAGATAAAGAAAATCATATTTGTAGTATCCATAAATTTATTTGGATTAAATACGAGTATTATTGTAATTTAAATAATTATAATATAATTTCCTGTGTCGTCACTCTACATTTCCGGTGCAACGTAACAGTAGCGATGGTGGCTGCTTTATTAGATGATGCCTGTCAATTTTGGGGCAATCGTCGACTGGGCATTGAAGAGTGAAGTACTGGTGGATAAAAGTGTACTGACAATTGAATAAAAGTACCTACCTAGATACTTTTACTAGAAGATTTTATAGTGTTTTTTTACCGACTTAGGAGTCACTTAAAACACTATAAAATCGTAATATAGGTATTGTGTGTTTTTAAGTAGCTAATCTGTGTCAATGTCTTACTACAAACATCACAACTGTAATGTTTTCCACCACCCAAGTAACATTTTGGTAATAAGAATAAGCGCTAAATGAGTTACTTAAGAGAAACTTAAAAACCTAAGGTTCTATAAATTCGTTTAACAACTAGTGGTATAGCGCGCTATAACTATCTTATAACCCTGGATTGGGCCCACAATTTTAGAGCTTAAAGTGACGTAAAAGTTGTAGAAAAGTGATAAAAAGGTGGGAATAAAAGTTACAATAGTGCTATTGAAGTAGTATTCACCATTTTAGGTGTATTATAGGCTATACACAGGTTACAACTGCACCCTTTAGTAATAAATAATTTATAAAATTCACTCAATTAACTTTTTAGGGTTCCGTAATACTTAAGGAACCCTTATAGTTTCGCTCTGTCCGTCTGTCTGTCTGTCTGTCTGTCCGCGCCTCTAGCTCCTGTAATTATGAATATAAATTGATGAAATTTGGTGCAGTTATAGATTGTGTATAGATCACGGTTTTGAGATCATAAAAAAATAATAATTTTATATTTTAGGGGTGGCTCTCCATACATGTGAAGTGGGGATGAAAAATATTTTTTCACTCTACCCCATCGTGTGGGGTATCGTAGAATAGGTATTTTAAAATAAAGGCAAGGTTTCATACGTTACTTTTTTATAAAGTTGACCAATTTCGAGTAATCGGCCTCCAAAGTAGTTTGCAAGTTGGTCCCCCCGCCTAGCATTTTTAAACTATAGGAGATAGAAACTTGCGAATTTCCATGCTGATAGATCATGCTAAAAACTCTTTAGGAAAATTATTGTGAACCAAATCGGATAGTAACTTTTGGAGTAATTAAAAAAAACATATTACGCGTTTATAGTTCCCGAACCGGTGGTAGGCATCAAGTAGGGACAATTCTTTAAGCGTTACTTTGTAACCCATATGGAAATAAAACTTTTTTGATTTTTTGATTTTTGGAACCATCCTTAGACATGTCCTGACATGCTCTTGGTTAGGTTATTTAACAACATATGAGTGCTCCTACGATACTATTTATAGCTCGATTGTATATTGTGCATAATAAGTAGTAATAAACATCACCCAAAGTTTTTTTTTACTTTAAGTTTCTATTACCGTCAAAAATGATAAAATATAATAGCAGTGCGCATATTCATGGCCGACAATCATGGCCGACATCAATTAATAATTTTATACATTATCGGTTTCATAATTATGAATTCTCCTTGCGGTGATAAGTATTCTGTGATAATATATACTAGTTTTCATCTCAATTTAGAAGCGCCTCAAAAATAAACAACATTTCATATTAATAGGTAAAATAAATCAGTGCCACGGCATTTTTTTTTTATTTTAGTTGTGATTGTAAATAACAATTCTCAGTACGTCTATGTATATTTTAATTGAAAACAGTAAATAATGTAAATCAATATGTCGGAAAATAATATTTTGACCTTATATTTACTTTTAAAATTTTATATGTTATGTTTATTTAATGGCGTTAATTCTACATTACCTAAGATTCCTGATAACTCTTTTATTCCTAACGCAGTGTTAAAAAAACTATAGCTAGCTTTTTAATGCCACTTGGAGTTTTATAATGTGGGATTCAATCCTATTATACAACCTGTAATGATTTAAAGGTGGTTTCTGACGCTTGCAGCATGTAGCTCTATAATACCTATAGTTATAACTTCTTTAACTTCTATTGCTCTATAATATCTATTGTTATCACTACTATAACTTTCTTTTAGCTCTTAGGGCTCCATAGAACTCGTTAGGTGGTACAAGGTATATGACTAACTCCATTTCAGAACTTTAACCTTTGTAAGTATTAACAGACACCTTACAATTGGTTCTAGTGTTTAACGTTTTCTAAAGATTTAAGAGTAAGTTATACAAAAGTTCTGACAAACTCCAAGCTAGCACCTTAAGTTATATATTTTTCCTTTATTTCTATTATGCCTCTTGAAACTTTAATTATTTATTCCTAACGCCACAGTAGGATCTAAAGCTATTGTCGGAGCTCTTGTATGTCGTTTATAATACTTTAAGTATCAAAATAGGTTTCCCTTAGCGCCAAAATGTTAGTTGGGCAGTATGTATTATTTTGTGTGCTTTTAAGTTACCAGTTCTTTTAAATGTCTTGCTACAAACATCACAACTATAAGGTTTTTCACCACTATGTATTAGTTTGTGCGTTTTTAAGCTACTAGTCTGAGTGAATGTCTTATAACAAACATCACAACTATAAGGTTTTTCACCACTGTGTGTACGTTTGTGCTTTTTTAAGTTACCAGTATGAGTGAATGTTTTACTACAAACATCACAACTGTGAGGTTTTTCACCACTGTGTATAAGTTTGTGTGTTTTTAAGTGACTTGAATTAGAGAACTTCTTGTTACAAACATCACAATTGTAAGGTTTTTCACCACTATGTATTATATGTTTGTGGGTTTTTAAGCTACTAGTCTGAGTGAATGTCTTATAACAAACATCGCAACTGAAAAGTTTTTCACTATTGTGTATTACTTTGTGTTTTTTTAAGTAACTAATATGTTTAAATTTCTTACTACAAATATCACAACTGTGAGGTTTTTTACTATTGTGTATTAGTTTGTGTCTTTTTATGTCGCTTCTTTTGGTAAATGTCTTGCTACAAACATCACAAATGTGAGGTTTTTCACCACTGTGTATAAGTTTGTGTGTTTTTAAGTTACTTGAATTAGAGAACTTCTTGTTACAAACATCACAAGTGTAAGGTTTTTCACCACTGTGTATAAGTGTGTGCCTTTTTAAGTGACTTGAATTAGAGAACTTCTTGTTACAAACATCACAAGTGTAAGGTTTTTCACCACTGTGTATAAGTGTGTGCCTTTTTAAGTGACTTGAATTAGAGAACTTCTTGTTACAAACATTACAACTGTAAGGGTTTTCAGCAGTATGAATTAGTTTGTGCACTTTTAAGCTAATAGCCTGTTTGAACGTCTTACTACAAACATCACAACTGTAAGGTTTAATACCAACGTGTGTTCGTTTGTGTATTTTTAACTGACTTAGATAACAGAATGTCCTGCTACAAACATCACAAGCGTGAGGTTTGCCATCTTTTTTTCTTGTTCGCGGCTCTGTGGGAGTGTGCTTGTCCTCAACTGGTTCTACGGGAGTCTCATCTTCACAATAACCTGAGCTGTTCTCCACATGTTCTTCTTTTATATCTGCGAGAAAAAAAAGTATTGGAAACAAACTCAAGAGATCGAAAACTTTAACAATAATAATCATCCACTTACATTCTATCTTAATATCTGTTCTATCTGCACAATGATCTGGGAGCACGGTAGTGCCCCGCCAAGACGAGCTAAGCGAAGCGCAAGGGCACTACCAGACTACCTTTTCTCGAAGCGTTTCGTCGATATTTTGAACCCTCATAACTTGGGTTTGGATTATACCAGATACACAAAATTTTCAGGATATGCTCCCAGTAGCGGACTAATGAAACATGTAAAGTTTTGATAATATCAGTCTTATAATTTAAATTTTATTGATATCTAAAAACCCCTGATTTCGTCACTGACTCACTGATGATCAACAAAATTATAGGGTACTTCCGGATGTCATAGAAAGCTGAAATTTGGTATGTAAGCTAGTTTTAGCACATAACCAACATAAAAATTAACAAACTTGGAACTTTTATCCTCTAACCCCGCTATCCCCAACCCGCGGCCCGCGGGCCGCATGCGGCCCGCCGGGCCTTTATCTGCGGCCCGCGTGAAATCTGTAACCGCGTTAGAGGCCATTCATAAATAACATCACACGAATTTCACGATTTTTTACCCCTACCCCCCTCGTTGTCCCACAGTTGGTCACATTTGTGAGACGTCACATATTTTTTAAATTTACACTTAGAAATTATTGAATAAAAATATCGGTTCCGAAATCAGAACTTTATTTCTATTTAAATTATTTTTAATAAAATTAACATCAAATGAAACAATTAACAAAACAAAAAAACGATTAACTATATTAATTAAAGAAATTAACGAAACAAATAACGATTGACTATGTTAACTAAAGAAATTAACAAAACCAAAAAACGATTGACTATATTAATTAAAGAAATTAACAAAACAAAAAATAATAGTAATAGAATTATCTTTAAATTAAAGATACAAACTTAATAATCTTCAATCCATGGACTTTGAACCCACTGCTTTAAATTATTTATAACTGGCATATATGTTTTTGAGGTTTTCGTAAAGTAAAAGTTTATAGTTCGTATTTTAACAGATAATATAATAGGTTTTGAAATGTGACGTCACAATATTTAGGCCCCTCCCACCCTTGTTACACAATGTCACACTTCGTCGACCCCCTCCCTCCCCCTTAACGTGTGACGTTATTTATGGATGGCCCCTTAGATAAAGTTGTGAAAAAGCGTTCACAATTCCAAAAATCTCACTGAGTGAACTTAATTATTATAATAACTACATATTTGTTATTTTATTTTAGTTTGTGTCGTTATCTCATCTTAAATGTTTAGTTTCACTCTTTTAACTATCTTGTGTTATTCTATTATTAAATCGTTAAATTTAAACAACATATTTTTTGCCCCTAAAAAATTTTGGTTGCGGCCCGCGACACCAGGTGTACAACGGGTTTGTGGCCCGCGTAAAAAAAAGGTTGGGGACCACTGCTCTAACCCCTTAAACTAGGGGATGAAAATTTGTAAGAGACTTACCTATGTAAATGTTTATTACTCTAGAGGTCGAAAAATTGACTTTCAAAAAGAAGTGAAATCCCACCAAAAACATTTTCATGTAAAGTGATGCCAAGACGATACCATATAACTCGCACTGTCAAAAAGCTATTAGATCTCATGTGAAACCAAGCTTCTGACTCTACCAAACTTCTAACTCTACACGCCTTAACTCTACAAGCCTAACTCGACAAACTCTACACTTTAGTCAAATTATGTGGCTTGGCCATTTCGTTCGTACAAGAATAATATAACAGAAAAACAGTCCGTAAATTTTTCACCTTACGCCTAAGCGAATGTATTTAAATGGCCAGGCCACATATTTTGACTAAGGTGTAGAGTTTGTGGAGTTAGGCTTGTAGAGTTAAGGCGTGTAGAGTTAGAAGTTTGGTAGAGTCAGAAGCTTGGTTTCACATGAGATCTAATAGCTTTTTGACAGTGCGAGTTATATGGTATCGTCTTGGCATCACTTTACATGAAAATGTTTTTGGTGGGATCTGGGTTATTCTTCACACCTTCCCCATTGATGTCTGTGACATAAATGTTTATTTTTAAGCGCTTGCTAATTAAACTACATTATACATTGACGATTTTGCAATAATATGTCAACGTAGAATATTTCAAAATATGAACACCATGTTGTATTCACAATGATGTAACATACAAAGTGTCTCAAAATTATGAATACATTTTTTTACAGTAAAGTGAACATCAGATTGTCAGTGAATAGTAAACACCCCCAAGTATTAATTATTATGTAAACGTGACAATGTCAATAACATGTAAACATTTTTTTTTCAATATACGAGTAATATCAACATTAATTTTGTGCATTGTTTTAAACACTTACGGATTTTGTCGCGGTGCACTTTTCTTTTGCCCGACGTTTCGGCTACTTTCCAGCAGCCGTGGTCACGGGAGGACTGAGGTGTCAGTTGTCCTATTTGTTGAAGTTGTTCAAACTACCCGAAGATTCTTCAATTATTATTTGTGTTCCGATCCACGCAAAACGTACTCACAGTATCTTGAAGCCGCGGTGTTTTTGACCTGAATTTTATTTTATTTATCACTGGATCCCAACTAGATGGCAGCACCCAGCCATCTTCTCGGTTAAAATTAGGGTACTTTTTAAAAAAACAAATAGGACAACTGACACCTCAGTCCTCCCGTGACCACGGCTGCTGGAAAGTAGCCGAAACGTCGGGCAAAAGAAAAGTGCACCGCGACAAAATCCGTAAGTGTTTAAAACAATGAACAATATTCGCGTAAACTTAAGAAATCAATATTAATTTTGTGTTTCCGAAAATGTAAAACATAAAACACAATCAATGTCAACAATAATTGTGTCACCTGTGGCTCAGTGGTTAGCGCTCAAGGCGTTTGGATGGCGAGCCGAAGATGAGTAGACAAATGGACATGACGAGCCAGATTTACTACGTCGAAAAAGTGCTAAAATAAAATAACGAAAAATATTTTTTTTGGAGTACCTCCTATATGTTAAGTGCGGATGATTTCCCAAGTAACATTTTGGTAATAATAATAAGCGCTAAATGAGCTACTAAAGAGAAACTTAAAAACCTAAGGTTCTATAAAAGGTCTAACAACTAGTGGTATAGCGCGCTATAACTATCTTATAACCCTGGGTTGGGCCCACAATTTTAGAGCTTAAAGTGACATAGTAGTTGTAGAAAAGTGATAAAAAGGTAATAAATAGTTAATAGTTACAATAGTGCTATTGAAGTAGTATTTACCATTTTAGGTGTAATATAAGCTATTACAGGTTACAACTGCACCCTTTAGTAATAAATAATTTATAAAATTCACGCAAATAACTTTTTTAACAACATATGAGTGCTCCTACGACACTATTTATAGCTCGATTGTATATTGTGCATAATAAGTAGTAATAAACATCACCCAATTTTTTTTTTTACTTTACGTTTCTATTACCGTCAAAAATGATAAAATATAATTAGCAGTGCGCATATTCATGGCCGACAATCATGGCCGACATCTACACTAATATTATAAAGAGGAAAACTTTGTTTGTATGTTTGTTTGTTTGTTTGTTTGTAATGAATAGGCTCAAAAAGTACTGGACCGATTTCAAAAATTCTTTCACCATTCGAAAGCTATAATCCACAAGTAACATAGGCTATATTTAATTTTGGAAAAAAATAGGGTTCCGTAAAATATTTGGGTTTTTCGGACACAAGGTGTAAAAAATCAACCAGAAAAGTTACTTATTTTGCGTACGCTGCCTAAACTATAAAAGATAGAACCATAAAATGTTCTAATTAATTGTAGATCTTATAAATATCTACAAAAAAGTCCGCGACACACTATACCTATCTATGTCGAGTGAGGCACAACAACCATTTTTTTATTTAGAAATCTTGAATTTTTTTTGGACTACATTTAAACGCGTTTATTTTACTCATGCTATTAATCCTTATCAAAATAAATTATTTTATCACTAAGTACAGTTTATGTAGATAATATTTGGTCTTTGAATGATTGAAATTAGATGTGTGGTTTTGAAGTTATGCCGAAATTAAAATATTACGATTTCTGCTGCACGGCCCGTTGCGAAGTGAACGTCACCAAGGCGGGGGTGCGCGTCCAGGGGGAGTTTAGATCTATGGTATTTCATACGATAAAAGTATACCCACCTACTTATTTCATTGAGTTTTAGTAGGTACCCATATTAATTTGTTTCTGTTTGTTTTGACTAGATTTTGCCCGTTTTGTTAGAGGTTTCAAGACATTCTGTAGTATTAGTATCAGTACTGTACCCGTGCGAAGCTGGGGCGGGTCGTCTAAATATATAAAAGGCAAACCTGTCTGACTCATCTATCAACGCATAGCCGAAACTACAGAACGGATTTTGATAAAAATTCGCATACAGATAGTTGTAATGACGTAGACATCCGCTAAGAAAGGATTATTGAAAATATTCGCCCCCTAAGGGGGTTAAAATTTTGTATGGAAACAGAACTCCACGCGGACGAAGTCGCGAGCTAAAGCTAGTCAATTAATAATTTTATACATTTTACAAATTATCGGTTTCATAATTATGAATTCTCACTGCGGTGATAAGTATTCTGTTATAATATATATTAGTTTTCATCTCAATTTTGAAGCGCCTCAAAAATAAACAACATTTCATATTATTAGGTAAAATAAATCACTGAAACGCCTTTTTTTTATTTTAGTTGTGGTTGTAAATAACAATTTTCAGTACGTCTATTTATATTTTAACTGAAAACAGTAAATAATGTAAATCAATAAGTCGGAAAATAATATTTTGACCTTATATTTACTTTTAAAATTTTATAGGTTATGTTTATTTAATGGCGTTAATTCTACATTACCTAATGTTCCTGATAATTCTTTTATTCCTAACGCAGTGTTAAAAAAAATATAGTTAGCTTTTAATGCCACTTGGAGTTTTATAATGTGGCCTGTAGAGAAACTTAAAAACCTAAGGTTCTATAAAAGGTCTAACAACTAGTGGTATAGCGCGCTATAAATATCTTATAACCCTGGATTGGGCCCACAATTTTAAAGCTTAAAGTGACATAGTAGTTGTAGAAAAGTGATAAAAAGGTGGAAATAAATAGTTACAATAGTGCTATTGAAGTAGTATTTACCATTTTAGGTGTAATATAAGCTATTACAGGTTACAACTGCACCCTTTAGTAATAAATAATTTATAAAATTCACGCAAATAACTTTTTTAACAACATATGAGTGCTCCTACGACACTATTTATAGCTCGATTGTATATTGTGCATAATAAGTAGTAATAAACATCACCCAATTTTTTTTTTTACTTTACGTTTCTATTACCGTCAAAAATGATAAAATATAATTAGCAGTGCGCATATTCATGGCCGACAATCATGGCCGACATCTACACTAATATTATAAAGAGGAAAACTTTGTTTGTATGTTTGTTTGTTTGTTTGTTTGTAATGAATAGGCTCAAAAAGTACTGGACCGATTTCAAAAATTCTTTCACCATTCGAAAGCTATATTATCCACAAGTAACATAGGCTATATTTAATTTTGGAAAAAAATAGGGTTCCGTAAAATATTTGGGTTTTTCGGACACAAGGTGTAAAAAATCAACCAGAAAAGTTACTTATTTTGCGTACGCTGCCTAAACTATAAAAGATAGAACCATAAAATGTTCTAATTAATTGTAGATCTTATAAATATCTACAAAAAAGTCCGCGACACACTATACCTATCTATGTCGAGTGAGGCACAACAACCATTTTTTTATTTAGAAATCTTGAATTTTTTTTGGACTACATTTAATCGCGTTTATTTTACTCATGCTATTAATCCTTATCAAAATAAATTATTTTATCACTAAGTACAGTTTATGTAGACAATATTTGGTCTTTGAATGATTGAAATTAGATGTGTGGTTTTGAAGTTATGCCGAAATTAAAATATTACGATTTCTGCTGCACGGCCCGTTGCGAAGTGGACGTCACCAAGGCGGGGGTGCGCGTGCAGGGGGAGTTTAGATCTATGGTGTTTCATTCGATAAAAGTATACCCACCTACTTATTTCATTGAGTTTTAGTAAGTACCCATATTAATTGTTTCTGTTTGTTTTGACTAGATTTTGCCCGTTTTGTTAGAGGTTTCAAGACATTCTGTAGTATTAGTATCAGTATTGTACCCGTGCGAAGCTGGGGCGGGTCGTCTAAATATATAAAAGGCAAACCTGCCTGACTCATCTATCAACGCATAGCCGAAACTACAGAACGGATTTTGATAAAAATTCGCATACAGATAGTTGTAATGACGTAGACATCCGCTAAGAAAGGATTATTGAAAATATTCGCCCCCTAAGGGGGTTAAAATTTTGTATGGAAACAGAACTCCACGCGGACGAAGTCGCGAGCTAAAGCTAGTCAATTAATAATTTTATACATTTTACAAATTATCGGTTTCATAATTATGAATTCTCACTGCGGTGATAAGTATTCTGTTATCTATACTATAATATTATAAAGCTGAAGAGTTTGTTTGTTTGTTTGTTTGTTTGAACGCGCTAATCTCAGGAACTACTGGTACGAATTGAAAAAATATTTTTGTGTTGGATAGTCCACTTATCGAGGAAGGCTTTAGGCTATATAGCATCATGCTAAACTCAATACGAGCGGAGCACCAATCAAGAATGTTACAAAATCGGGGGTCTTTTTTTTCTTTTGAGAGCTTTCGCTACGTACGCTGCGGAAACGGTTAAAGCTTCGCTAAAATGATGTATGGCAGAATTGTTCCCCTTTAAATGTTCAAAAAAAAAGTCCGCGACAGTATATGTCTATTTTTTAAGGTTGGCTCACTATAACCTTTTTATACTTACCAAATTTGTTCTAAAAGTAAGCATTATTTGTGAAGGTGTTTTCATAAAGATTATATTAATCCTTATCCAAGTAAATACGTTATTCATTACAAGCATTTAATCTAGAAGAAATTTGCCGTTTACATCATTTGATTTCAATGAGTATTTTAGAAGATATCGCAGTAATAAAATAATCATGTGCGCTATAGTAAGGCGCGCGGAGCGGGCGGGCAGTCGTGAGGTGGAAGCGCTTCTTCTACGTACAAGAAGTCGCGGGTAAATTTTAGCGATATCCCAAAGTAACTATTCCACGCGGACGAAGTCGCGGGGAAAAGCTAGTAATATATACTAGTTTTCATCTCAATTTTGAAGCGCCTCAAAAATAAACAACATTTCATATTATTAGGTGAAATAAATCACTGAAACGCCTTTTTTTTATTTTAGTTGTGGTTGTAAATAACAATTTTCAGTACGTCTATTTATATTTTAATTGAAAACAGTAAATAATGTAAATCAATAAGTCGGAAAATAATATTTTGACCTTATATTTACTTTTAAAATTTTATAGGTTATGTTTATTTAATGGCGTTAATTCTACATTACCTAATGTTCCTGATAATTCTTTTATTCCTAACGCAGTGTTAAAAAAATATAGTTAGCTTTTAATGCCACTTAGTTTTATAATGTGGCCTGTGGGAGTAAATTCTGTGTATAACAGAATTTACTCCCACAGGCCACCTGTGATGATTTAAAGGTGGTTTCTGACGCTTGCAGCGTCTAGCTCTATAATACCTATAGTTACCACTTCTTTAACTTCTATAGCTCTATAATATATATATAGTTATCACTACTATAACTTTCTTTTAGCTCTTAGGGCTCCATAGAACTCGTTAGGTGGTACAAGGTATATGACTAACTCCATTTCAGAACTTTAACCGTTTGTAAGTATTAGCAGACACCTTACAATTGGTTCTAGTGTTTTACGTTTCCTAAAGATTTAAGAGTAAGTTATACAAAAGTTCTGACAAACTCCAAGCTAGCACCTTAAGTTATATATTTTTCCTTTATTCCTATTATACCTATTAAAACTTTAATTATTTATTCCTAACGCCGCAGTAGAGTCTAAAGCTATTGTCGGAGCGCATAAATGTCGTTTATAATACTTTAAGTGTCAAAAAAGGTTTCCCTTAGCGCCAAAATGTTAGTTGGGTTTTTTATCTCGCGTATTCCCCATATTTTGGAGTATCATTAGGGCATCCATATACGGTCCGGTCTACCTTCAGTCAGACCTGAAGTGAACGGATGCAAAATCGTATCGTCTGTGTGCAATTGTGAGATAGCATCAGTTGGCCGGATGGACTGAAGCTATTCGTTCCAGTGTTGCCAACTCTGTTTTTGCAAAACTCCGTAAAGAAACCAAAGAGCTCCGTAGCATATGTGTGTAAATTGCCGACAATAATGCCTAAACAATTTTGCTATAAGGAAACTAATGAAAATAAATATGTATTATGGGGTAGACGAGCCAAGACATATTAGAATACTCTAATTTATGTACACAATAGTTAAAATTAATTGATTTTCCTATTGAATGTATTGGTTGTGCTAATTTTAATTGTAATAATGTTAGACATAGAATTGTTCTTGATAAATTGTATCCCACCAAAAACATTCTGTAAAAAACTAGCCAAGTCTCGATGGAGCTGCTTGTTTATCTCTAAAAAGTAATGAAATCTAGACAAAATCGTGCCAAGTCTAAAGTTCCTTACTGCGATTTCTTTATTATTATAGTTAATGTTGAGTGACTTGGCCGTTGAACATTCTTTATACTTTAGTGGGTACAAGTCAATTTTGTTTACATTTGTAACTACCTATGTTTGTTAAGCGAGATAATAGCCCATACTGGTATTGGTAATTGGACGCTAGTGTCTCATTTTAGGCTATTGTTGATTGTACAACACACGTATTGGAGCAATGGTGTCATGGAGCCCCTTTTGTACCCTTCAACGGCCAAGTCACACAACATTAAGTATAATAATAAAGAAACCGCAGTAAGGAACTTTAGACTTGGCACGATTTTGTCTAGATTTCATTACTTTTTAGAGATAAACAAGCAGCTCCATCGAGACTTGGCTAGTTTTTTACAGAATGTTTTTGGTGGGATTTCACTTCTTTTTGTAGAAACGTGGGCATATTGATTTATTTTCCTAGATTTTAGTGTAATTTGTTTATTTAATTTGTGTAATGTTCGAGTAGAATAAAGTTCGAGTAGAATAAAGGGGCCGGAAAATGCTGCAAAATGGTTCTAGTAAAGAATGGTACGGCAGTGTTTGCTTCGCGCTCGACTTGGCGGGGGCACTGCCGTGCCCCCAGATCGACGTTCTGATCTTATCTAGAGGTTCTCAAATAGGGGCCTGAAAATGCGGCGAAATGGTTCCAGTAAAGAATGGTACGGCAGTGTTTGCTTCGCGCTTGACTTGGCAGGGGCACTGCCGTGCCCCCAGATCGATTATCCTAGTTTTTATAGTTTTCCCTTTATGTGGCCATTAAACCCCAACTCTGTACCAAATTTCAGCTCTCTAAGTTTATGGGAAGTACTAGTTCTATTTTGATGATCATGAGTGAGTGAGTGAGTGAGTGAGTGAGTGAGTGAGTGTCGTAAATGCGAAACTTTGCTTTCGCTTAACTTCGGAACTAAATGACCTACAGACTTGAAATTTTGGATTTTAAGTATGTGATTATAGCTTATTGGATGACGAAAATTTCTGCGTTCTGGTCTTATCCAGAGGTTCTCAAATAGGGGCCTGAAAATGCGGCGAAATGGTTCCAGTAAAGGATGGTACGGCAGTGTTTGCTTCGCGCTCGACTTGACGGGGGCACTGCCGTGCCCCCAGATAAGAACATTGTCACCGCCCTTCGTGAAGCATCCTTGACAGGTAGGAAACGTGCGGCGTCGGTCAGAGCGGTTAGGCAGGTGATGGGCTGGAACACACATGTTGCCGAGGCTCACAGGAATGCCAGGATAAAATTTAGAGAGTGGGTCATTACCCACTCTCTAAATTTTGTCCTGGCATTCCTGTGCCAGACCTGGGTTTCCCCACAATTGTTTGGGGAAACCCAGGTCTGGCACTGAGTATGATGCTATGCATACGAGTAGAGAAGTGTTTAAATCAAAACGAATGATGCCAAAATCATCAGGATCAGAGTTAATTATTGACAAGTTGGTTGAAAAACATTCTAAAGGTGATTTTAGTGGATTTTGGAAGGATACTAAGATACTAAATTCTAATCCTGGCTTTTTTCTGTGAGCTTCGTGAAATCGCTGTACCTTTAAAAATATTGACTTTTGATATATGGTTTCTTCTGAGAAGTTACTCATGTAAAGTCCTCTCTGAAATCCTTATTCATATCCAGTGATTAAAACTTCAAATAAATAATATACAGGATTTATTCTCCATAAATTAACATAACATGTGCCTCCATGGCCGTCTCTCGGTAATAATGCCAAACCCGGCGTCCATACCAAACAAGCGACGATACTGATCTTGCATTTTTTATACAAATTGAACATGGCACTGAATATTATTTCTTATGCCTAAGAAATAAACTATAAAATCATTTCATCTCATAACCATATAATAATAATTATATATTAATGCACATTTAAACCATTCATTGCACGTTTACATATTATTAATTAGAAGTATTTTATGAAACCTTCAACTATAAGCTTACACTCATATTTAAGAGTACTATTCATTTATGCAATAAAAAAATTCAGTCGTCTAGCCTATTACTGTACTGACATGTACGGATGTAAATTTTCGCAAAATATATTATTCTTATCCTTATATACAGCCAAATGTATAATCGCCTCCTTTTTTTGGGAGTCCGTTAAAAATTACGTGTAGGCGAGGTACCCAAACAAGAATATTTTTCGTGATTTTATTTTAGCACTTTCTCGACGTGGTAAATACACATATCTATGTAAAGTTTCATCTTTCTAGCAATAACCGTTGGAGACAGACGAACGGACATGACGAATTCATAAGACGAGACGTGAACTACGGAACCTTAAAAATAGAGTCAGTTTCATGTTATTTTCCGTCTTATTAAGAAATAATTTGTGTCATAAAATCTGGCTGTTTTCTTATATTAACTTACATTCGTCCTTAATATTTGGTTGGATTTCAGTTTCCAAATAATTGTTTGGCAGCGACCAATCATCAGTGTTAAACATGCCCAGTTGAACTAATGGTCTAACTTCAGCCTGAAATGACTACATTCGTTTATTATATTTTTCATTACAACAAAACAATCATTATGTGTTGAAGCTTAATGTTACTTAGTGTTTGGTGACTTTTTTTTTTTTTTTTTATGAAATATGGGGGCAAACGAGCAAACGGGTCACCTGATGGAAAGCAACTTCCGTCGCCCATGGACACTCGCAGCATCAGAAGAGCTGCAAGTGCGTTGCCGGCCTTTTAAGAGGGAGTAGGGTAATAGGGGAGGGTAGGGAAGGGAATAGGGTAGGGGATTGGGCCTCCGGTAAACTCACTCACTCGGCGAAACACAGCGCAAACGCTGTTTCACGCCGGTTTTCTGTGAGCCCGTGGTATTGCTCCGGTCGAGCCGGCCCATTCGTGCCGAAGCATGGCTCTACCACGTTGTATTTGTGCTTGTGTATTCGCTTTCATCTATGGTTAGCATATTTTACGTACTGTCACAATGTCAATCGTTACTGCTTTTTATTCTGGGCTAGGAAGACTAGACTTTTCTGTCTTTCATTGGGTCATTACCAGAAAGATATTCCTCGTCTCGGTCACAACACTCGTCGATGGTCTGGAGTGCTTCAACTTCGAAACAGTCAGTTTGTTGTATTAGGTGCTACTCTGCTTGTCACCCCAGTGAGATGCGATCGGCGGAGCAATTGTTTCTTCTTCTTGTACTCATCTTTGTAGATGATGGGCTGACAATAGTATGTAGTGCCTCCTCGTCTGTCTTTAAACAACCTGCAAGTTAGGCTGGGACTATATGATCCTGAATCCGTAAGCCCGAGAAAATTAATTTAGGCCTTTACATCCGTTAATGGATGATTTATACAGTATTCTCCGAAGTAACCACTCTTGAAATACTGTAGTGTCTGGGACAGTCGGTTTTTAAATGTCGTATGGTTGCCCAAGCACATACGGCATTCACACAACATAGTCAGCCTAGTCCAGAGGAATGAACTGGTCAATACGTCTGGAGCCAACCATGTGCGGGTTTCCTCACGATGTTTTCCTTCACCGTTAGAGCGTCAGTATAATGTACTTGAGATCTGAAAGTCTCATTGGTACACGCCACAACCTGGAATTTGAACCTGCACTCTTTCGAGTGCGAACTAAACGGTCTACCCACTAGGCCACGGAGCTCTTGCCGAGTAAATTAAGAGCACTGAAAATAGAACTCTCACTTACATACTTTAGCTGAGTAGGCTCGGGGAACGTATGCCTCCAGCTCCGCAAACATATGCAACAAGTGTGACGTTATCTCGAACTCGAATTTGAGCATCCGGCAAGATATAAACGTGACGCTGGCCCGAGGCGTATATGGCAAATAATTATTTCCGTTTCCAGTGTCTTTGACTATGTTCAGTGGTCCAATTAGCAGACAATTTTTTGCATTCAACTGGACTTCCCAGTTCTGCATCAGTTGTCAGAATGTGCCTGAATGGGGACGGATACATACAGCCGTTTATGCCGCAAATTTCTTCAAAATTCAAAAACTCAAAACCTACAGTGAACTCAGAGTCTTGAAATTTGGTACGAAGCAACGTCATATAGCACAGATAAAGGAAAAATTGCGAAAACGTAAATTTTTTGTTATATCATATAACTAGCGACCCGCCCCGGCTTCGCACGGGTACAATACTTAAACTAATACTACAGAATGTATTTAAACCTCTAACAAAACGGACGAAACGAAATTTAGTCTAAACAAACAGAAACAAATTAATATAGGTACCTACTAAAGCTACTAAAATGAAATAAGTAGGTGGGTATACTTTTATCGTATGAAATACCTATACTCTTCATGACTAACAATACAACAAACACTAAATAAATAGGTATTCAAGTATCTATCCATCATAGTTACAACGAACACAAAACAAAAAATTTACTCATAGATCTAAACTTCCCTCCCGCACGCGCATCCCCACCTTGGTGACGCCCATTTCGTAACGGGCCGTGCAGCAGAAATCGTAATATTTTAATTTCGCCATAACTTCAAGACCAAACATCCAATTTTAATCATTCAAAGACCAAATATTATCTACATAGACTATACTTAGTGATTAAATAATTTATTTTGATAAGGATTATAGGTGTACCAGAATCTCATGGCAAATAGGGAAAAAAAAATTTGTAGTGTGCAATACTGGGGAAATTGGATTAAACGATCTTGATACTGGTTAATATTTAATTATGTCTAGTATTATTGAACATGAATTATAATAAGACTGTATGAAGAATGTTCGGTGTATAATATAGAAAACTAGCTTTTGCCCGCGGCTTCGCCCGCGTGGAATAGTGTTCTTGGAGAAAAAACTACTTCGGCGAATAATTCTCTACCTACTTACAGCAATATACTACTGATACAATATTGAACATGTTTTTAGGTTTGCCCAATGCAAATTGTTAAAAGTGGGACCCTATCACCTCGATACGACATGCGCGACCACTTGATAATATACTTACATAATAAGTACTTGAATATAAATTTTACCATAATCTTATAATATCATAAAGACTATTAAATACTTAAAGACTATTATTTTAAAAACTCGCATCAAAATCCGTTGCGTAGTTTTAAAGATTTAAGCATATTATAGAGGACAGACAAAAAAGGGACTTTGTTTTATACTATGTAATATAATGATATTTCATGAAAAATAAATCAATCGTGAATTACTTTATATACTTATTTGTTACGAATAACATACAATTAAATTGGCAACAGTTTATTTAATGTTGGAATTTCCTTCCGAACTGTATAGAACTCGTTTACTTTATTCCTAATCAACTATAAATCGAAACTGTCTTATGTTGATTTTCTTTTTTCCTCCTCTCCTCCTTTTACCAGGCATGGAAAACAAACCATCATTCGATGTGCCATCAGCTACGATTCACCTTATAGTAGTACTGGAAACACATTTAAAGAAGTCACAATAATTACCTAAGAAAATATAAAAAAACTAAAAGTATCAAAACAACTCACTCTAACTTACCGGTCAACTCTACCACGAACTTTAAATTATAAGACTGAGTTCGATTTACACCTTCTTCTTTCTGTATTTTACTATAGACATAGAAAACAATATTTCTCGCTTGAGATCGAATTGCCTTTTTGGATATTTTCACAAAAACAACAAATTCCAAGAACATAACCTGTCAAGCGTCACTTGCTGCCTTGCAGCAAGTGACAACATGACTCTCACGCGTCGCTTGCTGCCTGGTGGCAAGGTGGGCACGCCCATAGAATAAATTTCTAATTTATAAGTGGTTTGTTTGTACCACATAATTTATACATTTATGTAATTAATATTAAGTTTTTTATGCATATACGAAGTATTTTCCATAAATCTACTACAAATTACTTCAGAAAATCGAATGAAAAATATACGTTTTTATTGCTATTTTATTTCATAGTGAGTTTATGATTTTCTTGTGAAATGCATTTTGAATTGAACATTTTAGTAGAAATTTTATTAGAACGGTATTTATTCTAGAGTCTACGAATAGAATATATGGATAAGAATAAGTAAATTTATTACTATGATTGTTTTTGTAAGACATTACCGTCAAAATAGGCCTAGTTTCGGAGGGTTCAATGAGGGAGTTCCCTTATTGTACATTGTAAAAAAATAATGAGTTACTGTAATATTTAACATCCTGAAATGTATAAAAATATAAAAATATGTATTTAATTATGTCCCAGTTACAGTTTATTGAGCAATCAAAATATGTACTATGTCAGATATTTTTCATAGTAATTGTAATTAGTTTTGCTCCAATCCTTGTTAGTACAACTGTTTTTGTATTAAATTTTTATGTATAATATATCCAATTACGTAAATAAAGCAACAATCACTGTATAGAAACATACATTTTATATTTATTTGAGTTTTAAAACAAAATATTAAAAAAGACGAAGTTTATGTGTTTGTATCAAGATTCCATTTATTAAATGAGTATTTTTCTAAATTCCATTTACGTCATCACTTAGGAAATCTATTCTACTTTTTAAATATATATCACATGCATAGGTAGTACATAAATTATAACAATATAATTTGGAGAAATAAAAATCGCGGGAATCGAAATTAGACTGACAATTTTATAGTAGGTAACTGTAACTTATTTTATATCGGTTTTTGAATTAAAATTTTATATATAATGTGTGCACCTACGTAAATTAAGCAAATTTTACTATATAGAAACATAAATTTGGCCTTAGTTTAGATTTGCAATAAAAATATAAGAAAAAGTCGTGTGTTGTGTTTGGATCAAGATTTCTTTTATTAAACTAGTATTTTTCTTAATTCCAATTATATTATCAATTAGGAAATTTAATCACCTTTCTAAATATATATAACATGCATATGTTTTATTCACATTAAAACATTATAATCTTGAAGAAAAACACGACGGGAAACGTCATATGATTTATAGAGGTCGGTACTCCGTGCGTCTGTCATGAGGGAATGAGGTCGTCCTCCTCCTTCCTCTCCGTAATGTGTGTGATGAGGTATCATTTGGCATGTTCCCACTTGAGTGTCAATAACGAAGTCAAAAGTAAACAATCAGTGCAAGTGTTTACGTTATTTGAAATGTTTACTTTCAAGTGGATAGGTACTTAATTATACTGAATCTAATAACTGTAATTTATAAATCTGTTTCTATATTACGTAATCACTTAGGAAATTAATTATATTTTTAAATATATACATCATCCATAGGTTTTATTTACTTATTAACATTAAAATTGCGAAAAAAAATCGCGAAAAAAATTGCGGGAGAATGTAAGGAAAATTAATTTTTGGTGGCAAAAAGGCCCGACGCTTGTCTGCATAACCTGTCAAAGAGTGTCAAGGCGCTTGACAGGATAATCACAAAATTTTAGCAGCGGTTGACAGATCACGTACTTTGATTTGACGGGTCATACTTGACATTGCCATATGAAAATCACATTTTTTATTTTTTTTAAAATGCCATCAGATTCTGGTAGAGCTTTAATAGCATGATTAAAATAAACGCGTTTAAATGTAGTCCAAAAAAAATTCAAGACTTCTAAATAAAAAAAATGTTTGTTGTGCCTCACTCGACATAGATAGGTATAGTGTGTCGCGGACTTTTTTGTAGATATTTATAAGATCTACAATTAATTAGAACATTTTATTTTACTTTTTTACTTTGTCTGGTGCAACAAACATAATATTTTAATTGTCACAGGTGTTCCAAATGACACCAAGATATTCCTGTTTCTAGAGTAAGTGATAATAGAAACTTTTTATAATTTATCTGCCAGCCTAAAATCTCTAAAATGTTTATGACTTCCGCAGTCTAAATCCTGATAAATATTTAAGCCTCTTTATTCAGACATTAAATAAGTTTTTTCACATATTAAACATACATTAAATAATTACAATTAAAACTATATTTATACATTATGTTTCATTTCATAAACAAATGCAATACCTATTACATTATTATTTAAAAGTATTTTTTAAGAGTTAGGTAATCGCAATCATTAATCTGTTCATTGTAAATCGATACAATCATGTCATAAAAAGACTAGTCCGAATTCGTTACGCAGTAACGGCAAAGGCCTTCTCCAATAGGGTTTTATCCTATGATGAAAATATACATCAGATTGTCGATATTTTATCGCTAAACGTTAATTTACACCAACTTTTTACACAAAAATATGTATGATTTTTATAAAATATCAAATATAAAATTATGAATTTTTCACGTTTGACCACGTGACTAAAAACGCACGAGATTGGAATGTGACGTCATATTCTTGTACTTCTTCTTCTTTTGTTAATGGTCTCCCGATTTCCATAGAGAATAGCCAGCATCAGAATCATTAACGTCATGCGTCAGCGAGTAATAGCCACTTTTTCCGCATTTCAGTGTTCTTTGGTATGGTCACAAAGATTTTCTCCGGTGTTTTAATAGACGTATTAGTACATTTTGGCACTACGCACCATTTATAAGGCATTTTTAATAGGCTTAAAACATTTATTTATAAACGTAAATAGTAGGTATTCTGGGATTTGGTATTTTCAGTGTAATTTGACACTTGACACTTACAATGTTACAAGAATGTGACGTCATGACAACTCATTATAGCGTTTTCGCGCCTATAATATTAATTTAAACTTTTAGGCTAATTTGCAAGGAAAAGAAAGAAATTCACAAAGAATGGTTCAAACTACTAATGTATTTTGGTATTAGGAACAATTTGACATACTTTTCAAAAACTTGGAAATACCCTATTTCTACCATTCCTTGCATCTAGTTCTTTCTCCAGGTTACCGATGCAATTGCGCTGAAGACAGTCCAAATGGTAGGGCTGTCACCTGATACATTTTGCCCTTGTATGATACTCTTATTACGTTGGTCTCTTAATCAATTTTATTAGGGTGACAACACATAGATATGCTTACCATGGCCACAGATGAAATAATGTCGAATACATAAGCACAAATCTCATCAAACAGAAAGTTAAGTAATATTATTTATTACACAGATATATTATATATACAGGTTATATTACACTTATATATACATGATGTTTGTGTGTGTGTGACATAACTTTCAAGAGTGAATATACTCTGAAATATAAGCAACTTATACTATGGTATCAACTTTCCTACTTGGAAAAAAAACTGCTGTTTCCTACAAAATTTCACTCTTGAAAGTTTGGTCACTGACTGAAAAAACATTTAACAAAACTTTCGATTTCGTTTCCATAAAAAATAAAGTCGAAATATCGTGGTAAACTAAGTCAAAAGTAAATAAAATTAAAAAAACAACTCGAAGTTTTTTTAATTTTATTTACTTTTGACTTAGTTTACCACGATATTTCGACTTTATTTTTTATGGAAACGAAATCGAAAGTTTTGTTAAATGTTTTAATAATTATAAATTGTTTTTTGTTTTGTTTTTGTTTTTATCTATGGACGCTTTACACCACGTCAATCTGATCCCGTGGTAAGTTCTCGAAGAACTTGTGTTACGGGTACCAGACAACGGAAATATATTTAATACTTTTATACTATACACATATTTAAGATTTTTATTATATTATACACATATTTAATACACATCCATGACCCAGGAACACAGAAAAACTTTTTGTTCCTTCGGCGGGATTTGAACCCGCGACCTCCGGCTTGAGCACCAACGCGCTCAACCAACTGAGCCACAGAGGTCGTCAAATAATAAATTATTTATTAATTGTGTACAAAAGATCTGGGGGTCGACTTTCATTGCAAAAATCCAGCGTAGTGGGACACATCTTCTAATTTAATTTAGCCTATAGCGTCCCACTGCTGGGCGAATGCCTCCCCTTCTGCTTTTAATACGCATATAAATAAAATTAAAGGAAAACTCTGGATAAAACTAGACTGGCTTTTATACTGTACGTGGTAGAGCCATGCTTCGGCACGAATGGGCCGGCTCGACCGGATAAATACCACGGGCTCACAGAAAACCGGCGTGAAACAGCGTTTGCGCTGTGTTTCGCCGAGTGAGTGAGTTTACCGGAGGCCCAATCCCCTACCCTATTCCCTTCCCTACCCTCCCCTATTACCCTATTCCCTCTTAAAAGGCCGGCAACGCACTTGCAGCTCTTCTGATGCTGCGAGTGTCCATGGGCGACGGAAGTTGCTTTCTATCAGGTGACCCGTTTGCTCGTTTGCCCCCATATTTCATAAAAAAAAAAATACTTATACTTACAAGTTTACAAGAACAAATTGTCGAACGATTAACTTTATTCTACTCGAACATTACACAAATTAAATTAACAAATTACACTAAAATCTAATAAAATAAATCAATATGCCCACATTTCTACAAAAAGAAGTGAAATCCCACCAAAAACATTCTGTAAAAAACTAGTCAACTCTCGATGTAACTGCTTGTTAACCCCCGACGCAAAAAGAGGGGTGTTATAAGTTTGACGTGTCTGTCTGTCTGTCTGTCTGTGGCATCATAGCTCCCGAACCGATGAAGCGATTTCAATTTCGTTTTTTTGTATTAAAGGTGAGTTATCTGCGAGTGTTCTTAGACATGTTTGATGAAAATCGGTTGAGCCGTTTAAAAGTTATGGGGGGTGAAAGTGGGGAAGAATAACTGAATGTCTGCAAATATACTCGAGTGGGATCTCAAATGAAAGCGCACTGTAAGAGAATATTGATGACTTAATCGAGAGTGTTCTTAGCTTCGTTTGATGAGAAAATTGGTGGTGGGAAGATCAGCCGTTTGAAGATCATCAGCTCTTTTCTAGTTGATGAGGGGATCTGACAAACTTTCTTATGTTCTATCGATTCGAGATTTGGTATCGTGTTACTACAACGATATTTAAAGAACATGGTAAGGTAACCATAACCTGATTAGCCGTTTGAAGATTATCAGTTCTTTAATAGTTGATGAGGGGATCTGACTATCTTCCATATGTTCTATCGATTCGGTACCGTGTTACTTCAGTGATATTGAAAGTATATGGTAAGGTAACCATTATTTACACCTACTTTAAAAAGGACAAAATAAAAGTAAAATTAAAAATTTTAAAAACTCCCCGACACAAAAAATAAACTTTAAAAACTAATAAATAATATTTTTAACCTAATATAATTATTATCGTCACATATAATATTATGTAAGTTGAAATATTTTTATTTTCCAATCGTTATTTTAGGGTTCCGTTTAAAAAAATAGGATTCCGCTTTCGTTAGTTCTGCGCAAACGAAGTTGCGGGCATCAGCTAGTATTATGTAAGTTGAAAGATTTTTATTTTTCAATCGTCGTCTCGTCGGGGGACCGCTATGTGAGAAAAGAGGTGTAGTCGCAGATTGCAACAAAAGAATTTACTCCGGGAAAAAATTCGCTCGTAGGTACCTAAATGTGTTGGAAAAACACTTTATAAACTTGAGCGGTTCCCCGACGACGACGAGCGGATCGACGACGATTGGAAAATAAAAATATTTCAACTTACATAATATTATATGTGACGATAATAATTATATTAGGTTAAAAATATTATTTATTAGTTTTTAAAGTTTATTTTTTGTGTCGGGGGGTTTATAAAAATTTTAATTTATCTCTAAAAAGTAATGAAATCTGGACAAAGTCGTGCCAAGTCTAAGGTTCTTTACTGCGATTTCTTTATTATTATAGTTGATGTTGTGTGACTTGGCCGTTGAAGGGTACACAAGGGTACAAAACCAGGTGCTCCATGACACCATTGCACCAGTCTGTCGCCAGAACCGCTACCCATTGACAATGGAAAATTGACACTTGGAAAACAAAATTGACTTGTACCCACTAACGTATAAAGAATGTTCAACGGCTAAGTCACATACATTAACTATAATAATAAAGAAATCGCAGTGAAGAACCTTAGACTTGGCACGACTTTGTCCAGATTTCATTACTTTTTAGAGATAAACAAGCAGCTACATCGAGACTTGGCTAGTTTTTTACAGAATGTTTTTGGTGGGATGTCTTTTGGAGTATGAGGCCAAAATTATACTTCCTGATCTAAACAATGTTTATAAAAGAACCTCTGACATGACAGGTATTTGTGGCTTTTATTGTGTTAAATCGAATAATAATTGATCCACCCAAAGCTATTATAAGTCACTGCCAAGCTTAATAATTGGTATAATTAGTTTAATAATTTTTCACTTAGGTTGTTTACATATGTCGATGACAAGGCGTTCAGGCTGTGTTATAGACCGCATACATTATTTGATACTTTGACATGCCGTATGTTTGTGTTGTAGCCTGTAGGTCATAAACTCATAACATATTAAATTAAGTCCTATTTCAAAAAAGTATTTTTTTACATTTGCTTTCAATCAACATTAATAACATAAATTAAGTAATTATTTTGTGGTTTATTCAATCAGGAAAATCTGAAACTACAGTAAGAAGAGTTGTTTTGGAAAGGCATAAAAATAATTTTCAACTCCTGGGAAGCAAAGAAGAGGTCGACCAAAAAAACATTTGGATGATTTTAACTTGTGTGCTTTGCTATCTTGCTATCCAACAAAAATACAATTTTTTATACAGTAAGGTAATACATATTTTTACATAGAAACATATTATAATCACGCCTCTTTCCCGTAGGGGTAGGCAGAGACCACTTCTTTCCACTTGCTACGATCCTTACATACTTGTATCGCTTCGTCCACTTTCATTATTCCCTTCATACATGCTCTTCGGTTTAGGGTTTAACTCTATAAGGCGCAGGTTCGGCCTCACATGGAATACTGTTCTCATCTCTGGGCAGGTGCACCAAAATACCAGCTTCTCCCTCTGGATCGTATCCAACGTAGGGCCGCTCGAATTGTCGACTGCCATAGTGTTTCAAACAGGCTTGACTCCTTAGAGCTACGTAGAGATGTAGCATCGCTCTGCATTCTCTATCGGTTATATTACGGGGAGTGCTCCGAGGAATTGTTCGGACTTATACCTGCTGCAACTTTTCGCCACCGTTCCATGCGAAAAATATTTGTCATCCTCATCACCTTGATGAGTGGCAGTCCTCCACCGTGCGCTTTACCCGAAGCTTTCTGCCGCGCACTGTAAAACTCTGGGATGAACTGTCGCCAGCAGTATTTCCGGATCACTACGACCTGCAAACCTTCAAGAAGGGAGCGTATTCCCTCCTAAAAGGCCGGCAACGCACTTGCAATTTCTCTGATGTTGCGGGTGTCCATGGGAGGCGGTAATCGCTTTCCATCAGGTGATCTGTTTGCTCGTTTGCCCCCTAGTTTTATAAAAAAAAGAAAAAAAAAGGGATCTTGACCTGGCGTTTTTTCAAGATGTCCCTAATTTGGACTCGAAACGTCCGCCTAGGTCTACCCCTTCCACTAATTCCACTCACACTCGCCTTATACACATTTTTCGTCAATCATTCTTCATTCATTCTCTCGGCATAGCCAAACCATCTCAGCATACCTTTCTCAAGTTTTGTCACATCTTCTTTCAGACCACAATGTTTCCTTATCTCACTATTACTTATCCTGCCACTCAGTTTAACTCCTATCATACTTCTTAACGCTCTCATCTCAACTGTATTTATTCTGCTTTCATGTTTCTTCTGCCATACCCAACTTACACTTCCGTACATGAGTGTCGGAACCAACACCCCCTAATGCACAGCTAAACAAGCCTTGTTAGACACCTTCCGACTGTTCATAAAGGAGTGCAAAGCTCCATTCACCCTGTTTCCTGCATTCACTCCTCTTTCAATATCACTCTCACACTTTCCATCTCTTGTAAACTTTAATCCTAGATACACAATCTCAATCACCTGTTCAATTTGTTCATCTCTAATCACGATATTGCAGTCTATCACTGCCTCATCTCTTTCAAACACTATCACTTTCGTCTTCTTTACATTTATCTTCATTCCCTTTCTAACAAAAGCTCCACTCATAGCAGCTACCATCTCCTGCAACTCCTCGGCCGAAGACGTAAGTAATACGTGGTCATCGGCATAGAGAAAACATTTGACGAGTAGCTCATTCATTCTCAACCCACTCATTATCTTTTAAATCTGTCAAGCAATTGTTCATGAACAGATGAAACAGCCACGGTGACGCTACACATCCCTGTCTATCCCTATAAAGAGATTGCAATGCTCGTATGAGGATACTGCTCACACCGTTCACGGACAATGCTGACCACAATTCATTCCTCACCACTCTATCATAGACCTTTTCAAGATCCACGAACGTGCAATATACCTACTTGTTTTTAGCCAAACACTTTTCGGCTATGCATCGCAATGAAAAGACCTGATCTGTACATCCCATTCCCTTTCTAAATACCGCTTGTGCATCCCATACTTTTTCGTCTGTTTCATTCACAACCCTTTCAATCAATACTTTCGCATACTATTTCTCGACGACGCTGAGAAGACTTATACCGCGGTAATTTATGCAGTCCTACCGTGACCCTTTACCCTCAAACAATGGCACGATTACGGCTTTGCACCAGTCTCCCGGTACTTGCTCATTTCACCAGCACAAATTGAAAAGGCGGTACAGCTGGCTAGCCACTATGCCCTGTCCAGCCCTTAGCATTTCGGCGGTAATTTTGTCATACCCTGCAGCCTTACCTGATCTCATACTTTTCAACGCTTTCACTATTTCATCCATGCTTATCTCACTTTCATCATATTTTTAGTATTCATTTTTAATTATTTCAAGAAAGAGTGGAGAGTAACCTAGGATGGATGAATGACGTTTGTTACTCTTTCACATATTAACTACAGTTGATGATTTTTTGTACGGTATTTCAGTAGTTGTTTCAGAGTACATACAGTACACCGGAAATGGTGTGGCCAACGGAAATTTTACTATTATTTTCCTATTAGTTTCTATTCTTTCTTGACAGACTATAAGTTAAAATATTTTTATTTTCCAACCGTCGCCCGCGCCGTCGCCTCGTTTGGGGATCGCTAAACTTCTTCTTCTTCTTTTATATAATGGCAATCGCGGTTGCAAAGGTTTTGCACCATTTTGCCAGTGTCGAGTATAATATAAATATTTTTTATCGATTTTATTTACAACTAGCGACCCGCCCCGGCTTCGCACGGGGACAATACTGATACTAATACTACAGAATGTCTTTAAACCTCTGACAAAACGGGCGAAATTCAGTCAAAAGTTCAAAACAAACAGAAACAAATTAATATAGGTACCTACTAAAACTCAATTAAATAAGTAGGTGGGTATACTTTTATCGTACGAAATACCTATACTCTTCAGGACTAACAATACAATAAACACTAAATAAATAGGTATTCAAGTAACTATCCATCATAGTTACAACGAACACAAAACAAAAAAAAAATACCCAATAATCTAAACTCTGCACGCGCACTCCCGCCTTGGTGACACCAACTTCGCAACGGGCTGTGCAGCAGAAATCGTAATATTTTAATTTCGCCATAACTTCAAAACCAAACATCCAATTTTAATCATTCAAAGACCAAATATTATCTACATAAACTGTACTTAGTGATGAAATAATTTATTTTGATAAGGATTAATAGCATGAGTAAAATAAACGCGTTTAAATATAGTCCAAAAAAAATTCAAGATTTCTAAATAAAAAAAATGGTTGTTGTGCCTCACTCGACATAGATAGGTATAGTATGTCGCGGACTTTTTTGTAGATATTTATAAGATCTACAATTAATTAGAACATTTTATGGTTCTATCTTTTATAGTTTAGGCAGCGTACGCAAAATAAGTAACTTTTCTGGTTGCTTTTTTACACCTTGTGTCCGAAAAACCCAAATATCTTACGGAACCCTATTTTTTTTTCAAAATAAAATTTAGCCTATGTTACTCGTAGATAATGTAGCTTTCGAATGGTGAAAGAATTTTTGAAATCGGTCCAGTACTTTTTGAGCCTATTCATTACAAACAAACAAACAAACATACAAACAAAGTTTTCCTCTTTATAATATTAGTGTAGATTTAACGAATTAATTGATTTATAATATTCTGTAAGTAACAACAAAATAATATTATACATTTAAAGGATCTCAAAATGAAACACCACATAAGAATAAACTAGATAATAGTAAACAGACTACAAAGAAAATTAAATCACATACACAAAAAGACTTGTTTAAAGACAACGACGACGACCTCCGTGGCTCAGTTGGTTGAGCGTGTTGGTGCTCACGCCGGGGGTCGCGGGTTCAAATCCCGCCGAAGGAACAAAAAGTTTTTCTGTGTTCCTGGGTCATGGATGTGTATTAAATATGTGTATAATATAATAAAAATCTTAAATATGTGTATAGTATAAAAGTATTAAATATATTTCCGTTGTCTGGTACCCGTAACACAAGTTCTTCGGATACTTAGCACGGGGCCAGATTGACGTGGTGTGAAGCGTCCATAGATATTATTATTATTATAATCATAATGCAAAATTAACTATCCCTAGCACACCTGTCATAGAAAGCATTGGAACAGAACATAATGTAGACACTTGAAAACCATATCCCACCAAAAACATTATGTAAAAAACTAGCCAAGTCTCGATGGAGCTGCTTGTTTATCTCTAAAAAGTAATGAAATCTAGACAAAATCGTGCCAAGTCTAAGGTTCCTTACTGCGATTTCTTTATTATTATAGTTAATGTTGAGTGACTTGGCCGTTGAACATTCTTTATACTTTAGTGGGTACAAGTCAATTTTGTTTACATTTGTAACTACCTATGTTTGTTAAGCGAGATAATAGCCCATACTGGTATTGGTAATTGGACGCTAGTGTCTCATTTTAGGCTGTTGTTGATTGTACAACACACGTATTGGAGCAATGGTGTCATGGAGCCCCTTTTGTACCCTTGTGTGCCCTTCAACGGCCAAGTCACACAACATTAACTATAATAATAAAGAAACCGCAGTAAGGAACCTTAGACTTGGCACGATTTTGTCTAGATTTCATTACTTTTTAGAGATAAACAAGCAGCTCCATCGAGACTTGGCTAGTTTTTTACAGAATGTTTTTGGTGGGATTTCACTTCTTTTTGTAGAAACGTGGGCATATTGATTTATTTTCCTAGATTTTAGTGTAATTTGTTTATTTAATTTGTGTAATGTTCGAGTAGAATAAAGTTCGAGTAGAATAAAGGGGCCTGAAAATGCGGCAAAATGGTTCTAGTAAAGAATGGTACGGCAGTGTTTGCTTCGCGCTCGACTTGGCGGGGGCACTGCCGTGCCCCCAGATCGACGTTCTGGTCTTATCTAGAGGTTCTCAAATAGGGGCCTGAAAATGCGGCGAAATGGTTCAGTAAAGAATGGTACGGCAGTGTTTGTTCGCGCTCGACTTAGCGGGGGCACTGCCGTGCCCCCAGATCGACGTTCTGGTCTTATCTAGAGGTTCTCAAATAGGGGCCTGAAAATGCGGCGAAATGGTTCCAGTAAAGAATGGTACGGCAGTGTTTGCTTCGCGCTCGACTTGGCAGGGGCACTGCCGTGCCCCCAGATCGATTATCCTAGTTTTTATAGTTTTCCCTTTATGTGGCCATTAAACCCCAACTCTGTACCAAATTTCAGCTCTCTAAGTTTATGGGAAGTACTAGTTCTATTTTGATGATCATGAGTGAGTGAGTGAGTGAGTGAGTGAGTGAGTGAGTGAGTGAGTGAGTGAGTGAGTGTCGAAAATGCGAAACTTTGCTTTCGCTTAACTTCGGAACTAAATGACCTACAGACTTGAAATTTTGGATTTTAAGTACGTGATTATAGCTTATTGGATGACGAAAATTTCTGCGTTCTGGTCTTATCCAGAGGTTCTCAAATAGGGGCCTGAAAATGCGGCGAAATGGTTCCAGTAAAGGATGGTACGGCAGTGTTTGCTTCGCGCTCGACTTGGCGGGGGCACTGCCGTGCCCCCAGATTACAGCCAAATACTTAAAAGTGGTCATACAAAGGACAAACACATAAATAATGAATCAGGTGACATAATACAGTCACAGCGCACCCATCGCAGTGTTAACACTGTCGAAAGACCTAATGTCCCTAAAGATATTATAGTTAACATAGAAAAACTTATACTTATGCAATGCTGTCACTATAACAGTCAAAGAGAAGCATGGTGGTAGTATAAACATAAGTGCAGTTTACTGGCCGCCTCGACACAACATAAAAGAGGAAATGTTCGTCGAATACTTCAGGACCCTTGGGACAACATTTATTAGCGGAGGAGATTGGAATAGCAAGCACAAACACTGGGGCTCAAGGCTAGTGACAACAAGAGGACGTGAGCTGAAAAAAATGTATCGATACTTTGAAATTAAAAACATTCTCAACGGGAGAACCCTCTTATTGGCCTACCGATCCAGCTAAAATCCCTGATCTGCTTGACTTCTTCGTAACGAAGGGTGTAGGAGAGCACTATGTCAAACTAGCATCATGTCTTGATACGTCATCGGATCATTCAGCAGTCATTGGTGTATTCAGTTCCATCCCTATGAAAAAAGAGCAACCACCTACCTTATGCAATAAATATACTGACTGGCATGCGTTCGCAAATTTCTTGGATCGAGAGATAGACCTAAAAGTTAAATTAAAAACCAGTGAAGATATAGATAGAGCAGCTTTTTACATCACAAATAAAATACAAGAAGCGGCCTGGCGTGTTACTCCGCAAATGAATGACACAAAAGACAACACTAATATCCCTCTAAATATTAGACTAAAGTTAAAAGAAAAAAGGATGCTCAGACGAAAATGGCATCTTAGTAGACTAACCATAGATAAAAACGCTTTTAACAGATGCGCAAGACAATTAAAACTACTAATCAAAGATGCAGAAAATGAATCGCTAAAACAAAAACTTACCAACTTATCTGCGACGGCACATGGTAATTACTCTCTGTGGAAAATGACCAAAAACCTCAAAAGACCTCAAGAGCATATTCCACCGATAAGGCGTAGTGATGGTACATGGGCACAGAAACCTGTTGATAAAGCGAACACTTTTGCAGATTACCTTAAACAAGTCTTCACCCCAAATCAATCATCTACAACTGAATTTGAGGAAGAAATCGACAAAATAGTTAACAGTGATCAACAGCTAAGCTTACCTTTGAAACCTGCAACTCCTATGGAAGTAGCTAAAACAATTAAAAATCTGAAAAATAAAAAAGCACCACGATATGACTTAATAACTGGAGAAATATTAAAGAAATTACCAAAAAAAGCTATAATATTCACAACATTACTGTTCAATGGTATAATGAGAGTACTCCATTTCCCGAGCATATGGAAAGTATCAATTGTAAAAATGACTCTTAAGACTGGAAAACCATCAACTTTACCAAACTCATATCGACCTATAAGTCTCTTACCCGTCTTATCAAAGGTATTTGAGAAAGTGCTATTAACTAGACTCCAATCTGAATTTAAAGAGAACAACGCAATTACAGACCACCAATTCGGGTTTAGACCTCGACACTCTACAATAGAACAGGTACATCGAGTAGTACATAAAATCAGACAAACTCTGGAAAATAAAGAGTACTGCTCAGCAGTATTCCTAGACATACAACAAGCGTTCGACAAAGTATGGCACAAAGGTCTCTTGTTTAAATTGAAAAACACACTGTCCAATGCACTGTTTATGATATTGAAATCTTACCTGCAGGACCGGAAATTCCAAGTAAGGTTTGAAGATGAGCTCTCCACAATAAACAATGTGAATGCATCCGTACCACAAGGCTCTGTACTTGGACCAGTTCTATACTCCTTCTACACTGCTGACTTACCTGCATCTGATGGCGTAGAGACGGCGACATACGCCGATGACACCGCCTGTCTCGCGAGTAATAAATGTCCACATAAAGCCTCAGACATGCTACAAGGCCACATGGATAAAATCCAAACCTGGATGGAAAAGTGGAGAATCAAGGCCAGTAGCTCTAAATCCACCCATGTAACATTCACTCTCCGTAAAGAAGACTGCAAACCAGTTACGCTAGGTGGAGAGATTTTACCACACAAGACAGCCGTGAAATACCTGGGCTTTACCTTGGACAGGAGACTTATCTGGTCTGCACATATAAAGGCCAAGAAAAATGAGGTAAACATGCAACTGAACAACCTAAACTGACTCATAGGACGGTCATCTCAGCTGTCACTACACAATAAAATACTGGTGTACAAATGTATTTTGAAGCCTATCTGGTCCTACGGAATAGAGCTGTGGGGCTCAGCAAGTAATTCTAACCTTGAAGTACTTCAAAGATTCCAAAACAAGGCGCTTAGAATTATTTCCAACGCGCCTTGGTTCACACGCAATACTGAAGTCCATGAACATCTTAACATCCTAACTGTCAAGGAAGAAGCTAAAAGACATAGTACAATGTACAAAAAGAGATTAAAAGAACATGTTAACTCACTTGCAAGAGCCCTCATTACTAGCAGTAATACACAAAAGTCACGATTAAAAAAGTGGCATATACTGGACATTGACAAAAGATAGGCCGAATAATAGGCACACCTGAAAACTTGGACCCGGCTTAATGGAGCTGGGACAACATAACAATAATCCAAAATGATAAGACAGGATCTGATTATGGCTATAATCATATTAAGCCGATTGCAGATAAATGAAGGAGAAAAAAAAAAATTAAAGGATCTCTACTGTTATTAGGATGAACAACACATAAATAAATAAATAAATAAATAAATCGTTTATTTTCAAGAAACTTTACAAACATTATCTTTTCTGTCCCCCAAACTACGTTTTGTACGTGGTAGAGCCATGCTTCGGCACGAATTGGGCCGGCTCGACCGGAGAAATACCACGGGCTCACAGAAAACCGGCGTGAAACAGCGTTTGCGCTGTGTTTCGCCGAGTGAGTGAGTTTACCGGAGGCCCAATCCCCTACCCTATTCCCTTCCCTACCCTCCCCCATTACCCTATTCCCTCTTAAAAGGCCGGCAACGCACTTGCAGCTCTTCTGATGCTGCGAGTGTCCATGGGCGACGGAAGTTGCTTTCCATCAGGTGACCCGTTTGCTCGTTTGCCCCCTTATTTCATAAAAAAAAAAAAAAAAAAAACTAGGCGAAGCCTGTCCTATGGGGGAAGTTAGGGGATTAAAATTATAACAAACTTAAACAGTAGTTCTCGTTACTATTCAAATTACAAAATAGTTATTAAATTGTGAAATTAGTATTAATTAAATATTGTGTGACAGTAATTTGGTGTGCAGTGCGTATGTACTATGTACGTGCATGTGTGCGTGTGTGTGTGTATGTGTGTGAGCATGCGTGCGTATGTGTGTGTGTGTGTTTATATATGTGTAATGTAAATAAGAATGTGTTAGTTTGTGACTAGTGTGTTGTGTTAATTGTCTACTTTCATAAGATTTTCAGACTCGATGTATGTCCAATCTAAAAGAGATTGAGTCAAATGTTTTTTTGTTTCTCGTACGGAATGATGTTTTAAGCTGAAAATATTAACTAGTTTATTGTATATAAAAGGGAATAGGAAAATACCGAATCTGTAGGCAAAAGTTGTATTTACATGAATATTTGGGACTCTGAAAACGCGGCTACTTAGCATCTCTTCATATATTTGCTTCGATTGAGTGACAGATCTGTGCACATTTTCGACCACCACATTGGTAAACCATTTTAATAAAAATAAATAAATTAAAATATTATTATAATGTCGTTAATTTGTAAGGTGAAACTACTTTTTACACTAACTAATAAAGTATTAATAGGATGAAATACTAAATGTACTTATTACGAATTACATTTAGGTACAAGCGAATTTTTTTTCGAGTAAATTATTTTGTTGCAATCTGCAACTACACCTGTTTTTCTCACTTAGCGATCTGCCGACGAGACGACGATTGGAAAATAAAAATATTTCAACTTACATACTTAATATTATATGTTACGATAATAATTATAATAGGTTTAAAATATTATTAATAGTTTTTGGCTTATTTTGTGTGTCGGGGGTTTTTTAATTTTACCTTTATTTTATTATTTTTAAAGTAGGTATAAATAATGGTTACCATATACATACCTTCAATATCATTGAAGTAACACGGTACCAAATTTCAAATCGATAGGACATATGGAAGATAGTCAGATCCCCTCATCAACTATTAAATAACTGATGATCTTCAAACGGCTGATTAGGTCAAGGTTACCTTACCATGGTCTTTAAATATCGTTGAAGTAACACGGTACCAAATTTCGAATCAATTGGACATAAGAAAGTTAGTCAGATCTCCTAATCAACTAGAAAAGAGCTGATGATCTTCAAACGGCTGAATGGCTAAGAACACTTGGGATAAAATTATTGTACCTATATGACACAAAAAAACTAAACGAAAATCGGTTCATCTAATTAGGAGCTACCATACCACAGACAGAAACACAGATACGTTAAACTTATAACACCCCTCTTTACACGTCGGTTAAAAAGGTTTAATGCATATTGTATAATGTCTCCAAAAAGCAATTACAGATACTTCGGGCACATGATCCACTGCTTGTGTAAAGACATTTATGCAAAAAAATAATTGTCAGTCTCAAAGTAAAAAATCATCTCATGTATGGGTGACTCTCCGCAAAAGTCAAACTCACCCATATAAAGAAAAATTGTTTTTTTTTTCTAGTATGACAATTATTTTTCTGCTTAAATGTCTTTACATAAGCAATAGATCATAATATGCTCAAAATATCCGTAATTGATTTTACCGAATCTTATATATTCGTTGACAGGCACAAGTGTGGACAAGTGGTACAAGTTACAACTACAATAATAATCCAAATGACATGACAATTGCAAAGACTGAGATATTGATACTCTCACTTGACAATAGGATTTCCATGTCCCAATTTTGCCACCACCAATTTTCTCATTCAACGAGCTAAGAACACTATCGATTAATTCATAAATTTAATCTTGCAGTGCATTTTCATTTGAGACCCCACTCGAGTGTATTTGCAGACATTCGGTTATTCTTTCCGACTTTCACTCCCCACAACTTTTAAATGGCTCAACTGATTTTCATCAAACATGTCTAAGAAGTCACCTTTAATGCAAAAAACTAAATAGAAATCGCTTCATCCGTTCGAGAACTATGATGCCACAGACAGACATGCATGTCAAACTTATAACACCCATCTTTTTGCAATGTTAGCGACATGAATTGTCTAAGGTGTAGAGCTTGTGATGTTAGTCTTATAGAGTTAAGGCGTGTAAAGTCAGAAGCTTGGTTTTACATGAGATCTGATAACTTTTTGACAGTGCAATCTTGGCATCACTTTACATGAAAATGTTTTTGTGTGATATTAATTAACTAGAGGAACTAAACTAAAGGGTCTGTATTAATTACATTATTTATCTTGATGCATTATTACTAAAAGTAATCAGTTATAAGCTTAAATATACTAAAGGTTTAGTAAGTATTACATATTAAATTATTACCTGACTAGCACTGATATTTTTCTGTATTTGTGTCAACAACTGTTCACACTGGTGAAGCTTTGCACAGCAAATGTAGCACAGTGGGTGTGCTTCATCTTGTATCTGTAAAAAGTTGGTATCAATTCATTATGGTGTTAGTAAACAAATTCATGTTGAATCTGCAACTGCTCTTTATTTATAAACTAGCTGATGCCCGCAACTTCGTTTGCATAGAACTAACTAAAATGGAACTCTATTTTTTTAAACGGAACCCTAAAATAAAAGTATCCTTATAACATCAGCTCTCTCCCAGTGAAAGTCCCGCGAAAATCGGTCCAGCCGTTTCGGAGATTAGCCGGAACAAACAGACAGACCGACAGAGAGATAGACGGACAGACAAAAATTTTAAAAATTGATATTTCATTGTAAGTACCGAATATACTTTCATATGATTGTACCTCAAAACGAGAATGCAGGTCTGGCTGGTCAGAAATGGAACTTAGTCAAAATACAATTTTTTTTAAAGCGAATTTTTTTATCCCCAAAAACCATGTTTCAGGCAATTTGAAATTATGATATTGTGTTAGTATAGTGTTTAAGGAGTTGGAAAAAAAGGCTAGTTATTTTTGGCATTTCTAAACTATAGAAGATAGAAACTTGTGAGTTTCATGCTGACAGATCATGCTAAAAACTCATTAGGAAAGTTATTATAAGCAAAATTGTACAGTTACTTGTAGTGTGTGTATCACCTCCCTACCTATATATTATTATAACATTACTCGCGAAGACAACATCTTTCTTTAGACTCCCCAAGCCTGCACATTGCATGGCGACCCTGCCAGTACTGTCCCGTGGCAGCGCTGCTCAGACGGTACAGTGACAATTATAATATTAAAAATAAAATGTGATCAAGTCAAACAAATATATTATTAAGTAAATAGTGTAGAGATATAAATACAAATCTGTAAAAAGTGCTAATAATAATTATAAAAATGATTTGCGAAAGAAAATATATTTATATAAAAAAATGTAGTACTTAATTCAAAGAAAACCTATTGTGTGTTGATAGTTACTGAATTCTCCTTAGACATGTTGTGGCATGCTCTTGGTTTGGTTTTTATCCCAGAGTCCTATACCTAGTTTTAAGAGCTACTAGAAATTTGGAGCAGGTGTTTGAGGCACCTGCTCTAAATTTCCTAGTAGCTCTTGGGCTAATTCGGTAAATTATAAACTAACCTGACTGTCGGATAATACTTCGTACACATTGTGCAAGCGAGTATAATATTTAATATCCAATACTCTTGTAGCAGAAAAACACAATAAACAGGTTCCTTGACTCATTTTCACCGAACGGGAGACCTTTTATGTTTTATTTTGATTTGATGTTTGTGTTGCTTTGTACCTACTTACTCAGAGGTTCTAAATTCTAATATTACTCTTCTTCTTCTTCTTTAAAAATGGCTTCCCTTGAGGATTAATTTAGTAATGGACTCGAATCACATTTGATTCGAATGATTCGAATGATGACTGTGAAAACTTGATTATTAGAATGAGATTCTATGTTGATTCGAATTATTGTAGAGTTGATTCGAATCATCTTACAATTCGAATTAGATTGATGATTCGAATTAATATGTATGATTAGAATATTACGCGGTAAGCTTACCTTTGCGGACCAATCAGCGCACAGTCCTGAATCGCGCTATCGAAGTTTTCTAAGATCGGTGACATATATACGACATCTGAGAACCGCTACAGTGGGCTTCGGCCTGACCGAGCATACCACCTCGCTCGGTCAGAGATCTCCCTTTGGGGCCCTACCATATTCCCACACCTTAAAGACGAGACGGTTAAAATTGGTTCACGTTTTTTTTGGATTTCTACCAAGATTTTCTCGTATAAATATTTATGTAATATTTATTCTTCAAAGGTACCTGTAGTGAAAACTAAAAAGTGATGTTAATTATAGTCTGTAGATTTTTAGAAAGTGGCTTAATAGAGGTTTGCTAATTGCTAGTTAGTTATTTGAACACGGTGACTTTAAAAAGAGTTTATAAATATTTTTAAAATTATATTTTTGATAGTGAAGTGGGACTGTATTTTTAGTGTAAACAATTCAACAAATTAACACTTAAGATACTTTGCAATATTCCCATCGGAATGGAATTTACGCGAGTGAAACCGCGGGGCACAGCAATTAGGTCTATAAAGTGTTTTTTGTTTATCTATTAAACGATTTTATTGATTCGAATCAATATATAAATTACTAGCTTTTGCCCGCGACTTCGTCCGTGTGGAACAATACTTTGGGATATCGCTGAAATTTACCCGCGACTTTATTCATGACTAACGAAAGCGGAATCCTATGTACCCTATAACATCAGCTATCTGCTAGTGAAAGTCCCGTGAAAATCAGTCCAGCCGTTTCAGAGATTAGTCGGAACAAACAGGCAGACAGACCGACTGACAGACAGACAGACGGACAGACAAAAATTAAAAAAAAATGTATTTTATTGTAAGTACCGAATATACTTTCAGATTCATTATGTAAAAAGCTGTTAATTTGAAGTTACAAACAGACACTTAAATTGTATTTAACTGTATTCTGTATAGATATTATCCCACCAAAAACATTCTGTAAAAAACTAGCCAAGTCTCGATGGAGCTGCTTGTTTATCTCTAAAAAGTAATGAAATCTAGACAAAATCGTGCCAAGTCTAAGGTTCCTTACTGCGATTTCTTTATTATTATAGTTAATGTTGAGTGACTTGGCCGTTGAACATTCTTTATACTTTAGTGGGTACAAGTCAATTTTGTTTACATTTGTAACTACCTATGTTTGTTAAGCGAGATATTAAATTAAATTAAATAATAGCCCATACTGGTATTGGTAATTGGACGCTAGTGTCTCATTTTAGGCTGTTGTTGTACAACACACGTATTGGAGCAATGGTGTCATGGAGCCCCTTTTGTACCCTTGTGTGCCCTTCAACGGCCAAGTCACACAACATTAACTATAATAATAAAGAAACCGCAGTAAGGAACCTTAGACTTGGCACGATTTTGTCTAGATTTCATTACTTTTTAGAGATAAACAAGCAGCTCCATCGAGACTTGGCTAGTTTTTTACAGAATGTTTTTGGTGGGATTTCACTTCTTTTTGTAGAAACGTGGGCATATTGATTTATTTTCCTAGATTTTAGTGTAATTTGTTTATTTAATTTGTGTTATGTTCGAGTAGAATAAAGTTCGAGTAGAATAAAGGGGCCTGAAAATGCAGCAAAATGGTTCTAGTAAAGAATGGTACGGCAGTGTTTGCTTCGCGCTCGACTTGGCGGGGGCACTGCCGTGCCCCCAGATCGACGTTCTGGTCTCATCTAGAGGTTCTCAAATAGGGGCCTGAAAATGCGGCGAAATGGTTCCAGTAAAGAATGGTACGGCAGTGTTTGCTTCGCGCTCGACTTGGCAGAGGCACTGCCGTGCCCCCAGATCGATTATCCTAGTTTTTATAGTTTTCCCTTTATGTGGCCATTAAACCCCAACTCTGTACCAAATTTCAGCTCTCTGAGTTTATGGGAAGTACTAGTTCTATTTTGATGATCATGAGTGAGTGAGTGAGTGTCGAAAATGCGAAACTTTGCTTTCGCTTAACTTTGGAACTAAATGACCTACAGACTTGAAATTTTGGATTTTAAGTACGTGATTATAGCTTATTGGATGACGAAAATTTCTGCGTTCTGGTCTTATCCAGAGGTTCTCAAATAGGGGCCTGAAAATGCGGCGAAATGGTTCCAGTAAAGGATGGTACGGCAGTGTTTGCTTCGCGCTCGACTTGGCGGGGGCACTGCCGTGCCCCCAGATAATGTATTATATTTTAAGATATTATCAATTTGATGTTTATGAATAAAATAACTAAACTATTTAACTAAACTAAACTAAACATTAACCCGCACGCGCACCCCGCCTTGGTGACGCCCACTTCGCAACGGGCCGTGCAGCAGAAATCGTAATATTTTAATTTCGCCATAACTTCAAAACCAAACGTCCAATTTTAATCATTCAAAGACCAAATATTATCTACATAAACTGTACTTAGTGATGAAATAATTTATTTTGATAAGGATTAATAACATGAGTAAAATAAACGCGTTTAAATGTAGTCCAAAAAAAATTCAAGATTTCTAAATAAAAAAATGGTTGTTGTGCCTCACTCGACATAGATAGGTATAGTGTGTCGCGGACTTTTTTGTAGATATTTATAAGATCTACAATTAATTAGAACATTTTATGGTTCTATCTTTTATAGTTTAGGCAGCGTACGCAAAATAAGTAACTTTTCTGGTTGATTTTTTACACCTTGTGTCCGAAAAACCCAAATATCTTACGGAACCCTATTTTTTTCCAAAATAAAATTTAGCCTATGTTACTCGTGGATAATGTAGCTTTCGTATGGTGAAAGAATTTTTGAAATCGGTCCAGTACTTTTTGAGCCTATTCATTACAAACAAACAAACATACAAACAAAGTTTTCCTCTTTATAATATTAGTGTAGATTCGTATTGATTCGAATGTATCAACCAATTCGAATCAAGGGTTTATTCGAATCATGATTCAAATTTTTCAGGGTTATTCGAATAATTGATTCGAATATTCATTTTCGATTCGAGGCATCACTAATGCCGGGTCCGCACGTTTGCCAAACCTCGACAAGCTGTCACAAATTCAAACGTGCGGAATTGCGGATAGAGCGTTTGCCATGGTTTGTGTAGGTTTGCAAGCGCTTGCAGCCATTCCGATCGAGTGTCGGTTTTTTGACACAAATCAAAGGGAATTTGTCGCAAGCGCTTGCGATGCATCCACACGTTTGTGCGTGCTCATTCTGGTTTGTGTACTGGAGACGGGCAGACGTGCCTACGCTCCCACAAAATGAGTGGTGATTGGTCAAATTAAGACATCTTGTTTTTTCTCGATTGTTATCAGGCTGAACCATGCATTTGGGACCCGAAAAGCAAGCATCACAAAGATGAGACGACCTCTGTGGCTCAGTGGTTGAGCGTGTTGGTGCTCAAGCCGGGGGTCGCGAGTTCGAAATTCGAATCCCGCCGAAGGACCAAAAAGTCTCCTGTGTTCCCGGATCATGGATGCGTATACGTTTAGATACAATAAAAATCTTAAATATGTATATGTCACCGTAAAATTGTAAAAACCATTAGATTGTAAAATAACTAACGACATTAATAATGTGTCGAAATATTTATATATAAAAGTTTTATATATATAAAAGTATTAAATATATTTCTGTTGTCTGGTACCCGTAACACAAGTTCTTCGAGAACTTACCACGGGCACAGAATAAATAATAGTACCTGCAGGTACAGAAGAACCACTCCGACAAATCGTTTGAATAAATAGGGACTCTTACTGCGATACGATAAGGTCCAATTCAGCTAACGCAGCGCTTGATTATAGGTGTACCAGAATCTCATGGCAAATAGGGAAATAAAATTTTGTAGTGTGCAATACTGGGGAAATTGGATTAAACGATCTTGATACTGGTTAATATTTAATTATGTCTTTAGTATTATTGAACATGAATTATAATAAGACTGTATGAAGAATGTTCAGTGTATAATATAGAAAACTAGCTTTTGCCCGCGGCTTCGCCCGCGTGGAATAGTGTTCTTGGAGAAAAAACTACTTCGGCGAATAATTCTCTACCTACTTACAGCAATATACTACTGATACAATATTGAAAATGTTTTTAGGTTTGCCCAATGCAAATTGTTAAAAATGGGACCCTATCACCTCGACACGACATGCGCGACCACTTGATAATATCATACTTACATAATATTATATTTATCGCACTTGAATATAAATTTTACCATAATCTTATAATATCTTGAAGACTAAATACTTAAAGACTATTATTTTAAAAACTCGCATCAAAATCCGTTGCGTAGATTTAAAGATCTAAGCATACAATATACTATACCTACATGCATAGGGACAGACAGATAAAGCGACTTGTTTTATACTATGTTATATGTAAAGTTATTTGACCAACAAAACTGACAAACCACCTCTGGATATTCCATAAGAATTAAGAACTGCAGTTACTATTATACGTATTCTGTGCTGCAGTTCAAGATATTCGTGAACAGAGTTATACTGTATACGCCCCGCGTTTTCGATAGCGCGATGTAGAAACGCGAGCGCCCGCGCCGCGCAGCAACACTATATCCCTGCATTTTAAATCTGTAATATTAATATATTAGAAAATATTCATTTAAATTACATGCCGTAAAGGGCAGTATTGATCTATCTTAAATGCACAATGTATTTAAGGTACTTAATTGGATAAGGATTAATACTGTATTGCTTAAAATCGCTTTGTAAATAAGCTATTAAATTAAAATCAAAGTAAAGGATTAAAAAAATGGTTATTGTGGGTTATACCTAAGAGATAGACATATGCCATCGCGGACTTTTGATCTATCTCGTAGTGTTCAGCCAGCATTTTCAATATAAGCGCAAAATATGTGATTTTTTAGGACTTTAGAAACCTCTAAAATTATCTGTGTACCTCTACTATGTTATGCATGTTATATACCTAAAAACCTTCCCGTTAAATCACTTTATCTGTTAAAAAAAAACGGCATCAAAATCCGTTGCGTAGTTTTAAAGATTTAAGCATAAATACATAGGGACAGACAAAAAAAGAGACTTTGTTTTATACTATGTAATAATTATAATGATATTTCATGAAAAATAAATCAATCGTGAATTACTTTATATACTTATTTATTACGAATAACATACAATTAAATTGGCAACAGTTTATTTAATGTCGGAATTTCCTTCCAAACTGTATAGAACTCGTTTACTTTATTCCTAATCAACTATAAATCGAAACTGTCTTATGTTGATTTTCTTTTTTCCTCCTCTCCTCCTTTTACCAGGCATGGAAAACAAACCATCATTCAATGTGCCATCAGCTACGATTCACCGTATAGTAATACTGGAAATACCTTTAAAGAAGTCACAATAATTACCTAAGAAAATATAAAAAAACTAAAAGTATCAAAACAACTCACTCTAACTTACCGGTCAACTCCACCACGAGCTTTAAATTATAAGATTGAGTTCGATTTATACCTTCTTCTTTCTGTATTTTACTATAGACATAGAAAACAATATTTCTCGCTTGCGATCGAATTGCCTTTTTGGATATTTTCACAAAAACAACAAATTCCAAGAACATAATCACAAAATTTTAGCAGCGGTTGACAGATCACGTACTTTGATTTGACGGGTCATACTTGACATTGCCATATGAAAATCGCATTTTTTATTTTTTTTTAAATGCCATCAGATACTGGTAGACCTATACCTACGATTATATTTACCTAGAAGTTGCGTCTCTTTCTATCGCGTAATTCTTATCCATTCTAATGACATTAGCGTTGTCTCATTTTAGAAAATAATTAACCGACTTCCAAAAAAGGAGGCGGTTATACATAATATATATGTATTTTTTTCTTAATATTTAATTACAACTTTTTTTAACTTCTTTTTAGTACCTACCTACTGTACTTTACTGAACAAATTGCTTTCCAAATAAACCTAAGGTAGGTGTTAATATTACTTTAATAATTGTAATAAATTCGCGCATACCTATATGTACTTATGCGTAAACGTAAGCGTTTTCGATACCTTCACGGCGATATTACTCAAAAAAGTTGAATCACTCCACCTTACTATTTCTAGGTACTTTCGACAACAAATAACTCTTCAAATCGTATCACATCGGGATAACATAAGACGCGAACAGATAGTTCAGGTGGAGCCAACACCTAAACACTAAATATTGGTTATCAAGTAATTGCAGTAGTTCAAACTATATTATTAAATATTATGTTATGGTATTATAGTTATAGCTGGCCGGGTGATTTTTACCTAACTTAAACACAGTATTTTTATATTATGTGCACAGATTATAAGGTATTAAATCCAATCAATAAAACATTGCGACGAACAAATCTCATGCATACGTCGCTCACTGCTCGCGCGCGAGTCCCTTTTAATTGGCCCGTTTAGGGAGGCCGCCGCACGTACTTATATTTTTGATACCTACACGGGGAGTGGGACAGGCCTGCCACGGGACCAGAATGACGTGGCGTGAAACGTCCATAGATATTGTTGTTATTATTATGAGAAATAACCTAACCAAGAGCATGTCAGGACATGTCTAAGGAGGGTTCCGTAAATGTTGAATGTTGATTAATAATCAAAATATATATAAGTAAATAGTAACCAGATGTTCTTTAAGAATAATTTTTATTCGATTTCTATTTAATATTCGCATTTCGCTAATCACATAACATTTGAGCATATTATTTTAGTATATTACGATATCGCCTATCACAATAAAAAAAAAATACCTATTTACTCTAGCGCACTCTAGCGAGACCTCAAAGAAGGTACGAAGAATACAACCAGATACTTATAAAATTTTTAAAGCGCGACACCTGAGAGGTTTACATATCAGCGAGGTTTTCGATAGCGTGATACAGAATTTAAATCCAATAACACAGCGACATCTAGTATTATTTTTCAAAAACAATCCACGATTTAAACAGGAGACTAGCGCGAATATACCTAGTTTTCGTAAAGTTACAATTGCAATTTGCTAATTGAAGCTTTTAATATTAAAGGTACGTATTAAATTATAATAAAAAACAATAATACTATGGTAATTGATAACATATAATCATGTGTTTTTAGTGTTATTAAATTATTGTAATAATTGGTAAAAGAGGCACATATTCGTAAAATTAATTATTAATTAAAATTTTACGTGTTTCAAAACTTAGCTCTAATTCTGGTAAAGAAACGTAAATTCGCAATAATCAGTATAATTACTGTAGCTCAGTTACTTATAGTGTTTATCCTTGGATGTAGGTTCAAACCCGACAGCATGTTTTATTTATTATTAATTTAAGTTCTTTTTATTAATTGTTAATTTCAGTTTTTTTTTAATTTTGCAACGAATTTTGAAACATTACTTTAAATAATAATTTCACATTGTGTATACTTATTCTGATTTGCTTTAAAATGTTAATTTGTTTTTCTATAATTGCCCTAGAAATAGAAATTATGATGCGATTTCGTTCAAAATAGTTTTCCTAAAGAGTTTTTAGCATGATCTATCAGCATGGAAATTTGCAAGTTTCTATCTCCTATAGTTTAAAAATGCTAGGGGGGGGGACCAACTTGCAAACTACTTTGGAGGCCGATTACTCGAAAATGGTCAACTTTATAAAAAAGTAACGTATGAAACCATGCCTTTATTTTAAAAGACCTATTCTACGATACCCCACACGATGGGATAGAGTGAAAAAATATTTTTCATCCCCACTTCACATGTATGGAGAGCTACTCCTAAAATATAAAATTATTACTTTTTTATGATCCCGAAACCGTGATCTATACACAATCTATAACTGCACCAAATTTCATAAATTTATATTCATAATTACAGGAGCTAGAGGCGCGGACAGACAGACAGACAGACAGACAGACAGACAGACAGACAGACAGACGGACAGAGCGAAACTATAAGGGTTCCTTAAGTATTACGGAACCCTAAAAAGTAGTTTTGAAGAAATTGAAACCAGACCAGTTACGCAGGAGTATTTTTTATAGTGCCCAAGTGTGTGCGCAGTACACAAAAGCACACTCTCTTTTACTCTCATAATCCCAGTGCGGGAATCGAACCTTCGACCTCCGAGTTGAGAGCCAAGCTCTAACCACAAGACCACGGAGGCTGTTGTTTTTACAATAAAAATAACTCAAAGCAAATGCTATAGCCGATACCTACGAGCTCAACGTCCGTCATGCTTGCCTGTTCAAAACACACTAACTCACTCGCAAGCGTGCGGATGGCGACGTTTGATTCCCTTTTTCAAGTCAAGCGTTTGTGGAGGTTTGGAGTTTGCGGCAAGTGGCAAACGTGCGGACGCGGCATCTAGTCAAGCGTTTGTGGAGGTTTGGAGTATGCGGCAAGTGGCAAACGTGCGTACGCGGCATAAGGATTATTATTCGGCATCGGCATTATAGATTTGACATAGGTATTTACTATAGTGGTGGGTCGTCGACGCTTTTTCGATCAACGAAACGAGACCGTTTATCGTTCATCGTAAACTAGTTGAAAAAACAGTTTTTTTTTCGACTAGTTTACGTGTTCGACGAATACTGAACTGAGCAATAAACTATGACAGTTAGTTTTGTTGAATGAACGACTTTCAGCATTAACTGTTTTGACAAACTTGTTGTCGTTTGCTGATCGACGCGACCAGTCATGACGACGAACGACGAAAAGGTTTAATCTGTGAGCGGTGGAAATGAACTTCCCTTCATACTTTTTCCAGGCTTAGGACTAGCAGGCAGGCAGGTTCATTACTGTAAAGAACAGAGATAGACGTATTGCTCGTGCCGAGTCGTCGTTCCCCGCGCCCGTCCGTCGTGCGACAGAGACCGTTCGTCGCGTCGCGGCGAACGGTCTCTGTCGCACGCACCGTTCCGGCATATGGCAACCGTTCACGCATAGACTATTTTATCAGTAGACGCTAAACTAGTTTACCCGTTCATGACAAATAAACAGTTTAATAAAACAGTTCGTTCATTCAACGCCCATCCCTAATTTACTAAAACAAATACCTACGTTTAGCTAAGTACCTACGGTTTAATTTAATTTTAATATTGCTTTTATTAATTTATTAATACTTAGCTAATAATTATTATTGTAATTTATACCTAATCCCGCAGTTTTCCATGAAAATGAGTCGAGGAACCTGTTTGTTGTGTTTTTCTGTTACAAGAGTATTGGATATTAAATATACTCACTTGCAAAATGTGTACGAAGAATTATCAGAAAATGGGGTTAGTTTCATACTTTCACATCTCCTCAACTTTCTACTATATTTAAGAATCACCTAACTCTCGGTTTCACGTATTGTTAAATCCTTCAGGCTTCAACTAGTAAATAATGACATCACTGCAAAAAAATAATTAAACTTTATTTTTTAAGAAAATTTATAGAAGGTATGAACCTATTAAAATTTCAACTCAAATAAATAAATTCTGAATTTATGCAGCTGCAGATTCAACATATTTATTTACTAGCTTTTCCCGCGGTAGTTGGGTTTTACTTGATATCTTACAAATAATATCAAATTTTTTAAATTTATTTACCAGTCCACAAAGATAAAAACACAGTTTATAATAAGTTGCATGCAATACACATAAATCACATATTTAGGCGTAAAATATAATATTATGCTAAAATATAGGTCAATATCCTATGACACAAATTTTGCTGATTTCTATTGGGTTTCTAAGACCGGTTCAGTAGATCCAAAGAATACCGAAAACCGGACATAGGCACAACCTTTATGATATAAAGATTCCCAGATAATCTTAATATAGGCTGTGTTCCATGGAAAATGGCACTTGTTAGAGCTTACTAGTGCTAAAAAGAAAATGACAGTTGTCGGCCAAGACACATTTACTAACAGCACTGACATAATCCACCATTTTGCTTATTTATTTTGAAATCAGTAGTTTTTTTTTTGAGGATAACGTGTCCTAGAGGAAAATAGCATTTAGCATTGACAGCGCTAACTGCTTATCAATTGCTATTTTGCTTACAAGCGCTTACATGTGCCTTTTCTGCGGTACATAGCCAATGTATTTATTAATGTTTATAATATCTGTCAACAGATACAAGCTGACTCGCACATGTTGTGTTATGTATGTTACACAAAGCTCCAGCAGTGTGAACTGCTGTTGAGACAAATACACAAACTTAACAGTGAAAATCAGGTAAAAATTATTTGTGTAAATATTATCAAAATAAAATATGGGTGTGGTGAATAGTCTCAAGTCCTTATAGAGCTTGGCAATTTTACAGTAATATAATATACTAGCGACCCGCCCCAGCTTCGCACGGGTACAATACTGATACTAATACTACAGAATGTCTTTAAACCACTAACAAAACGGGCGAAATCTAGTCAAAACAAACAGAAACAAATTAATATAGGTACCTACTAAAACTCAATGAAATAAGTAGGTGGGTATACTTTTATCGTATGAAATACCATAGATCTAAACTCCCCCCGCACACGCACCCCTGCCTTGGCGACGCCCACTTCGTAACGGGCCGTGCAGCAGAAATCGTCATATTTTAATTTCGCCATAACTTCAAAACCACACATCCAATTTCAATCATTCAAAAACCAAATATTATCTACATAAACTGTACTTAGTGATGAAATAATTTATTTTGATGAGGATTAATAGCATGAGTAAAATAAACGCGTTTAAATGTAGTCCAAAAAAAATTCAAGATTTCTAAATAAAAAAATGGTTGTTGTGCCTCACTTGACATAGATAGGTATAGTGTGTCACGGACTTTTTTGTAGATATTTATAAGATCTACAATTAATTAGAACATTTTATGGTTCTATCTTTTATAGTTTAGGCAGCGTACGCAAAATAAGTAACTTTTCTGGTTGATTTTTTACACCTTGTGTCCGAAAAACCCAAATATTTTACGGAACCCTATTTTTTTCCAAAATAAAATATAGCCTATGTTACTCGTGGATAATGTAGCTTTCGAATGGTGAAAGAATTTTTGAAATCGGTCCAGTACTTTTTGAGCCTATTCATTACAAACAAACAAACAAACAAACAAACATACAAACAAAGTTTTCCTCTTTATAATATTAGTGTAGATTAGGTCATTACATAATATGAAATTGGCGTTTTGGAGAGGAGTAACTTAAAGTCGATTTTTTAAACATAATATATTTATTTAATCAAAGTATATACCATTGCTATCCACGCACTTTTGCCATCTCATAGGTAGTTCATTGATTCCTTTACTAAAAATCTTTGAAGGCGCTGGAATCAATAAAATCCTTGAAGGTGCTTTGGACTGCCTCATCGGAGTTGAATTTTTCCACCATGATTTGCAGTTGCTAGCAATAGACATCCGTAACCGTCTGACCATATTAAAGAAAGCTGTAGTGAACGACACCAGCACTAGTCCACCTAATGCTCACAAGTAACTTTTTTTGTGTCAATGTTCGTTTGGGGCAGGCTTTGGCTGTTGCACCAGGGTTCAGTCACCTCACCATTGTTCACCAGTTCACATTGTGATGAGCGTTTCCGATTATCGTACAGGATCTGCTTTTCATCAGATAATGATTCCATTCCCTTCATTATTGTGCTGGTTGAATAATGTAACGCAGTACTCAACACATTTGCTGCACTCAAGTCATGAGGTACCCCCCTTTCAAGCTTTTTCATCTTCCCAATTTACTTCAAGTGGATCAAAACAGGTTTATCACTAACATCGCAGCCTGCAGCTAACTCAGACGTGCTTTGCGATGGGTCTGCTTCCACTATAGCCTTTAATTCTTAGTTATCAACTTTGGTCTCCTGCCATCTACGTGGCTTGTTCTACAGGTCGAAATTTCCAGAACGAAAATGTTGGAACCAAAAACGCACTGTGTTTTCTTTTGCGACACCGCCGCCACACATCATTAATCCTTTGAGCCGTTTCTGCAGCACTGGTGCCATGGTGGAACTCGTACTCGAAAATAATACGATATTTCAAGTTTACCATTTTGTAAACAGTGACGCAAAGAAAAAACCAAAAGAGGAAAAAACAAATGAATTACGGTTTTCGAAACACAAATGCATGAGTAAATAGCAGTATAAATTTGAAATTGGAATTCCTCTATCCAAAGAAAATATATTTAAGATCAAAGTGGCCAGAACGATAAAACGCGAATTTCATATGTAAGGTCCGTACACGTAAGGATATATATATATACTAGCGACCCGCCCCGGCTTCGCACGGGTACAATGTATATATCTGTACAATCTATGGGTACAATACTGATACTAATACTGCGGTTACCTCACAGATCTAAACTCCTCCCGCACGCACACCCCCGCCTTGGTGACGCCTACTTCGCAACGGGCCGCGGAGCAGAAATCGTAATATTTTAATTTCGCCATAACTTCAAAACCAAACGTCCAATTTTAATCATTCAAAGACCAAATATTATCTACATAAACTGTACTTAGTGATAAAATAATTTATTTTGATAAGGATTAATAGCATGAGTAAAATAAACGCGTTTAAATGTAGTCCAAAAAAATCAAGATTTCTAAATAAAAAAATTGTTGATGTGCCTCACTCGACATAGATAGGTATAGTGTGTCGCGGACTTTTTTGTAGATATTTATAAGATCTACAATTAATTACAACATTTTATGGTTCTATCTTTTATAGTTTAGGCAGCGTACGCAAAATAAGTAACTTTTATGGTTGATTTTTTACACCTTGTGTTCGAAAACCCCAAATATCTTACGGAACCCTATTTTTTTCCAAAATAAAATTTAGCCTATGTTACTCGTGGATAATGTAGCTTTCGAATGGTGAAAGAATTTTTGAAATCGGTCCAGTACTTTTTGAGCCTATTCATTACAACCAAACAAACATACAAACAAAGTTTTCCTCTTTATAATATTAGTGTAGAATTGTAGATAATATTAGTGTAGATATATATAACACCGTAAAAATGCAAATACCATTAGATTGTGAACGCGTGAATAGCGAAGGCGAAAATTCTGCTTACGATAATTTAACTCATTACTTTCCGTTACATTATCTGGGAGCACGGTAGTGCCCCGCCAAGACGAGCTAAGTGAAGCGCAAGGGCACTACCAGACTACTTTTTCTCGAAGCGTTTCGTCGATATTTTGAACCCTCATAACTTGGGATTAGATTATACCAGATACACAAAATTTTCAGGATATGTTCCCAGTAGCGGACTAATGAAACATGTAAAGTTTTGATTATAAAGATCTAATAATTTAGATTTTATTGATATCCAAAAACCCCTGATTTCGTCACTTACTCACTGATGACCAACAAAATTATAGGGTACTTCCGGATGTCATAGAAAGCTGAAATTTGGTATGTAAGCTAGTTTTAGCACATAACCAACATAAAAATTGACAAACTTGGAACTTTTATCCTCCAACCCCTTAAACTAGGGGATGAAAATTTGTAAGAGACTTACCTATGTAAATGTTTACTCTAGAGGTCTGAAAATTGTCTTTCAAAAAGAAGTGAAATCTGACCAAAAACATTTTCATGTAAAGTGATGCCAAGACGATACCATATAACTCGCACTGTCAAAAATATATTAGATCTCATGTGAAACCAAGCTTATGACTCTACCAAAATTCTAACTCTACACGCCTTAACTCTACAAGCTTAACTCTACAAACTCTATACTTTAGTCAAATTATGTGGCTTGGCCATTTCGTTCGTACAAGAATAGTATAACAGAAAAACAGTCCGTAAATTTTTCACCTTACGCCTAAGCGAATGTATCGAAATGGCCAGGCCACATATTTTGACTAAGGTGTAGAGTTTGTGGAGTTAGGCTTGTAGAATTATGGCGTGTAAAGTTAGAATTTTGGTAGAGTCATAAGCTTGGTTTCACATGAGATCTAATATCTTTTTGACAGTGCGAGTTATATGGTATCGTCTTGGCATCACTTTACATGAAAATGTTTTTGGTGAGATAATATTATATCGCAAATAATCTTTCGACATATTTTTAAAATCTCACTAGTTATATTATACGCTAGTAGTACAATCTTACGGTATTTACAATTTTAAAGTGACATATACATAAAAATAAATCCACAGGTTAAATATAATCTTTTTCTTTTTGGAAGTTACTTAAAAAGGTGTAAGTATGGTGATTGGTGTATGTTTTCAGATTTTAGTTGCTTTTAGTAATAAAAAAATAATGTCCTTATTTACAATTTTTAGACTGAGGTTCAACCATTGGTACACCTGAGAGTTTTTAATCCAGACAGTTGGTCGCTGCCAAGCGCTTTTGTGGAAATTGAATTGTATCCAATTAAGATTGAATGTAAGTTGACATAGTGTATAATATATTACTAGTTTTTATTCACAACTCCCTCCGCCTAAATACAGTAACACTAACACTTTACCTATTCATTGATACTGATTAGGGATAAATCCCCGCGACACTTTGACATTTGAATATCGGATACATAGGATTACTTATTAAATTTGATATAGTCATAGACTGTCTATAGATCGCGGATTTAGTAATAAAAAATAAAAAAAAAATTCTAGGGGTGGTTCTCTCCATACATGTGAAGTGGGGATGATTTTTTTTCTTTCTACCCCATCGTATGGGGTATCATTGAATAGGTATTGTAAAATAAAGGAAAGGTTTCATACGTTACTTTATAATAAAGTCAACAATTTTCGAGTAATCAGCCTCCAAAGTGATTTATAAGTTGGTATTTCTAACATTGTCCTGACATGCTCTTGGTTAGGTTATTACAAGCTTTTATTTAGTTTCACCTGACCTATTGTCTGTAATAGAATCTTGCAAGTTTAATTTGACCACTTTCCGGTTTCCGATTGAGCTGAAATTTTGCACGAATATGTAAATCGCGTGACAATGCAATATTATAATGACTGATGATGGAGCTAGAAGGTGGCCATAGGAACTCCGTAATAAACCACATAACCCCATCGAGTATAGGCTCGTTAGATTCGTCTTGATGAGTACTTTGTCTTCAGATAGTTTTTGAACTTTTTAGTTATTTTTACTCCCCAGTAGTAAAAAGCTTGTTAAAAAAATTAAATTGTAGTTGTAATTTTTTGCGCTACTGGTTACATACCGGGTTTCTGAACAAAAAAAGTGCGTGCGTACAAAGTACACATGTCAGAAGTGAAACTTCTTTGGCAAACTAATTTTTCTAAATAGTAAAAATCCTTTTAAATTTATACAAAGTAATTGTAAATTAATTATTATAGAAATTATATTTTAAATTTAAATCTTTGTAAAGATAATTTATGAAACATCACCCTCTCTCACTCTCTCTCTCAATCGGTCTCAGTCGCTCTCTCCCTCTTCTTGGACTTGGACTTCCACATTTTCGTGTCGCTCATGTTGCGTTTCATCCGTAAAAAATTTACCCTCATGCACGTATAGAAGTTTCATTTCCAAAACTTACTAAGTTTAACTTAACTGAACAAATACCATTTATCCAACAAAACCTTCTTTCGCAGATATTAAAGAAGAACATGTGGAGAATAGCCTAGGTTATTGTGAAGATGAGACTGCCGTAGAACCAGTTGAGGACAAGCACACTCCCACAGAGCCGCGAACAACAGAAGATAGTGACAAACCATACTCTTGCGATGTTTGTAGCAAGAAATTTACTTATTTAAGTGCCTATAAGTTGCACAATCGAACACATTCCGGCGAGAAGCCTTACACTTGTGATGTTTGCAGTAAAAAGTTTACTCACTTAGGTAACCTAAAAAAGCATTGTCGTATACACATAGCTGACAAACCTTACATTTGTGACGTTTGTAGTAAGAAATTCAATCATATAAGTGCCCTAAAAACACACAAACTACTACACACCGACGAGAAACTTTACGAGTGTGATGTGTGTTATAGGAAATATATCAACTTAAGTACGTTAAAAACACACAAACTAATACATACTGACAAACATCACACCTGTGAAATATGTAGAAAAACTTTTACTCAATTAATTAACTTAAAATCTCACCTACTGAGACATAGCGGTGTTAAACCTTACAGTTGTGATGTTTGTGACAAAAAATTCACTCAGGCTCATCATTTGAAAACGCACAAACTTATACACAGTGGCGACAAACCGCACAGCTGTGATGTTTGTGACAAGAAATTCACTCAACTTGGTCACTTGCAAACACACAAATTAATACATACAGACAACAAACCTTACAGCTGTGATGTTTGTGACAAAAAGTTCAACAGTCGCAGTAACCTCGGACGCCATAAACGAGTACACATGGACAGACATATAGATGATAAACCTTACATTTGTGACGTTTGTAGTGAGAAATTCAATAATATAAGTGACCTAAAAACACACAAACTAACTCACACCGACCACAAGTGTGATGTTTGTGACAAAAAGTTCGCTCAGGCTTATAATTTGAAAACGCACAAACTGATACACAGCGGCGATAAACCGCACAGCTGTGATGTTTGTGGCAAGAAGTTCACTCAAGTTGGTCACTTGCAAGCACATAAAATAATACATACAGACAACAAACCTTACAGCTGTGATGTTTGTGACAAAAAGTTTAACAGTAGCAGTAACCTCAGACGCCATAAACGAGTACACATGGACAAACTATAGACCAAAAAACATTCTGTTATTGAAGTGAAAACTAGCGTCGTGTAGTTTTCTTGGGATGGGTAAAAATACTAAACTCGCGTCAGGACACGTGACCTGATCGGAAATTCATAAGGGCCTTCGCTGCGTTAAGCGGACGCACGGTGCGTACGTCCGCTCCGCGTGCTTGTGTCATGTCATCCTATAGAGCAGCGCTGCGTGAGGCGGATCAGCTGTCGCATGCGGCGTGGGCAGAGGAGCACCGCATCGGGCGCCCGCTTAACGCAGCGAAGGCCCATAGATGCAACTTGCAACTGTTTGCTGTCTTAGTTTAGTTAGTCATAAGTGCTCACCTTATGTGAGCATGAAACTATTTTAGTTCGTAGCTAATTTTGACCCCAACCTTCCCTAACAATTTGACCTTGACCCTCAACCTACCCCGACACAGTAACATTTGACCTTGACTCCAACCATCCCTATGACCTTGACCTTGACCCAAACCATTCCAATCACATTGACCAACAGCTTGGCCTTTGACCCCAACCTTCCCCGACACATTGACCGTTGACTTGACCTTTACCTCCAATCGTCCCTCTACGAAAACCCCCCTTCCCTCCATCGCCCAGGGAAGAATCCCTTCGAGGCATATATCTCAGCTATATTAATCAGACCCCTCGAGTGAGGGCTCATTTGAATCGGGAGACCGAGCCCTACAATTTGGCCGCAACAGATTCCCTAAGGTCCCTTCAGGACCCGGGATATAGCTCAAGGACCACGTTTATAATAAATGGATAGAACAACGTTAATGACAATTCAAGTTTTTACTTCTGCCGGCACCCCGGAGTGCAACCCGTTGTCTATACTTAATATTGAATATAATAAAGGGGAAAAGTTTGTTTGTTTGCATTGAATAAGATCCGAAACTACTGGGCCGATTTTAATGAAATTTAGTACAGATATAGATTAGACCACGGGGAAGGACATAGCCTACTTTTTATAGCGGCAAAATGTACGGCTACCGCGGGATTGCCTTTTGCGCGCACGAAGTCGCGTGCAACATCTAGTTTTTTATTCTACTCTAGCCCGCGACTTCCAATTGCTAGCAATTAAATCAATTGCTAGCCCACTTTAACATAATTTATTACATAATAATAATATAATTTATTTGCAAAATATGGTACAAAAAGCTGATACAGTTTCTGTATCTGACTGTGTCGAGCATGCTACGTTGATCAGAAAATTATACCATTATAGTATAGGGGACACGGCACTTAAATTCTTAAGCTGTTAACTCTTAAGAGTAGAAATAAATTCTACAAGGTCTAATGGGACCAAAATAGAACTAGGTGTGCCACAAGGGTCCATTTTAGACCCGTTTCTTCTTCTCATCTATATAAATGACCTACCTTATCTAGTTAAAGATAAGCATGAGATAGTACTTTTTGCTGATGATACTTCACAAATTTTTAATGTGAAGCGACGACAGTCAAATTACGACGAGGTAAATAGTGCTCTCTCAAAAATGGTACATCGGTTTAATGTTAATAATTTACTTTTAAATTCCAATAAATTAAAATGTTTAAAGTTTAGCCTGCCAAATGTTAGGCAGACACAAACCAATGTACTATTAAACGATGAGAAAATGAACTTAGTGGACACCACTGTATTTCTAGGAATAACACTAGATTGCAAATTACAGTGGAGTCCGCATATAGCAAACTGGCAGATAGGCTCAGTTCTGCAGCATATGCAGTGAAAAAAATTAGAGAAATTTCCGATGACGACACAACGCGGCTAGTTTATTTTAGTTATTTTCATAGTATCTATACTATATAATATTATAAAGCTGAAGAGTTTGTTTGTTTGTTTGTTTGTTTGAACGCGCTAATCTCAGGAACTACTGGTACGAATTCAAAAATTCTTTTTTTGTTGGATAGTCCACTTATCGAGGAAGGCTTTAGGCTATATAGCATCATGCTAAACTCAATACGAGCGGAGCACCAATCAAAAATGTTACAAAATCGGGGGTCTTTTTTCCTTTTGAGAGCTTTCGCTACGTACGCTGCGGAAACGGTTAAAGTTTCGCTAAAATGATGTATGGCAGAATTGTTCTCCTTTAAAAGTTCTAAAAAAAAGTCCGCGACAGTATATGTCTATCTTTTAAGGTTGGCTCACTATAACCTTTTTATACTTACCAAATTTGTTCAAAAGTAAGCATTATTTGTGAAGGTGTTTTCATAAAGATTATATTAATCCTTATCCAAGTAAATACGTTATTCATTACAAGCATTTAATCTAGAAGAAATTTGCCGTTTACATCATTTGATTTCAATGAGTATTTTAGAAGATATCGCAGTAATAAAATAATCATGCGCGCTATAGTGAGGCGCGCGGAGCGGGCGGGCAGTCGTGAGGTGGAAGCGCTTCTTCTACGTAAATGAAGTCGCGGGTAAATTTTAGCGATATCCCAAAGTAACTATTCCACGCGGACGAAGTCGCGGGGAAAAGCTAGTAATATCATATGACATCCTTCTTTGGGGAAACGCTGCGGACATTAACACAATATTTGTGCTGCAGAAGCTAGTTATACGTTCTATTTATAAGATGTCATGTTTTGAATCTCTGAGAGATAAGTTTAAAGAAATAGGTATTCTGACCGTCGCTTCTTAATACATTTTGGACAATGTGTCGTATGTCACAAAGAATTTAAATAATTTCAAAAAGAAAAGCAAGAACCATTGTAGGAATACTATAAATAAGAACAAGTTAGAAATACCAGTGATCAGACTTAGCAAAGTAAGTAAACCGTTTAAAGGTTCATGTATACGCCTTTACAATAGAATTCCAGAAAACGTTCAAAATCTTACCATTAATAAATATAAAAAAGCTGTTAAAGAACGTTTGTGTGCTAAAGCTTATTATAAAGTCAGTGATTTCATTAAAGATTGCACACCGGAATAAGATGCCCCCCTGCAAGACTGCCTTTATGTACTTAAGTATGTTCTATGTACTTATGACTAATATTATATAGATGTTACAACATTGTAAAAATATATTTTTTGAAAAGAACAATTTCCCATCTTTTTGCTTAAAGGTGGCCCCGTGCGAGTTTCTTGCGCCGGTTCTTCTCGCCGGGCTAGTTTCCGAACCGGTGGTATGCATCATGTAGGACAATCCTATAAGCGTTATATTATAATCTACATGGAAATAAAAATTTAGAGTTTGAGTTTAAGGTGTAAAGTTTTAGTGTTAAAAATACCTATATAAGTATGTTCGAATAGCAGTTGCCCGCGACTTCGTCCGCGTCAATTGATGGTGTAATAATGCAAATATTCCTACCAAATCACTGATGATTCGCTCATTTTGGTCGCAGCGTAATGTTATATAGCTAAAAGCCTTCCTCGAGCTCGACAAATGGACTATCCAACACAAAAATAATATTTCAATTCAATTTAGCAGTTCCTAAGATCAGCGCGTTCAAACAAATAACAGAAGCCCTCAAAGATGAATAATTTTCCCCGTTTTTTTTTCTACATTTTCCACTGATTCTTCTCTCCTATTGGTAGCAGCGTGATGTTATGTACCTTAAATCCTTCCTCGATAAATGGACTATCGCTTCGCTACGTTGAATGTAAGAGGAGGAATGGATGGTAAGAATGAAAGTGGATGAAGCGAATCGAGTATGTAAGGATCATAGCAAGTGGAAAGAAGTGGTCTCTGCCTACCCCTACGGGAAAGAGGCGGTCTCTGCCTACCCCTCCGGAAAAGAGGCGTGATTATATGTATGTATGTATGTAAATGGACTATCTAACAAAAAATATTTTTTCAATTCGATCTAGCAGTTCCTGAGATTAGCGGGTTCAAACAAACAAACGAACTCTTCAGCTTTATAATATTAGTATATATATGGAATTATTTTATCGGTCGAAGAACCTTAATTATCGTTAAAGGTCTTCAAACAATCAACTTATAAAGTAAAGCGACTTTAAAATTAAGAAGATTGAGAAGAGAAATAGTTCAATTTTAGCCAAATTTAAAAGGGGAATTATATACAAATAAGTTTTATTTCATACTTTTTTGTGAATTTTTACTTTGGAAGTCGGTTTTTACCTCTGTAACAAGAGTGAATAGTTTTATTTATAAGTTTAGAACAAAAACTATAGGGCTCTTAGATATACCGCTAGTGGCGCGGCGCGTGGCAGATTCAGGCAACATGCGGTCGTCTGAGTGCGATCAGCTGTATGGTTTACGTTATTCCATCAGTTTAAAACATTTAAAATTCCTCTAAAAAAAGAAACTCGCATAAAACTATGTTGCAGTTAGGCGTAGTTTCTCTACATTTTTAAAATGTTTTGCTCGATCTGATTAGCGTCAAAACAGATGGTCAACCAGCTTACTATCGGGTATTAAATACCTATTCTGGTCTGTGGTATTACTTTTCCACGGATGATTTGTGGAGAACAAATCATCAACAAACCATCATGTATTTCGAAGACTGAACAAAATGGTTTTGGAATAGTTCGTGCCCAATAATTAGGGGCCATCCATAAATAACGTCATAAGTTAAGGGGGAGGGGAGGGGTCGACGAAGTGTGACATTGTGTGACAAGGGGTGGGAGGGGTCCTAAATATTGTGACGTCACATTTCAAAATCTATTATAGTATCTAAGTGTTAAAATACGAACTATAAACTATTACTTTACGAAAACCTCAAAAACATATATGCCAGTTATAAATAATTTAAAGGAGTGGGTTCAAAGTCTATGGATTGAAGATTATTAAGTTTGTATCTTTGAGTTAAAGATAATTCTATTAATATTATTTTTTGTTTTGCTAATTTCTTTAATTATTAACATAGTCAATCGTTATTTGTTTCGTTAATTTCTTTAATTAATATAATTAATCGTTATTTGTTTTGTTAATTGTTTCATTTGATGTTAATTTTATTAAAAATATTTTAAATGAAAATAAAACTGATTTCGGAACCGATATTTTTATTCAATAATTTCTAAATGTAAATTTGCAAAATATGTGACGTCACACTAGGGGGGGGGGGGTCTCACAAATGTGACCGACTGTGACAAGGTAGGGGTAAAAAATCGTGAAATTCGTGTGACGTTATTTATGGATGGCCCCTTATTAATTAGTTGAACATCCTGTTATTATTAGTAATACGACGATCCCATTAATAAATAAATACACAGTAAAAATAACATACAATGAATTTGAAAATTTGAAAGAATATTGCATTCGACACAGATTTTCCGCGGAAAAGGTCTGCGTAGTGGAATCCATACTGAATAATAGTTTGGCTCATAATATTGATAAAATGCTTTTTTGTGTTAAAATAAACAATGACCAAAAAAGTGCAGTAACTTTTACGCGAATCATCTAATATATAAAATTTCCATGTCACAATGTTAGTTTCCGTACTCCTCCAAAACGGTTTACCGATTTTTACTAAATTTGGTCTGAGAATCGGCTACTATCTATTTTCCATACCCCTAAGTGGTAAGGGTTGTTCAACCTTAAATTTATTTTTTAATTTTTGGACGAAATTTTTTGTTTTTATTTTTTTATAATGTGGCATTAAAAATACATACAACCCTACATTTTTACTTTTTTATCACCAACCCCTATTTTTTTATAGCCATTTTAGTAACTAATTTAATCATTTTTCATCCCGCTCGATAACTGATCAATTATAGTGTTTTTAACTTTTTATAAGGCAAAACAACGTTTGCCGGGTCAGCTAGTATGTTTATAATATGAGAAAAACGACCTGCAGGTCTAAAAAGGCCGTTTTGGCAATTCATTTTCAATTCTTGTTATGAATTACTGTATGAAAGACGACAGCGATCGTAAAATGGCCACTTGAATTGCAATTCATAATATGATTTGGATACAATTCATATGCAGAAATTGGCTGAAATGCATTCATTTGACAGATTTACAAGCAGAATTGCTTTAGTGTCAAATAGCAATATTGCGATGATATTGCGCAAGTGGCCTTTTTAGACCCCCAGGAGTTGCCACCATCAAACGACCGATGGCGTTTCCATAGCTACGCCACGACATCCAAGAGGCCTATACGATATAATTTTCTTACTGTGTATAATTAAGCCTTATACAAACTTAGCTTGATGTGTATATTGTAAACTAGATGTGCAATAATATGTATCTACATTTAAAACTAAATAATGATGTTATTTTTCATTTTATGTAATAATAATTTAGTGTTACTTTAAAAATGCTTTGCATGCATAGATATATAATATTAAAAAGAGGTAGATATGTTATAAACGCGTAAAAGTGAAGACTGTCGGGCCAATTTTGGTTAGTGTGCTTTGCGAGTAATAGCGTGTTTTGTGTTACTATGCGACGTTGACACATTGACAGCGTCCCATGTCAATGTGTGTCGTGGCACAGAAATATTGTCAGTTTTGTAAGGATTTAACGTATCCATGTAATAATTAATCAAAGTTTGCATGCCTTTCGATTGGCAAATGTGCTGTACTGAATAACTGATACTGTTTATAACATCTATAGAAACACATATTTGAGCAAATAAAGAAATATGAATTACGAATTTGTTTAGATTAATTTTAATTTAAGAATATATAAAAGTAAAATAAAAAAATTTAAAAACCCTCCGACACAAGAATAAACTCTAAAAAATAATAAATAACATTTTAAACCTATTATAATTATATCATCACATATAATATTATGTAAGTTGAAATATTTTTATTTTCCAATCGTCGCCTCGTCGGGGGACCGCTAAAGTTTATAAAGTATTTTTACAACAACAGCTAATTATTTATTACGAATTACATTAAGGTATGAGCGATTTTTTAACCGACTTCCCAAAAAAGGAGGCGGTTATACGTTCGGCTGTATATATATATATTTTTTTATTTTTTTTGTATGTTCAACGACTACTCCGCCGCCTGTGGACCGATTTTCAAAATTTTTTCTGTGATGTATAGGGTGTAATCCCAAATTGGTCCTTTTGATATCAAAGTGGTGACCTGATGATGGGATCCATGAGGAATCGAGGGAACTCCTGGAAATTTATATGGACACATATGGTGATTTTGACTTTTTCTGAAGTAGTTTAAGTATATGCTACCAAAAAGTGAGATTTTGCTCCAAGGTATACCCTGGATCCTAAAGTACAGAACAGAACTCCTGGCTCCTTATAGATACATGTTTGGGGATTTCGGCGTTGTTTAAAGAACTGCAAGCATATGCCACCTTGTCAGTTAGAGTAATCATCATCATCATCACCACTATCACACCATAAATCATCAGATTATGATGATATAAAAGGTATTTCTCATAGTATTTTACACTAACACGGAGATCTTTGAACATTACTCTGCCGTTTATGGACCTATTTGCAAAATTCTTTTGTTGTTGTAAAGGGTTTAGTTAGAAATTGGTCCTTTAGTCACTAAAGTGGGAACCTGATGATGCGATCCATGAGGAATCGAGGGAACTCCTTGAAATTTATATCCGCACATATAGTGATTTTGACTTTTACTGAAGTAACACAAGCATATGCTACCAAAAAATAAGATATTGTACCAAGGTATACCCTGGATCCAAAAGCACTGTACAGAACTCCTCAGTCTTTAAAGATATGCGTTTGGAAATTTCGGCATTGTTTAATGAACTGCAAGCATATGCCACTTTATAACTTACAGTAATCATCATCATCATCTTAATAGCAATACCTTATGGAACCTTGGCGCGTATTCAATTATACATTCGATTGTTTAGTTTAGACGTTCTTAAGACGTATTAATAATAACTTATGAAAATATATAACATCTAAAAAGGGTGAAATTATTATTTTTAAACAAAAAATTCAACCGACTTCCAAAGTAAAAATACACAAAAAAGTATGAAATAAAACTTAATCTCTAAATAATTCCCCTTTCAAATTCGGCTAAAATTTTTACTATTTCTCTACTCAATCTTATTAATTTTGAAGTCGGTACCAGCAAATATGAACGTAAGTTCTATAAAATGTTGTAGAATATTGTTTGGGCTGGTACCGATTTCAAAATTAAGAAGATTGAGTAGAGAAATAGTAAAAATTTTAGCCGAATTTGAAAGGGGAATTATTTAGAGATTAAGTTTTATTTCATACTTTTTTGTGTATTTTTACTTTGGAAGTCGGTTTAATTTTTTGTTTAAAAGTAATAATTTTGGAGTAAATTCTTTTGTTCATTCTACGACTACACCACAGAATTACTGAAAAATCCAGAAACCGTCAACACGCTTGAAAGTGAGGCCGTCACAACCACTCCAAATTGGAATGGTTATCCACACATAATATGTTGCCACAGAGTAACGGAATATTTTACCCAACTTTTTTTCAATTAATATTTATTGAATACCTAATTGTCGTAATATAACACCGCGATTTGTTTTGTAAGTGTAAAGAGTAAAAATTAAAAAGTGCGGGCGGGGCGGTATTTCGCTATGGTTTTGGACTCAGTGCGCTGCATACAAATGTGATCGAACACTCATTCTGTATTTTTCTGTATTCTGAGGACTACACCTGTTTTTCTCACATAGCGGCACAGACAGACACGTCAAACTTATAACACCCCTCTCTTTTTGCGTCGGGGGTTAAAAATGGCATGTACCTACTGTGCCAGATTGTGGTGAAAGAGCGGGTTTTTACCCGACTGCGCGACGCAAAGGAGTGGTAATGTGTTTATCAGCCTATGTATGTATGTATGTATGTATGTTCCTTTGAAGCACTATACACACCAAACGCCTGGGCCGATTTTTATGATTCACATGTCAATCGATTTCTCATATTCCGGCGAGTGTCACTAAAGACATGACGTTAGTGAAAAATCAATATGACGACTATGACTATGACGATATTGTGAAAATGAAAAAGTGAAAATCAAAAACTATGTCAAGTGGGGTATCGTTGAATAGGTATTTAAAAATCATTTTTAGGGTTCCGTAATACTTAAGGAACCCTTATAGTTTCGCTCTGTCCGTCTGTCTGTCTGTCTGTCTGTCTGTCCGCGCCTCTAGCTCCTGTAATTAAGAATATAAATTGATGAAATTTGGTGCAGTTATAGATTGTGTATAGATCACGGTTTTGGGATCGTAAAAAAATAATAATTTTATATTTTAGGGGTGGCTCTCCATACATGTGAAGTGGGGATGAAAAATATTTTTTCACTCCACCCCATCGTGTGGGGTATCGTAGAATAGGTCTTTTAAAATAAAGGCAAGGTTCCATACGTTACTTTTTTATAAAGTTGACCATTTTCGAGTAATCGGCCTCCAAAGTAGTTTGCAAGTTGGTCCCCCCCCTAGCATTTTTAAACTATAGGAGATAGAAACTTGCAAATTTCCATGCTGACAGATCATGCTAAAAACTCTTTAGGAAAACTATATTGAACGAAATCGCATCATAATTTCTATTTCTAGAGCAATTATAGAAAAACAAATTAACATAAAGAAAATCTGAATAATTATACATAATGTGAAATGATTATATAAAATAATGTTTCAAAATTGGTTGCAAAATTTAAAAAAAAACTGAAATTAATAATTAATAAAAAGAACATAAATTAATAATAAATGAAACATGCTGTCGGGTTTGAACCTACATCCTAGGACAATCACTGTGACTAACTGAGCTACAACAATTCTATTGAGTATTGCGAATTTATGTTTCTTTACCAGAATATAACACTGAAAACACATTAATATAATATGTAAATAATTACCATAGTATTATTGTTTTTTATTATAATTTAATACGTACCTCTAAAATATTAAAAGCTTCAATTTGCTAGTAACATTACGAAAACTAGGTATATGGCGCTAGTCTCCTGTTTAAATCGTTGATTGTTTTTGAAAAATAATACTAGATGTCGCTGTGTTATTGGATTTAAATTCTGTATCACGCTATCGAAATTTTCTTTGATTGTGATACCTAGGCGATATCGTAATAGACTAATAATATGCTCAAATGTTATGTGATTACTTGATTAGCGAATATTAAATTTAATAATATAATAATAAAAACTCTTTAAAATATCATCGAAATCGAATAAAAATTATTCTTAAAGAACATCGGTTACTATTCACTTAAATATATTTTGATTATTAATCAACATTCAACATTTACGGAACCCTCCTTAGACATGTCCTGACATGCTCTTGGTTAGGTTATTAGTTTTCTCTCAACATTTTTCGATTCGACTAACCGTTTAGGATCTATATCGATTTAAAGATGCGTTACAACCATTCCCACTTATAGGTTTTTAGACAGTCTACTGTCTAAAAACCTATATGTTAATGTTCGTATCATCGTATTTTTGCTTTAAATCCAAACGTGTGTTGATGAAACTAAAAATTCTAAAATAAAATAAATAATTAAAAAAAAATAAAAAAACCCGACTGCCAAAAGACAGATACCTAAGCAACGCACTAAAAAGACCGAAACAAGATTGAGAAAACAGACTACACTATGATCTGAAAGCCTAAGTGAAATAATTGACGTTATGTTTGTTAGCAGGTGGGTCCCGCCTGCTACCAAATATAACGTCAATTATTTCACTTAGGCTTTCAGCTCATAGTGTAGTCTGTTTTTAACCGACTTCCCAAAAAAGGAGGCGGTTATACGTTCGGCTATATATATATATATATATATGTCGGAGCGTGTTAAAGCTAAGATTGTTTTTGATTGGAAACGTCAAGTAGTTTTACTATTTGGACTTGGTCGATGCCAGTATTGAGAGATGTCATAGAAAATGGTTGTCATGGAGACTGGGGCATTATTTGCTTGGATTTGGAAATGACTGGATTATAAAAGCTCAGGATAAAATACGGGATACGTGGCATCGAACTTGTCACGTTTCTGATCGTTCAGCATTTGAGCTATTCGATAATATTGTAATAAATATCTTATCCTAATGGAGTCTTTGTTATCAGAAGTGACAAGAACATCACGACCCACATAGAAAGACCCTTCGGAGCATAACGTGCAAAGGGCAGAATGAGAATGACAGGCAGGATGAGCAAATTGCTTATATCGCAAATGAACAAATGCGTAGAGTCCAAAACGCGGAGAAAACTAAAAGTTGTCCGACGAAAGTAATAGAATAATAGATCGAAACCGATCAGAATAAGAAGAGTCAGAGGAGTGTATTTACTACTGTTAATCCGTAGCGGAGACTTAATACACAAGATTCTTGAGTTGAAGTTGAATTGTATTGATCGCTAAAAATATAATAATAACAAACATAAGAGATGGAAAGCCAAAACTAGAGAATATAAGATCCTGTGGTCAACACACTGCTCGCAAATGCTTTGTTTGTGGTTGATAGGGACACAAGTCAAATGATTGTCCTGCATGAGGAAAAGTTTTGTTAAAGACGTTCAGCTGCATCAGAACATCAAAGCTAGTTTAATAGCAATTCTGAGATATGTCATGTATTGTTTATTTTTATTTTACAGCGGGAGACAAGGACACTACACTATGTATTGACATACTTGGAGGGAATTGACGATAAATCACGTGGCAGATGCAGTTCTGCTGTCTTAACTTGGTAAATGATAATATATTGGGCATAAAGATTCCAACTTGGACACTCAATAACTGTGGTGAGCGTATTCCTTCCATTACGATATTTTTCTCGAAATATTGGTAGAATTGATCTAGTATTGTTTATGAAGTCTCTTTCATTTGATACACATAGCGAAATTACCTAGCTAATAAAGATCATATAAGATGTTGCTTCTCTTGATGCTAATGGCTTCATGGTCTAACCGAGTTAGCGCATCTCAAACTAAGATTTAGGTTGGATACTAGTTTGTGTATCGAACGACTGTGTATATAACGGATATGTGTGTACCTACCTACTTATATAGCGACGCGTAGCCTGCTGAAGTCTGAGACGATGTGCATGAGTGTAATAATTTACTTCTTACAGTGTAATGCTATTTTGCAAATGATGCTATAAGAATGTATGACATAGTTAAAATTTTGCAAATTTAAGTAATCTTTGTTATGATATAGAAGGAGCGTGATCTTGCGCGTTCTCACGAATGACATTTTTATTTGAGTACATAATAACTTACAATTGATTTCATGAGACACAAGTAAAAATAATATTTAAAACGAACATAAAATTATAGTACTTCGCAACCTTTGGATCAAATTGAAAATACAGTTTTGTCCGTTTATCAAAATCTAACTTTGCAATAAGGATTCGCATGATACTTTAAGATAGTAGTTGAAAATATATTGTTACACATGCTAAAATCAAATTGCCTAGAATATTGTGGTACTTAGGTAAAACCAAAAATACTTAAAAATTGTGCGACAGGAGACCTAAGATTATCTTAACGACTAGCAACGCATTTATGACTCTTTTGGTATGGTAATAAAAGCGACGGCTATGGTTATTTTCCATCAACAATCCGATTGCTCATCTGTAAACGTGAAAATGAACCTCGAGTTGAATACCCTTGTCGTTCGTTATAAACGCACCAAAGTTGCTTACGACCAAACGATTATTAAATTTATGAGAAATAAAACGTATAATTTCCATCAGAAACTTTGAAAATTCAAAAGTTTTATATTGATATCAATCTTTAGCGTAATCGTCCTAATATGTCTTATGTTAACTTAGTGTAACAAGTTACAACTGCTTACATTCTTACATTCGGCGGGAGTATTGTGAAACACCTGACCCTTCATTATTAATTGCAGTGTGTATAGCTAGAAAAAATACGAAATACTTTTGACATTGTAACTTTCTTTTCGTTCGCTCCAGTGCAAGCTCCGATTTCATGAAAAACTAAGATTCCCTTATATCTCGGAGAGTTGTGAAGGATATGATATTCAAAAAAAAAAACGAAAAAAGTTATGGCTGAAACAGTGAAATAAAAATTAAATTTTATTCAGATTTTTTATATTTTTTGGAGCTCGATAATTTGGAAACGGAGAATTATTTCAAAATTTGCAAAAATTCCTCTGGACAATTTAGTCAGCTACAATTTGAGCCTAAAACAAAGACGATCGGGTTGCCCGGTCTAACGTTTTTGCGACAGTATTTTTTTTTCGAATTATGTGGAATAATTTTTAAAGTGCTCGATAGTCATGTGAGGCACTAAATCTTTATTTATTTCTTGTAAATGTGCTACCGGTTCGGTCAATGTTTTTTTTTTTGCTCGCCTGTCTCTGCTTCTGGATGTATTTATTAAAAAAGTTAAACGCAAAAATATTTTGTTAAAAGTTCGTGACGTGTATGCAATACGACGCTCTGTTTAGCACTAAAGTAAAATGATATTAGCTTTTGGTTTAATAGTAGGTTTAGTTATTTCACCAAGATGTTCGGCGCGCTCAATCCGGTAATAATCTAAGCGGTCCAAAAGACATTAAGATTTTGAACTACATTGTAAACTGTTTGTTAAAATGTAAACTGTGAATATTTTTGTTTGCACCTGTTAATTGCAACTGTAGATTGCGAATGTGAATTGCGACTGCGGATTGCGAGCGAGGATTGTGATCGGTGCCGGATGGAGGCAGCCCATTACTTGATGAGAGTAGGCACCGGAGAGAGGTGGCCTTGTGAGTGGATGCCGGATGGAGTCAGCCCATTGCTTGATGAGAGTAGGCACCGGATAGAGGTGGCCTTGTGACTGGGTGTCGGACGGAGGCAACCCAGTGGTTTTTTGTAGTGAGGTACACCGGATGGAGGTGGCCTTGTATTGTACCAATGCTGCAGTGGTTGAATATAGTTAGCCCGGATTAGTCGACTCTTTAGCTGCCTACCGGATGGGAATATAACAGCAACGTTTTTCGATATTGAGATTGGTACATGTAAAGTGTGAAGTGTGTGGTAAAGCATGTCATGATTTATTTGGTAGCAAGATTATGGTTGATATTGTGTAGTATCTGTATACTTCATGTGTGTTTAATCTGAGAGTATAAAATGTAAATTAAAACTTAACTCTGAGAACACTAGATAGAGGTTAGATGAAGGATGTTAATTAGAGTGTAATTGACACAGGAGGGAGGTATTGATGTGTTAGAATATGAGAAAATTAAATGTTATGTCCATGGATTAAAGCAGTTCTTATTAATTTTCCGAGGTCAGGTTGACCGAGTGAGAACCTTTTACTGTGCTGTCAAATGTTTTTTTCAGAAGCTTGAAACGAAGACGTGAGACGCTTCACACCGGGACGTGTGCATGGACAGAATAGCCGTGTCGGAGCGTTGATGCACATAAATATTCTTCACACAAGGATCTCAGAGTCACCAGGGTGATCTTGTCGGAGTGTCAACGGATTTGTTTCGCACAGGGACGTGCGAATTGTCAGAATGGCCGTGTCGGAGCGTGTTAAAGCTAAGATTGTCTTTGATTGGAAACGTCAAGTAGTTTTACTATTTGGACTTGGTCGATGCCAGTATTGAGAGATGTCATAGAAAATGGTTGTCATGGAGACTGGGGCATTATTTGCTTGGATTTGGAAATGACTGGATTATAAAAGCTCAGGATAAAATACGGGATACGTGGCATCGAACTTGTCACGTTTCTGATCGTTCAGCATTTGAGCTATTCGATAATATTGTAATAAATATCTTATCCTAATGGAGTCTTTGTTATATATATATATATATATATATATATATATATATATATATATATATATATTTGTATGTTCAACGATTACCCCGCCGCCTGTGGACCGATTTTCAAAATTTTTTCTGTGATGTATAGGGTGTAAAGTAACTGCTGCTTTTATTTGATTTAAGTTCGTCGTTTCGTCGTTCGTCGTTTCAGCCTGGTGACGTCCACTGCAGGACATAGGGCTCCCCCATAAATTTCTAGTGCGACCGGTCGCTCGCGGCTTGTATCCACCGACTCCCTGCGACTTTTCTCAGGTCATCTGTCCACCTGGTGGAAGGCCGTCCTACGCTTCGACGTCCAGTCCGTGGTCTCCACTCAAGAAGAACCTTTCGGCCCCAGTGGGCATCGGTTCTACGGGCTAAATGTCCAGCCCATTGCCACTTTAACTTGCTAATGCGCTGGGCAATGTCGATAACTTTAGTTCTGCTACGGATTTCCTCATTTCTGATTCTATCACGTAGAGAGACTCCGAGAGATTTAAGTTCATAGATCTTGAATTTTAAGAGGTACAATTAGTTTTTTTTTGCCCATAAAAATACCGAATACCTATTCGAATGTCAAAATTGTCGAATAAATATTTGCAAGCTCTACTTCTTATACTTTATCTTTTCCTAATGCTGAGAATATAAGATCCGGAATCCGGAAGGCCGTAGAAAATTCTGAGCATTGAAAATAGAACTCTGCGCTAATACAATAGAGTTGAAAATTTCAACATATGAGTGTCGAGTCAAATTTCAATGTCTTAAATGACAGCTCGACAATCAAAACTTCCATTTTCAACTCTATTGTAGAGATTGTCTAAACTGAAATGACGCGCCCCACTACTTAATTACTTTATTTATAAGTGTGAGTGCGAATATTAATAACGGCACTGCATCTGTGTGGGAGTGTCATTATTCGGTGAAGTATGATTTGTATGTGCACATGACGGCCGACTAGTCGGTGATAAATCCGACAACGCTCGCTCTATGGAGCAGCGCCGTCACATTGTATAGAACAAGACGTCCTCTCCTGTCGCAAGTTCACGATCTACTAAACTAGTTGGACAACAAATCCGAGAACGATGCGTGCTTCTTACGTTTGATAACTGGCAACTGAACGACCAATAATAATTGCATGTTTATGTGTATTTTGAAATTTGCTTGTGTGAGTAAATGTGGAGGTGGGGCGCGTCATTTCAGCTTAGACGATCTCTAACTAGTTAGATATTATCGCAGAATTATATTTTTAACTTTATAAATTTTCATCGGCGGCGTTCCGGATTTCGAAGCATATAGTTCCAGCTTAATGAGGAACAAATTTTTGAAAATAATCTAACTTTTAACAAACTACTTTTTTGACGTAAAGGTCAAGGAGTATTTTTTTAATTATTATTTTTAAACAAAAAATTAAACCGACTTCCAAAGTAAAAATACACAAAAAAGTATGAAATAAAACTTAATCTCTAAATAATTCCCCTTTCAAATTTGGCTAAAATTTTTACTATTTCTCTACTCAATCTTCTTAATTTTGAAATCGGCACCAGTCCAAAACAATATTCTACAATATATTATACAACTTACGTTCATATTTGCTGGTACCGACTTCGAAATTAATAAGATTGAGTAGAGAAATAGTAAAAATTTTAGCCGAATTTGAAAGGGGAATTATTTAGAGATTAAGTTTTATTTCATACTTTTTTTGTGTATTTTTACTTTGGAAGTCGGTTTAATTTTTTGTTATAAAATTGTTGTAATTTGTAGTAAATTTAATACTCTTTAATAAGTATTTTGTATGTACTCTGTAGCGTAAAGCGCCATCTGTTATTATTTTAGTGAGTTAGTGTTACCTTGCTCGAAACAATGTGTCATGGCGCTCTCTTATAAATTTTACTTTGTAATGGCGGTGTTGTAAAAAGTATTTCTTACTTAATAAAACGTGCAAGACGGAAATATAAGTTTTTATTCAAATAGTCCTCGTTACCAACATGGTAGCAGAGCGTGGTTAATAAATTTGGAAGCGGATTTACGAATTAAGGAAAAAAAAAAACGCATGGCGTCATACCGCGCTACATGAGACGCCCCATTGTAACCTGCAAAGTATTGAAAAGTGAAAACAGATTTGAAACCAAGTGAGAAAAAATGGCACAAGCTAGAATTGAAGATATAATCATGCCGATCTTCGATGGCGCAAGTTATAGCAGTTGGCGATTAAGATTGTTAACTCTACTCGAATACAAAGAATGTAAGGAGCCCGCCATTTCTCCGCCGCCCGACATCAAAACTGAGGAAATAAATAAAAAGGACTTGAAAGCGAGGACTATTATTCTGAGCACAGTGTCGGATAAACAATTGGAATATATTAGTGAATGCACGACAGCTTACGAAATGATTAAAAGGTTCGATAAAATGTATCTAACACAGTCTACCGCCATGCAAATTATATGTCGAGGAAAAATGGAAGAAATCAAACTGCGAAACTATGATACTATTGAAGATTTTTTTGTTGACTTCGAGAAAACTACTAACGAGTTCAAAGCAGCAGGTGGAAGATTGGATGAACCAGAGAAGATGAGGTATTTGCTCAGAGCCCTGCCGCCAGGTTATAGCTATATAGGGGATTTTATTGATGTGGTCCCAGAGGAACAACGAACAGTTGAGTATGTGAAGTCCAAAATAAAAGAGAAAAGTATGAATACCAGTGACCTTGAGAACAAGAAGAGTAATATGAGCACTTTTGCTATAAAAACTAAAGTACAATGTTTCAACTGTGGGAAGACAGGTCATATGAAGAAGGATTGTTGGCACCTACAGAAAAATTCTCAAAGAAGATATACAGGTCAACATCAACACTCTCAGAAAGGTCATCAAAGAGGTTTCCAGCGTGGCCGTGGCCGTGGACGAGGTACGAGCTATCCGAGGGTGGGTGAGTCTTCGAGCCAGACCGTTTCAGAATCATGGACAGCGGAGGTATGTAAGCCTGAAGTAAATCAGTTGACAACTAGAAATGATAATGATTGTGAGATAAACTGGTTATTAGATAGTGGATGTACTGACCACATAATTAAAAATGATTCTTGGTTCTTTAACTTTGTAAATTTACATAATCCTATTGGGGTTAAGCTGCCAGATGGTAAAATGTTACAAGCAACTAAAGTAGGTACTGTAAAGTTATATTTCAAAAATAATTATAGTAAAAAATTTGTTGATTTAAAAAATGTTTATTTTGTAAAAGATATTAGGCAAAATTTATTGAGTTTTTCAAAAATAACTAAAAGTTGCACAATAGTGGCTAGAAATGAAAATGCAAAAATTTATAATCAATCTAGGGAACTAATAGTTGTTGCTAACAAAGTCAATAATTTGTACTGTTTAAAAAGTTTTGTTTTTAAAGAAAATATTAATAATATGTATGTGAATTCAATTAAATTAACCGATAAAGAGAAGTGGCATAGAGCACTGGGTCATGTAAACTTTCAGTATCTTAATAAATTGATAAATAATAAATTAGTAGAAGGGTTGCCGGATAAGATTGAAAGTACAGAAATGAAATGTTCGAATTGTATTGAAAGTAAAATGGCTAATGTACCTTTTGAAAATAATAGACATAAAACTACTAAAATATTGGAATTAATTCATACTGATTTAAACGGTCCACATAGCACAACTGGTTATGGTGGAGAGAAATACTTTTTGTCATTTATTGATGATTACAGTAAATGTACAAGAATCTTTTGTATTAAAAGTAAAACAGAGGTTGCAAGTTGTTTTATAGAATTTGTTAATTTAGTGGAAAATAAATTTAATAAAAGAGTAAAAAATTACAGTGTGACAACGGTAAAGAATATTTAAATCGAGATATTTATAATTTTATTAGGCAAAAAGGAATAGAGTTATTAACATGTCCACCTTATGTTCATGAATTAAATGGAGTAGCAGAAAGATATAATAGGTCTATTATGGACATAGGCAGGTGTTTAATGAGAGAAGCTCAAATTAATAGAAAATATTGGCCTGAAGTTATAAAAACTGCAGCTTACTTAAAAAATAGAACGATTGCAAATACGATAGAGAATAAAACTCCCTTTGAAATATTTTTCGGTAGTAAACCAAATGTAGAGCATTTAAAGATTTATGGAAGTAAAGTTTACGTTAGGGTTCCAGAAGTATTAAGGAAAAGTAAGTGGGATGATAAAGCCCAATTAGGAGTATTAGTAGGTTATAATGAAAATGGATATAGGGTGTTATTAAATAACAGAATAATTAACGCTAGACATGTGCAGGTAGTCGAAGAGAATACCCAGTTAATTTGTTTAGAAAAAGTCGATGATACAAGTGATAAGGAGTCGGAAATAAGCAAAACTATTGATTTAAAAAATGAAAATTTTGAAACTGAAAATGATGAAGTCTGTGCAGGTGAAAATTATACTAGCCCCTATAGTAGTGAAAATGATAATGTAAATGATGATAATTTCAACAGCAATACAGAAAATGTAGTAAGGGATAGGGTAAAAAGAAAGCCAAAACCGATTTCTAGATATGGTAGTCCTGTATCACATTTTATTTATGTCAACTATGTTGATGCGAATGTACCAACTACTTTTGAGGAGGCGATGAGCTCTCATGATTATAAGCAGTGGCAAAATGCGATGGATTCAGAAATAAATAGTTTAAACAAAAACAACACATGGCAAATTGTTGAAAAGCCAAAAGATAAAAAAGTTATTGATGTCAAGTGGGTATTTAAAAAGAAAAGTGATAATGTTTATAAAGCTAGACTAGTTGTACGAGGATTTCAGCAGAAAGAATATCTTGATAATGTTTATTCGCCAGTAGGAAAAATGCAAACGTTAAAAATTTTATTGTCATACAGTTGTAAAAATAATTTATACATAGAGCAAATGGATGTTGAGACTGCGTTTTTAAATGGCCATGTAAAATCAGAAGTTTTTGTAAATCAGCCAGAAGGCTATGAAACCGATGTAAATAAAGTTTACAAATTGCATAAGGCTCTCTATGGTCTTCGAGAAAGCCCTAGAGTCTGGTATGATTGTTTCAACCAATGTATTGAAAAATTGAATTTTGTTAGAAGTAACTATGATTACTGTTTATATGTAAACTGTAAAGGCAAAGATCCTATATATATTTTAATATTTGTTGATGATTTGTTAATTTGCTGTAAAGATAAAGATAAAATACAGAAGGTAAAAACTAGTTTGATGGAAAATTTTGTAATGAAAGATTTAGGAAAAATTAAAAGTTTTATTGGCATAAATATTAACTATAGTGATGATAGGAAAAGTATGAGTTTAAGTCAAACAAAATATATTGAATCTTTGGCTATCAAGTATAATCTGGAAAATTCTAAGCTGTATGATACTCCAATGGAAACAAATTTAAAATTAGAACAAGCTAGTAAAGTAGATGAAAATATAAAATACAGAAATTTAATAGGAGAGTTATTGTATATTAGTACAGGCACTAGGCCAGATATAGCATACAGTGTTAATTATTTAAGCCGTTTTCAAAGTTGTTACGATGGAAAACATTATAAATACGCTATGAGAATTTTGAAATATTTGTATAAGACTAAGGATTTAAAGTTAACTTACTATGATAATTTAAATACTGAAATATTAGATTGTATGGTCGACTCCGACTATGCAGGAGATAATTTAGATAGAAAATCTACGACAGGCTTTGTAATTCGATTATTTGAAAATGTAATTTATTGGAAAACACATAAGCAAACTACAGTTACTAAGTGTTCCACTTTTGCTGAATATATTGCCTTGTCGGAAGCAGTAACTGAAGTACTTTTTATTAGAAATTTATTAAGTGAGTCATTCAATATAAAGTTTCATAAACCAATAAAATTGTATGAGGATAACTCAGGAGCAGTTTTGATTGCTAAATTTGGTAATTTTACAAAGAATTCAAAGCACATTGAAGTGCAATATCATTATATTAATGAAAACTATGAAAAGGGTATAATTGATATTGTAAAAATAAATTCAAATTGTAACTTGGCAGATATGTTAACTAAAAGTTTAGATAAGACTAAATTTCTGAAAAATAGATTAGGGTTAAGATTAATTTAGAAATAAGGTTATATTTTATTTCACTTTGTATTGTTTCAAGTAAATTATAAAGAGTATAAATTTAAGGAGGCGTGTTGTAATTTGTAGTAAATTTAATACTCTTTAATAAGTATTTTGTATGTACTCTGTAGCGTAAAGCGCCATCTGTTATTATTTTAGTGAGTTAGTGTTACCTTGCTCGAAACAATGTGTCATGGCGCTCTCTTATAAATTTTACTTTGTAATGGCGGTGTTGTAAAAAGTATTTCTTACTTAATAAAACGTGCAAGACGGAAATATAAGTTTTTATTCAAATAGTCCTCGTTACCAACAAAAATAATAATTTCACCCTTTTTAGTGATATATTTTGTTAAGTTATTATTAATACGTCTTAAGAACGTCTAAACTAAACGATCGAATGTATAATTAAATACTCGCCAAGCTTCCATTAGGTATTGCTACTAAGATGATGATGATGATTACTACAATGCCGAAATTTCCAAACGCATATCTTTAAAGACTGAGGAGTTCTGTACAGTGCTTTTGGATCCAGGGTATACCTTGGTACAATATCTTATTTTTTTGGTAGTATACTGTATATGCTTGTGTTACTTCAGTAAAAGTCAAAATCACTATATGTGTGGATATAAATTTTGAGGAGTTCCCTCGATTCCTCATGGCTCGCATCATCAGGTTTCCACTTTAGTGACTAAAGGACTAATTTCGAATTAAACCCTTTACAACAACAAAAGAATTTTGCAAATAGGTCCATAAACGGCAGAGTAATGTTCAATGATCTCCGTGTTAGTGTAAAATACTATGAGAAATACCTTTTATATCATCATAATCTGATGATGTATGGTGTGATAGTGGTGATGATGATGATGATTACTCTAACTGACAAGGTGGCATATGCTTGCAGTTCTTTAAACAACGCCGAAATCCCCAAACATGTATCTATAAGGAGTCAGGAGTTCTATTCTGTACTTTTGGATCCAGGGTATACCTTGGAGCAAAATCTTACTTGGTAGCATATGCTTGAACTACTTCAGAAAAAGTCAAAATCACCATATGTGTCCATATAAATTTCGAGGAGTTCCCTCGATTCATCACGGATCCCATCATCAGGTCACCACTTTGATATCAAAAGGACCAATTTGGGATTACACCCTATACATCACAGAAAAAATTTTGAAAATCGGTCCACAGGCGGCGGAGTAATCGTTGAACATACAAAAAAAATATATATATATACAGCCTTTATAACCGCCTCCTTTTTTGGGAAGTCGGTTAAAAATAAGTTCTTTCTTCATCTGTACCGTTCTTTATTACTTTGCAGAATTTGTGCCCCAACATCGCACTATAAAATTGTGCAATAATACAAACAAATATCAAGTTTCGATTCCTGTTTGACATTGATAAAAAAACTAAATCTGGGGGCACGGTAGTGCCCCCATGCCAAGACGTCAAGCGAAGCGCAAGGGCACTACCAAACCACCTTTTCTCGAAGCGTTTCGTCGATTTTTTGAACCCTCATAACTTGAGTTTGGATTGTACCTGAAACTTTCAGGATTTGTTCCCATCAGCGGTCTCATTAAACATGTAAAGTTTCGATTACCTACGTCTTATACTTTAGATTTTATTGATATCTAAAAACCCCAGATTCCGTCACTGACTCACTGATGATCAACAAAATTATATCGTACTTCCGGATGTTCTCGAAAGCTGAAATTTGTTACGTAAGATTGTATTAATACACAACCAACATAAAAATTCTCAAAATTGGAACTTTCATCTTCCAACCCCTTAAACAAGGGAGTTAAATTAAATTATCTGTGAAAGCGCCATCTATCGCGTTATTGTGAACTATATAAGTTATGTCGTCGTTCATCGCTAGGCTTGTAAACTAATTGACTAATATTGATTGAAATAATTATGTCCCGAATATTCTGAATTTGAACGGAAAATTTAACATATATGCAACATTTATTTAATTAAGTTAAGAATTATTAAGGTAAGAAGTCTCATATAAACTTTTATCCTTCAACCCCTTAAACTACAGGATGGAAGTTTCTATAATATTACCACAAATTTAGCTAGAGGCCTGAAAATTGTTGTTGTATTAGGGATCCGATAATAACAATAAAATTTAATAAAATAACCATGTATCCCTTTATTAACAACAAAAAACACAATATTTTTTTAAATCTTTATCGATATATTTTATTGCACTTGTTAATTTTACCCGTATGTATTTTCCGTTTAAATTACTAAAGAAAACTCGGGAAATAATTAGGTACCTATTTAAATATTACGTCAATTAGATTCCAATTCAAGCGACGAACTCATAACTAACATAGTTCATAAAAAAAAAATATTAGTTATCATTAAAACGAATAATAATAATTAACTGAAGGGAATGAAATAATAAAAAAAACTATGTATCAAATTACAGTTACATACTTTTTAGTATCATCAAAATATTTACAGTATCCGAGTAACTTACAATAAATAAAATGTAGTAAAAGCGCCACCTAGCATAGCTTATAAACAATAATCAATTATAAATGGGCATTCAAGTAGTACTTACTGCTACCGACAGATGTCAGTGCTTCGACTAAATTTATTATATAAGTCATAGAACGTGAGTATAATTTTTTTACCCTGAAAGATTCGGCTACTTGTTTGTAGTAACTAGTACCTGGGAGACGTGAGTCATGCTCAGGAGCAGGGGGGTGAAACTCTCATACATGCACAAATTAACAGAGAACAGAGACATCTAAAAATGAATATCCGGTACTAACAGTTTGAAAGTTTTCGGATAGTCACAACAGATGCCACTAAGCGACTTCTACATCGCGCTATCGCTAACACAAGGCGTATGTATAAGGGCTCGCGAACATTTTACTATGCAGCAACCATATCCCACTATTAAGAGGAACTTGGTCGTTGTTGTGTCTACGACTTTCGATAAAACTTAATTTCTGTCCATAATTCAGTTTAATAAAAATTATCAGGCGGTACTACTTCCATCTAGCGGGTTTGATAGTAACTAAAACGTTACAACGCCATCTAAAAACGACATTCCGAAACTTTTGCAAGACTCAGTTTCAATTTTAGAGTTGCGCATCTATACTAATATCTGGGGGCACGGTAGTGCCCCCATGCCAAGACGTCAAGCGAAGCGCAAGGGCACTACCAAACCACCTTTTCTCTAAGCGTTTCGTCGATTTTTTGAACCCTCATAACTTGAGTTTGGATTGTACCAGATAAATGAAACTTTCAGGATTTGTTCCCATTAGCGGTCTCATTAAACATGTAAAGTTTCGATTACCTACGTCTTATACTTTAGATTTTATTGATATCTAAAAACCCCAGATTCCGTCACTGACTCACTGATGATCAACAAAATTATATCGTACTTCCGGATGTTCTCGAAAGCTGAAATTTGTTACGTAAGATTGTATTAATACACAACCAACATAAAAATTCTCAAAATTGGAACTTTCATCTTCCAACCCCTTAAACAAGGGAGTTAAATTAAATTATCTGTGAAAGCGCCATCTATCGCGTTATTGTGAACTATATAAGTTATGTCGTCGTTCATCGCTAGGCTTGTAAACTAATTGACTAATATTTATTGAAATAATTATTTCCCGAATATTCTGAATTTGAACGGAAAATTCAACATATATGCAACATTTATTTAATTAAGTTAAGAATTATTAAGGTAAGAAGTCTCATATAAACTTTTATCCTTCAACCCCTTAAACTACAGGATGGAAGTTTCTATAATATTACCACAAATTTACCTAGAGGCCTGAAAATTGTTGTTGTTATTAGGGATCCGATAATAACAATAAAATTAAATAAAATAACCATGTATCCCTTTATTAACAACAAAAACACAATATTTTTTTTAATCTTTATCGATATATTTTATTGCACTTGTTAATTTTACCCGTATGTATTTTCCGTTTAAATTACTAAAGAATACTCGGGAAATAATTAGGTACCTATTTAAATATTACGTCAATTAGATTCCAATTCAAGCGACGAACTCATAACTAACATAATTCATAATGTACGAGATAGATGTCACTTTTACACAAGACTATAAAAATATTATGAGTTATCATTAAAACGAATAATAATAATTAACTGAAGGGAATGAAATAATAAAAAAAACTATGTATCAAATTACAGTTACATACTTTTTAGTATCATCAAAATATTTACAGTATCCGAGTAACTTACAATAAATAAAATGTAGTAAAAGCACCACCTAGCATAGCTTATAAACAATAATCAATTATAAATGGGCATTCAAGTAGTACTTACTGCTACCGACAGATGTCAGTGCTTCGACTAAATTTATTACATAAGTCATAGAACGTGAGTATAATTTTTTTACCCTGAAAGATTCGGCTACTTGTTTGTAGTAACTCGTACCTGGGAGACGTGAGTCATGCTCAGGAGCAGGGGGGTGAAACTCTCATACATGCACAAATTAACAGAGAACAGAGACATCTAAAAATGAATATTCGGTACTAACAGTTTGAAAGTTTTCGGATAGTCACAACAGATGCCACTAAGCGACTTCTACATCGCGCTATCGCTAACACAAGGCGTATGTATAAGGGCTCGCGAACATTTTACTATGCAGTAACCATATCCCACTATTAAGAGGAACTTGGTCGTTGTTGTGTCTACGACTTTCGATAAAACTTAATTTCTGTCCATAATTCAGTTCAATAAAAATTATCAGGCGGCACTACTTCCATCTAGCGGGTTTGATAGTAACTAAAACGGTACAACGCCATCTAAAAACGACATTCCGAAATTTTTGCAATACTCAGTTTCAACTTTCAATTTTAGAGTTGCGCATCTATACTAATATACATCTGTATTATCTATGCTCAGGAGTGACCCGGGAGATCGAGCTTTGCTCGGAGTTTAAACAATAGTACGGAAGAAGAAAAATTATAAAAGGAATAACCTAACCAAGAGCATGTCAGGACATGTCTAAGGAGGGTTTCGTAACTATAAACGCGTAATAGCCAATAGGTATTTATTTAAATTACTTCAAAAGTTATTGTCCGATTAGTTCAAATATTTTTCCGAAAGAATAAGTAACGACCACTGTGGCGCAGTGGTGAGCGCGTTTGTACTCAAGCCGGAGGTCGCGGGTTCGAATCCCGCCAGGGAACAAAAAAGTCTTATTATTTAGTATGATGCAAAGGGTGGGGAGGGCTTGGGGGGGGGGGGGGTACTTGTAAACCACTTTGGATGCCATTTACTCCAAATTGTTGACTTTGTAAAAAAGTAATGTATGAAACCTTGCCTTTATTTTAAAAGACGTATTCAACGATACCCCTCACATTAATGGCTAACAATAAAAAAATATTTTTCATCCCCACTTCATATGTATGAAGCCCCTGAAATATAAAATAAGTATTTTATGATGCCAAAAGTGACATTTAAGTTACATATTACATAACTGTTCCAAATTTCATCAATTTATATTCATAACTAGCTGTTGCCCGCGGTTTCGCTCGCGTAAATAGCGTATCCCACTTTTTCAGAATAAAAAATTGCCTATGTTCTAATCCAGAGCCTAAACTACTACCGTATCAAATTTCATCGAAATCCATTCAGTAGTTTTTCGTGAAAGAGTTACAAACATCCATCCATTCTCACAAACATTCACATTTGTAATATTAGTAGGATAACAGAAGCTGAAACAATGGACAGACAGACAGACGGAGACGGACGGACGGACACAGTAAATTTATAAGGTTTCCTCGAGTATTACGAAACCCTATTACATAGAATAATAAAAAATATAGAATTAAAAAAAAATCGTCTGACTGGGATTCGAACCCGCGATCAATTTGCCATTAACGCAAAAGTCTGTCGTCTAGTAGCTGAAATACTGAAAGCCGTTTCCGAGAATCTCAATTCATATTTACAAGATTTGCTTGTTTGAAGTACTATCAGATAATGAAAATTTGTATTTTAATTTGTATTACGTACCTACGTTGCAATATATTAAAGTTATATTATTACTAGCTGACCCGGCAAACGTTGTTGCCTTATTAAAAGTTAAAAACACTATAATTGATCAGTTATCGAGCGGGATGAAAAATGATTAAATTACTAAAATGGCTAAAAAAAAAATGGTGATAAAAAAGTAAAAATTTAGGATTGTATGTATTTTTAATTACCACATTATAAAAAATAAAAACCAAAGATTTCGTCCAAAAATTAAAAAAAAAAAAAATTAGGGGTGAACAACCCTTATCACTTAGGGGTATGGTCTATGGAAAATAGATAGTAGCCGATTCTCAGACCTACTGAATACGCATATTAAATTTGGTAAAAATCGGTAAAGCCGTTTCGGAGGAGTACTAACATTGAGACTTGGAAATTTTATATATTAGAAGACTAGCGACCCGCCCCGGCTTCGCACGGGTACAATACTGATACTTATACTACAGAATGTCTTTAAGCCTCTAACAAAACGGGCGAAATTTAGTCAAAACAAACAGAAAAAAATAATAATATAGGTACCTACTAAAACTCAATGAAATAAGTAGGTGGGTATACTTTTATCGTATTAAATACCTATACTCTTCAGGACTAACAATACAACAAACACTAAATAAATAGGTTTTCAAGTATCTAACCATCATAGTTACAACGAACACAAAACAAAAAATTTACTCATAGATCTAAACTACCTCCCGCACGCGCACCCTTATTGGTGACGCCCATTTCGCAACGGGCCGTGCATCAGAAATCGTAATATTTTAATTTCGCCATAACTTCAAAACCAAACGTCCAATTTTAATCATTCAAAGACCAAATATTATCTACATAAACTGTACTTAGTGATGAAATAATTTATTTTGATAAGGATTAATAGCATGAGTAAAATAAACGCGTTTAAATGTAGTCCAAAAAAAATTCAAGATTTCTAAATAAAAAAATGGTTGTTGTGCCTCACTCGACATAGATAGGTATAGTGTGTCGCGGACTTTTTTGTAGATATTTATAAGATCTACAATTAATTAGAACATTTTATGGTTCTATCTTTTATAGTTTAGGCAGCGTACGCAAAATAAGTAACTTTTCTGGTTGATTTTTTACACCTTGTGTCCGAAAAACCCAAATATCTTACGGAACCCTATTTTTTTCCAAAATAAAATTTAGCCTATGTTACTCGTGGATAATGTAGCTTTCGAATGGTGAAAGAATTTTTGAAATCGGTCCAGTACTGTTTGAGCCTATTCATTACAAACAAACAAACAAACAAACAAACATACAAACAAAGTTTTCCTCTTTATAATATTAGTATAGATAGATAGATTGTTCCAGTGTAATATTACGGAAATACCGTGATATTATTGTTTAATATGATAAAAGGGAGCAAACGTGATACGCCTGATGAAAAGCGACTACTGTTGCCCAAGAATACGTCTTGTACTCTCGTATGTACGTACTATACGTACTCTTGTGAGCAGGCTTATGTAGCATTCTCTAGTGACCAATTCGCAAGGCGTTCACCTAGTTAAATATTCACTTCAGTTGTATTAAAACACAAGAGTCAGCTGTAGTCGAATATAATCGACTAAGAGCCAAGTATCGCCCTAATCTGCCACTTATTGTAAATAGTAAGCCAACAAAGAAAAACCAAACCAAGAGCATGTCAGGACATATCTAAGGAGGGTTCCGTAACTAAAAACGCGTAATATCCTTTTATTTTAATTATTACTCCAAAAGTAACTGTCCGATTTGGTTCACAATAATTTTCCTAAAGAGTTTTTGGCAAGTTTCTATCTTATATAGTTTAAAAATGCTAGGGGGGGGGGGGGGACATCCTTACAAACTACTTTGGAGGCCGATTACTCGAAAATGGTCAATTTTATAAAAAAGTAACGTATGAAACCTTGCCTTTATACGATACCCCACACGATGGGGTAGAGTGAAAAAATATTTTTCATCCCCACTTCACATGTATGGAGAGTGTTAAAACCTCTTTTAGTTTTGTAGTTTTATAAATTTATTTGTCATATTATTTTGAAGTCTATATTTAAATGTTTAGTTATTTTTATTTATAATAGATGGCGTGCAACAGTCTCTACATCACGCTATCGGTGCATCAAGACTATTGTATATAAGGCAGGGAGTATTTTGTATGAATTGAAATTTGGAAGATAGAAAATTCACGTCTACTAGTGATACAGTGGTTTCATTAAGTAGATATTTTTGGGGATTCTGTACATGGTCCTTCGATGTCTTGTTGAATCCTTGTGGCCTGTGCACTATCCTGGGGTGAAGTCTGAGGCCTGGAAGACTGGAGGTAGACTGGCAGCCTGAAGAAGTTCAGCGAGGTACACTGCGACCGGACGAGATACTGCGACCGGACGAGGGGGCGAGGAGCAACCTGGAGGCTGATAGCTGGAGCAGAATCTTCAGCAGCAGCAGCAGAGGAACCCAAGGTGCTGGAGCATGTCTGTCTACACTCCGAGCGGCTGAACCGGAGCACCCCAACAGTTTGTACATTGAAGTCCTGAGTGAGTGATTATGACCCTTATTCCCCAAAGTATAAAGAAATAGTGCAAAAAGGCAAAAAATATAGTGCTGTGCGAACTGCGAACTAAGTTAGTTAAGTTTTTTGCGAAGAATTGTTACTGGACATAATCAGAGCATAAATATGGAGGCAATAGTTATTCAGAAAAATATAATTTCCAACATTAATAAGGCTCAAATAAATTTCAAAAAGTCACCAAAAGAGCGCTTAAATAAAGGATATATAGAGACCCGATTAGAAACTCTTGAAAGCTACTGGCAATCGTTTACATCTAATAATAATACGATTATATTAGAAGTAGAAGCCGAAGACCTAGAAAACTCTGATTACATTACTGATAATTTGTACGAGCGGTATGAGGAGTTGTACACTGATTATAAGTCGCTGTTAAAAAATGCTTTATGTGATTATGTAAATAGTGTTAAGGAATCAGTTGCAACTGCGAATAACAAGCCTGCAGTAAGTTTACCTAAAATTAGTTTGCCAAAATTTTCGGGGAAATATTCGGAATGGGTTAGCTTTCGGGATTTATTTATTTCGTTAATACATAAAAACTCTTGCATCGATAATGTCCAGAAACTTCATTATCTCAAAAGCAGTATCACTGGTGAAGCCGAACAGCTTTTAAAACATATGCCAATTACTGCTGACAATTATAGTGTTTGTTGGAACCAGTTAGAAACTAGATATAATAATAAGAGATACTTATCAAATAATATTCTAGCTAGGTTAACCAACCAAAAGGTTATAGTCGCAGAGTCAGCAGTAGCTATCAAAGGCTTACTAGACAATACCAATGAATGCCTTCATGCACTGGGGAACATAGGGATTGATACTAGCAGTTGGGATACGATAATAATTTACCTTATATCCCTTAAATTAGATTCGGAGTCCCGCAAACGTTGGGAACAAAAAGTTTGTGAGGCCAAAATAGACCTACCTAATTTTAGTATGTTTGAAGAATTTCTTCAAAGCAGATTCAGGTCTTTGGAGTTTCTGGATACCAAAGGTCCAAGAGTAGATAGGCCAAACTTTTCGCACGTCGCAACTGCAGTCCTTGTTTGCAAATTTTGCAATGATAATCATAAGATTCAAGCTTGTAAGAAGTTTGTCAAGGAAAACGTAGGAACACGACGTGAGTTTGCACAAACTAATAATCTTTGCTTTAACTGCTTAAATTCGGGACACTCAACATACCAGTGCACAGTTCCAACCAAATGCTTTTATTGTAAAAGAAAGCATCACAGTCTACTACATTTAAAAGTATACAAACCACCTTCACCACCTGAGGAGGCTTTGAGTTCAAATAGTCAATCTCCAAAAAACAGTAACGAATCTCCAATTCCGCCAGTAGTTACTACATGTCACTATTCTGAGATTCAAGGGCAAGTACTACTGGCTACCGCCCTAGTTAAAGTAAAATCATATAGGAATAGTTCAGTAGTGTTGAGATCCCTTATAGACCAGGGATCTCAAGCCTCATTTATAACAGAGTCTGCGGTACAATTGTTGGCACTAAAAAAGATACCAGGTACTAGTTTAATATCCGGGCTTGGCGATGTTCAGGCGGCTTTGACTTCAAAGTCGTCTGTTATAGTTAGGATGATATCACGCCTTGACCCCAATTTCAGTATAGTAGTAAAGGCTCATGTCCTGGGAAAAATCACAGCTTTGTTGCCATCAAGTAAAGTAAAAGTACAGGTGTTGCCTTCGTTGCCAGTAGATGAATTAGCAGACCCTACCTATGACGTTCCTAGTAAGATCGATTTGCTCTTAGGAGCTGAAGTTTACAGTCAAATATTACTTGAAGGTATAATGAAATGTCCATCTCAATCTATTGTTGCCCAGCGCACAAAGCTGGGCTGGATTTTAAGTGGCAAATTTAGTTCACAACAAGCATCAAGGGATATTAGGTATTGTCATCACGCTAAATTAGACTGTTATGATAACGGTGAGGACGAGCTACTCAAACGTTTTTGGGAGTTAGAATCAGAACCAAAACTAAGCAGAATAAAAATTTTAACTCCTGAAGAGAAGAAATGTGAAGATTTCTTCTATGAGACAGTAAGGCGTGATGAAACAGGAAGGTTTATTGTCAGACTACCTTTCAACACGGATAGTCCGCGTTGTTTACAGGGCAACTTAAGAGAAGTCGCAAAAAAACGATATTCTAATTTAGAGAAGCGGTTGTCAAAGGATCCTGAGCTAGGAGTAGAGTATGCAAATGTACTCAATGAATACAAGGATTCAGGTCATATGGAGTATGTGGAGTCCTGTGATATTAATAAGGAATCAGTATACTTACCTCATCATCCCATAGTCAAGAAAGACAGAATAACAACAAAGGTACGTATGGTTGTAGATGCATCCTGCAAGGATACAAATGGGATATCATTAAACAGTGAACTGTTGGTGGGGCCGAGGCTCCAACCAGAACTGCGTCATCTTATAATGATGTGGCGCTGCTATCCTATTGCTCTAGTTGCTGATATTGTGAAAATGTATAGACAACTGAAGGTCGCACCAGAAGATTTAGATTTCCAAAGAGTACTATGGCGAGACAGTCCAAAGGCCGAGCTACAACATCTTCGTTTCACAAGAGTTACCTTTGGAACTTCATCTGCACCGTATCTAGCAGTTAAGTGCCTACAACACCTAGCAGCGACTGAAGGTTCTCAGTTTCCTCGAGCAGTGTACACAGTTTTAAATGAGTACTATATGGATGATATGATGAGTGGTTGTTACACAGAAGAAGAAGGAGTACAACTATATAAAGAAGTGACAACTTTACTTGCCCGTGGTGGTTTCACCCTACAAAAGTGGGCAAGTAATAGTAAAAGTTTATTACAGAAGATACAAGTGGATTCAAAAGAGTCAGACATTAAGCTGGAACCTAAATTAGATGAAACAATAAAAATTCTCGGCTTAAAATGGGATAGAAACGCTGACAATTTCCGGTTCATAGTTGATATTCTTCCTCAGTGTTCTGTTACAAAAAGGACAATTATTTCAGACATATCACGCGTCTACGATCCTCTGGGGTGGTTAGCACCAACTATTACAAAGGCGAAAATATTCATTCAAAAGTTATGGCTAACTGGGATCAATTGGGATCAGAAAGTTCCTACTAAATTATTAGAAGAATGGGAAAAATTCTATAAAGACTTACCAGTACTTGCTGAGATAAGAGTTCCACGATGGAACAATTGGCAAACAGATAGCCAAATTCGTGAACTTCACGGCTTTTGTGATGCATCCAATGACGCATATGCTGCTGTAGTATATTTAAGAATTATTGATACTACTGGAGAAATAAAGGTTAGTTTAATAACGTCAAAAACAAGAGTGGCTCCAGTAAAACAAGTTTCAATCCCACGTTTAGAATTGTGTGGAGCAGTTTTGCGGTCGAAAATCCTTATGGAAGTCTCTGAGATACTGAAAATATCTAAAAATCATATACATGCCTGGACAGATTCATCGATTGTGTTGGCGTGGCTCAGTAACCATCCTAATAGATGGAAAACTTTTGTAGCGAACAGAGTTTCTGAAATTATGACGGCAATGAATAGAAATCAGTGGAGTCATGTCACGTCTTCAGATAATCCAGCTGATCCAGCATCAAGGGGACTCTTACCGCCAGAACTAGTAAGGAATAAACTCTGGTTTCAAGGACCTGCCTGGCTGCACATGAAAAATATTAAATATGAATTAGGAAAGTTAGAAGATATTCATTTAGAAAAAAGACATACGGAGATTAAAAGTCACATGGCCACGAATGAAAACAGTATGGATTTATTATTAAGATATTCATCATTAAGTAAACTTACCCGAGTGGTCTCCTACTGTCGTAGAGTGTTACACTGGAAGTCACCTGAAAAAGAAAAAGTTAGTGCACAATTAACAGCAAGGGAAATAAATGAAGCATTACTTACCTGCATTAAATTAAGTCAAAAGCAAAATTTCCAAGAGGAAATGAATAGAATTTTAACAGGACATAAAGTTAGTAAAAAAAGTAAACTCACCTCTTTAAATCCGTTTTTGGATTCAGATGGTATCCTAAGAGTAGGCGGTAGAATACAAAGCGCTCAAGTAGAAGTTGAAATGAGACACCCTATTATTTTATCACATGATTCGCCACTTTCCAAATTAATAATTACAGATGCTCACCAGAAGACTATGCATGGCGGACCACAAATTATGCTCAATTTTCTACGAAGTAAATATTGGATAATTGGGGCTAAGCGTCTTGTTAAGGGAATTGTACATAAGTGTGTCATTTGTGTGAGACACTCAGCGCAATCTAGTCAACAGATGATGGGTCAACTACCACAATCACGAGTAACACCTAACAGACCTTTTCTTAAAAGCGGGGTGGATTACGCAGGACCCATAAATATTCGCTGTACGAAAGGACGTGGAAATCGTTCTACTAAAGGTTATATTTGTTTATTCATATGCATGGCAACGAAGGCTATACATTTAGAGTTAGTAGGAGATATGACAACAAAATCTTTCTTAGCTGCATTTAAAAGGCTTGTAGCGCGACGCGGACATGTCGCTGAGGTATGGAGTGATAACGGCACTAATTTTGTCAGTGGTGCTAAGGAATTATCGGATTTATTTAAGGCGGAAAAATCCAGTTTTACTACAGACATAGTGGATTGGATGGCAACAAATAGGACTAGTTGGCATTTTATTCCCCCACACTCCCCTAATTTTGGAGGGTTGTGGGAATCAGGCATTAAGTCTACCAAATATCATCTGAAAAGAATTATAGGTAATAGTACTCTTACTTATGAGGAGCTAAATACAATATTAGTTCAAATCGAGGCATGTCTTAACTCAAGACCCATTTCACAATTATCAAATAGTCCAGATGATCCGAACCCTTTAACACCAGGGCACTTCTTAGTAGGGGAACCTTTAGTTCTAGTACCTGATATGAACCATGAAAACTCTAATATTAACACGTTGAGAAGGTGGCATTACACACAACGTCTAGTTCAAGATTTTTGGCATAGGTGGTCCAAAGAGTATCTAACCCAACTACAACAAAGATACAAATGGACTGATCAAACTTCAGAACCAGACATAGGTAGCATTGTATTAGTAAAGGAGGATGATCTTCCACCTGCGAGATGGCTTTTGGGAGTAATAGTACAAAAGCATCCTGGTTTGGACGGACTCACGCGAGTTGTTACTTTAAAATACAAGGGTCATATTATGATTAAAAGACCAGTATCAAAGCTCATTTTGTTACCAGTAGAGAAATGTAATTAATGATTAGAAAATTAATGGGCTGTATAAGTGTGAGTATTTTTCAGCACAGTATATTTAGTTTAAATTAAAAAATATATGTGTTTTTAAGTTTAAGGGTTTTTGTTTGCAAGGGTTTATATTGATTTCAGTTTTGATGTTAGGTTAATTGTATAATATTAATTAAAACAAGTTTTGAATGGAATGTTAATTTTTTAAAAAGTTATTTTAAGTTGACTAACATGGTATAAGATATTTTTTTCCTTCTAATTGTTATTATGAACGTGGCCGTTCATGGCAGCCGGTATGTTAAAACCTCTTTTAGTTTTGTAGTTTTATAAATTTATTTGTCATATTATTTTGAAGTCTATATTTAAATGTTTAGTTATTTTTATTTATAATAGATGGCGTGCAACAGTCTCTACATCACGCTATCGGTGCATCAAGACTATTGTATATAAGGCAGGGAGTATTTTGTATGAATTGAAATTTGGAAGATAGTAAATACACGTCTACTAGTGATACAGTGGTTTCATTAAGTAGATATTTTTGGGGATTCTGTACAGAGAGCCACCCTTAAAATATAAAATTATTATTTTTTATGATCCCAAAACCGTGATCTATACACAATCTATAACTGCACCAAATTTCATTGATTTATATTCATAATTACAGGAGCTAGAGGAGCGGACAGACAGACAGACAGACAGATGGACAGAGCGAAACTATAAGGGTTCCTTGAGTACTACGGAACCCTAAAAAAGGCAAAGGGAGAGTGGGCAGAAAAAAAGCGTCTCTGTTGTGAAAGAAATACACCCAAAAAAAAAAGAAAAAGAAAATAACAATTCTGTTATAACAACTTACAAAAAGAAGTGAAATCCCACCAAAAACATTTTCATGTAAAAAAATTATGCCAAGACGATACCATATGACTAGCACTGTCAAAAAGTAATGAAATCTCATGTAAAACCAAGCTTCTTACCCTACACGCCTTAACTCTGCAAGCTTAACTTCACAAACTCTACACCTTAGTCATTTTATGTGGCTTGGCCATTTGTCACGGGGTAAGTCCCTGTACTTCTTTTTCAAGGAAAAAAATGAGAAGTCAGAGACCCGTGCAAAATTTATATTCAAATATTACAATTAAAGAAATAATATGAATGTCGACCTTATATAAAGGGGCGTAAGGTCGGCACTTATCCACTCAGGTCTTATAAATTCGCCCAGGGTAGGTACTCTCCTGGCTGACGGCGATAAGGGGAGAGCGAGGTCAGCCCGAAGGTGGTGGCAGCGTCTGGAGTATATTCGTCCTCCCTCAGCGGCGATGTCCAAAGTGTCGACGCCTGAATTAGGTCCGAAGTCCCAACTTGGAACCCCAATCTGGGGTACAATACACTCGCGATATTTATTATAACAATGTAGAACGCTTAGAGACGTTTTTAAAATAATTTTAAATATTTAAAAAAAGAATTATGATGTACGGCGGTTACGTTATAGACGTACTAGCTTTTGCCCGCGGCTCCGCCCGCGAGAAATGGGGTTTTTTGGCCACTTACGACTGTACTCTAAGTTAAATCTGTATCTTCCTTATCTTACGTTCTCTCTTTAATTACTAATTGTTTGTCCGAAGCACCATCATACCATATTTCATTTCAATGGTTTAAACACTTAAGCCATGAAAGACATTAAAAAAAAATACACAATAGTACATTATCCCTCGGGAACAATATTATATATCTTTTTGGGATAAAAAGTAAAAATACACAAAAAAGTATGAATTAAAACTTAATCTCTAAATAATTCCCCTTTCAAATTCGGCTAAAATTTTTACTATTTCTCTACTCAATCTTATTAATTTTGAAATCGATACCAGCCCAAACAATATTAGAATATTGTTTGGGCTGGTATTGTAGACAATATTTTATAGAACTTACGTTCATATTTGCTGGTACCGACTTCAAAATTAATAAGATTGAGTAGAGAAATAGTAAAAATTTTAGCCGAATTTGAAAGGGGAATTATTTAGATATTAAGTTTTATTTCATACTTTTTTGTGTATTTTTACTTTGGAAGTCGGTTTAATTTTTTGTTTAAAAATAATAATTTCACCCTTTTTAGAGATATATTTTCTTAAGTTATTATTAATACGTCTTAAGAACGTCTAAACTAAACGATCGAATGTATAATTGAATACGCGCCAAGCTTCCATAAAATATTGCTATTAAGATGATGATGATGATTACTGTAAGTTATAAAGTGGCATATGCTTGCAGTTCATTAAACAATACCGAAATTTCCAAACGCATATCTTTAAAGACTGAGGAGTTCTGTACAGTGCTTTTGGATCCAGGGTATATCTTGGTACAATATCTTATTTTTTGGTAGCATATGCTTGTGTTACTTCAGTAAAAGTCAAAATCACTATATGTGTGGATATAAATTTCGAGGAGTTCCCTCGATTCCTCATGGATCGCATCATCAGGTTCCCACTTTAGTGACTAAAGGACCAATTTCGAACTAAACCCTTTACAACAACAAAAGAATTTTGCAAATAGGTCCATAAACGGCAGAGTAATGTTCAAAGATATCCGTGTTAGTGTAAAATACTATGAGAAATACCTTTTATATCATCATAATCTGATGATGATGATGATTACTCTAACTGACAGGGTGGCATATGCTTGCAGTTCTTTAAACAACGCCGAAATTCCCAAACATGTATCTATAAGGAGCCAGGAGTTCTGTTCTGTACTTTTGGATCCAGGGTATACCTTGGAGCAAAATCTTACTTTTTGGTAGCATATACTTGAACTACTTCAGAAAAAGTCAAAATCACCATATGTGTCCATATAAATTTCGAGGAGTTCCCTCGATTCCTCATGGATCCCATCATCAGGTCACCACTTTGATATCAAAAGGACCAATTTGGGATTACACCCTATACATCACAGAAAAAACTATGAAAATCGGTCCACAGGCGGCGGAGTAATCGTTGAACATACAAAAAAAAAATAACCGCCTCCTTTTTTGGGAAGTCGGTTAAAAAGTACACTGCGCGTTTGTCCAAAGCATAAACCACTGCCATACCAAATTTCATTCAAATCAATTCAACCGTTTAGCAGTAAAAGACAATCAAAGTACACATAATAATAATACATTATCCCACGGGAACACCGCAAATTTTTGGGACAAAAAGTATCCTATGTCCTTTCCCAGGACTCAAAGTATCTCTGTACCAAATTTCATCAAAATCGGTTCAGCGGTTAAAGCGTGAAGAGGTAACAGACAGATAGACAGACAGACAGACAGACAGACAGACAGACACACTTTCGCATTTATAATATTAGTATGGACTAGTATGGATATTGACCGGTAATTAAGGTAACGTGCGCCCACTGTTAATTATTGATCTTCCAGAATGCGAGCGATGCGTTTGTCACTGCAGTCAATAACTCGTTTTACAAAGGAATCGGTAGTGAGCGCTAAAATGCGACCGTGAGCGCTAAGACCGTGCTTTAAACTTATATTGCATTTTTTTTTTTGTAAATTATTATTTTAATGTATTTTTAATTATTTTTAGTTAAGTTGTTTTTTTTTTTTATTATGATGTAAATATTATATTTAAGTCTAGTATTTGTAATAAATAGTAAAAAATGTAACCATAACGTTACATTACCCCCCGCGTCTCGGAAAGGGTTTTATCCTCAAATAAAACCCGTCTGACGACTGCTTCTAGCATTTACTCATTCATCCCACTAACATTCATTCACTCTTTCAGAAAAACCTCATGTAATATGCAACAACAACAATAACACTAAGTCGTTGACGCGTCCTGACATAATGTATAAGGCATCAGCTATGCTGAAACTGATGACTTATGCTAAAAACAAGATGTTATTTAAGGGTTTAATTATACAGTTACTTATAGCTAGCAATTTTTAAATCTTTGATATGCCAGACACCAATATTGTTTCCAGACATATCTTCTAAGACATACACTAAAGGCGAACGTTTTTCAATTACTCGACACTTGAGGTATTTAGGTGCTAATTTCTTACTAAAGAACTTGTCTTTATCGCTTAGAATGTAAGTACGTTTAAAGACTATGTCACCAACATTATATTCAGCTGGTTTCCTGCGTAAGTTATAGTGCGATGTATTCTTAACATGTGCGTTCCATAACGAGGCCTGTACATCATTAAATACCGAAGAGAGGCAACCTAAGTTCTCAGCGTAAATATCACGTGGCAAAAACAAAATTTCGTCACCCAGATCCGTGTCAGTATAGTGCGATCCGCATAAAACTAACTCTCTACCGTGTACGAGGAAAGAGGGTGTATAACCGGTGGCTTCGTTTACGGAGTTGTTCATGGCGAACTGGATCTTTGGAATAAAAGTGTCCCAAGTTCTATGGTCGTTTTCGACAAATGTGGAGAGACTAGTGACGATGGTCTTATTATAGCGCTCGACCAAATTTATTTGCGGCGTATACTTTGGTGTGAAGTAGATATTGGGCACTTTATATTTTTTAAATAATGCATCGGTAGTAGAACTAATAAATTGACTCCCATTGTCTAAGAAAATGGTCTGTGGAATACCATAAACTAAAAATATTGAGTTTTCCAAAATATTAACCACTGCATCTGCGGTGGCTCGACGTAGTGGAAAAATGTTACAGTACTTTGAAAAACAACAAGTAACGACAAGCATGTAACTATTTTGTTTCCGCGAAACAGGAAGAGGGCCTACAAAATCAATTGAGATCATTTGGTGAGGGCGTGAACATTGCTTAGGACGTCCCATTTCTCCCAATGTAGTGTGATTTTGCGACTTATACGCTAGACAGACGGAACAAGATGTCACAAACTTAACTACGCTTTGATGCATACCAGGCCAGTAATAACGCAATGCTAGACGATTGTATGTTTTAAATATGCCGAGATGTCCAGCTGTCGGCGCAGAATGGTTTTCAGCTATAATTTGTTCTCGAAATTCACTGGGAACCACTTCTTTCCAAGCGAATTCAGAAGTGAGCTGTGATTTAGTTTTAGAAAGTCGATACAAGGAATTATTTTTAATCAAAAAATTTGGAAATTGGTTAGGTGTATTAAGACAACCGTTGTAAATATTTTTATACCAATCATCTTTAGAATTAGCTACAGCATTCGAAAGGGAGATAGCAGAAATTGGGACAGCACGCGAGAGAGCGTCAGGAATAACATTGTCTACTCCTCGTCGATGCTTAATTTCAAAGTTAAATGACGACAATCTTACTCCCCAACGAGCTAATCTTCCCGTAGGATTATCTAACGATAAAAACCATTTTAATGCAGAATGATCAGTGTAAACTGTAAACGTCTGGCCGTTTTCTAAGTAACACCGCCAGTACTCGAGGGCAGCCAACACAGCGAGGGTCTCTCTTTCTGTGATGCTGTAGTTCTTCTCAGCATTAGTGAGAGATCTACTCATGTAGGCAATAGGGTGTTCTTTGCCATCTATGGTCTGTGTCAACATGGCTCCGATTCCATAATTACTCGCGTCCGTATGGACCTCAAAAGGCTTAGTGTACACCGGACAAGAGAGAACTGGTGCGGAAACTAAGCAATCTTTTAGAGCAGTAAAAGCCGCATCAGCCTCCGGCGTCCACTGAAAAGGTGGTGCCTTCTTACTATTGGAAGTAAGTTTGTTCAGCGGGCCAGCTACTGTACTAAAATTTGGAACGAAACGGCGGTACCACGTCGCAGTACCGAGAAAGCGTTTCAGTTCCTTTTTATTGGTAGGAACTGGAAAATTTAAAATTGCTTGTACCTTTTCTGGGTCCGTGCGCAAGCCATGAGCGTCTACCACGTATCCTAAATATTTTAGTTCGCTACGAAAGAACTTACATTTATCAAAATTTACAGTGAGGTTTGCCTGCTTTAGTTTATTTAAAACACGCAATAGCCGAGACACATGTTCCGCAAAAGATGAGCTTATAATTATTATGTCATCTAAATAAGCGAAAGTTTTAAACTCCATATCGTCAAACAATAAATCGACTAAACGCTGTTGAGTAGCGGGAGCGTTGGTTAGGCCAAAAGGAGTTGTCTTAAACCTAAACGTGCCTCTGCCTGGTACGTAAAAAGCTGTCTTGTCCCGGTCTGCTGTCTCGATTGGAATCTGCCAAAATGCCTTAGAAAGATCAACGCTTGACAAATATTTAGCATCGCGAAGATTGTCAAGAATCTCTGAAACGTAAGGCAAATTGTAAGCATCACGCTTAGTTACTGCGTTGAGCTTCCGACTATCAAGGCAGAACCTGGGCTGTCCGTCCTTCTTATTTACGAGAAGAACTGGAGAAGACCACGCACTCTCACAGGGCTCGATGACATCCAGTGACAGCATCTCATCGACCTGCTCTATTAGAATGCGCTGTTTTTCTGGAGACATCCTATAGTAGCGCTGTCTAATGGGTTGAGCGTCACCAGTATCTATTTTATGTGTAATTAAATTAGTTCGACCTAAACCTCTCTTTTCCGATGATATAGAATTAAATTGAGCGATAACATTATCAGCAATGGATTTCTGGTTATCCAATAAGTTGTCGTAGGAATTTATGAATGACTCAGTAATATTTAATTTTAATTCAGCTATGGAAACTGCTGACATGGTAATGCTGTTTAAATATTTGGGACATATATTAAAAGCACGCCAGAAATCCACTCCTAATATGAGAGATGTGTCCACCTCGGGGACAACATAAGCTTTAATTATATGAAATTGGCCTTCGAAAGTGACGGGCAAATTCATGTATCCGATACTTTTTAAGGATTGACCGCCGGCGGCTACCATAGAAATGTGGTCATTCTGTTGCAAAGTGCAGTCGACTAAATGATAGTATGAGTTGTTTCCTAAAATTGTGACTGCAGCACCAGAATCGAGCAAACCACAGGCGTCAATATTATTAATTTTAATATTTACATAGGGCCTTGAATCATTTATAGGTTTTGAATGCAGAATTGTAGATACTTTATACGTAGAATAAAATTTTCTAATAAAAGCAAGCCAAGTGTCCAAATCTTGTTGATTGAAATAACTACAATTCTGCTTGTTTAGTTTTTTGAATTATTATTATCCTTATTGCATACAGGGCAATCAGGTGTTTTTACATTCTTCAAACCGCATTTAAAGCAAACGACGTCACGTTTAGCTTGACATTGTCGGATGTGGTGTGTGTTATCGCGACACCTAGGACAATATGGTTGTTGTTTATTTGCCTGTACAGAATGTATATAGTTTTGATTTTGATTTTTATTTGAAGTGTATTGTTTATTTTTATTCTGATACTGATTGTAATTAAGATTTTTTGAATATTGTCCTTTATTGTTGTAATTATTGTCGAGTGTAAAATTCTGCTTATTATACGTGTTATTACCAAATTTATTTTTATTTAAATCTTTAGAATAAGCAAATTCGGGTGCAATAGTGTCAGAAGTCGCCCTAGGAGGCTCCTGAAATTTGGAAAGACGAGAATGAATAATCTCGTAGTTACGACATATAGAGCGTAAAGAGTCTATGGTTGTAAGCTGACCAGCTGATGCTGCTAGCGTGCTGGCATAACAAGGTCTTATGTTGTGTAAAAGAATCTCAAGCTGATCGGTTTCACTGGGTGGCGTAGAAAGACGGGAGAACATGCCACTCATAATCGAGAGATAAATGGTTATGTTCTCACGTTCCCCCTGAGTGCGAGAGCGAATCTCTGAAATAAGACGATAATCGTAGTCCGATTGATCGAAATCCTCTTTTAATTTAGCGGCGAGCTCAGGCCAGGACGAAACCTTGTCTTTTATTGAGCGATACCAATGAAGGGCGTCGTCTTGAAAAATTTCGGTTGCGAAGGCTAAAATCTTTGTGGATACAATATTACGCGCAACAATAAATTCGTCAACCCGCTGAATAAATGAGCGCACGCACGTCTTACCGTTAAATTTAATTTTATTTAAATCAGATGCAGAACGATCACAAGTTACCGAAATCACGTTTTGCACTTCCGGCATTTTTGTCACCGACACGCTAGAAGAACCCTCACCTGAGTAAGATGTACTAGGGATAGGTATTTTTGCTTGAAGAGCTGACAACTTTTGTGTAAGTATTTTATAAGTTTTGGAAATGTCATCATATTCTTTTTTAAATTCGTCTCCACGCGTTATTCTTGCTAAACGATTATGAAGGTGGTTTAACATATTTTGTGTTCTCAAAATAGAAGGTTCACTAGGGTCAGTTACATCTAGATTCATCTGAATTTTTGAGAGAACTTCACAACAACCTTTAAGATCCTGTCGCGTATCTATCGGAGACTCTAATATGTGTTCGGACGGGTATTCTGCTGCTAATTTAACAATTTGCTTACGCAATTCCTCCACTGAAGAAGCAGCGGTAGCTCCTCGAATCCGAACCTCATATTCTAGTTCCGACTTTTGAAGAGAGAGATATTTGACAGGTAACATTGTTGATTATACTAATATTGTAACCGAGAAAAGGGTAAGTGGTGATAAGCAAGTAAGCGACTAATTACTTAAAAACAAAAACAAAAATAATAAAAAAAATAACAAAAATAAAAGAAAGGAAAAAAAAAACCGTTCTCCGATCTGTTACAAATGTCAATTAAAATCAACGTTTGGTTTTTTTTTTATATAAAGATTAGTAAAAATAAAAAATAAAAAACAGGTTAACAGCAAATAATAAAAAAAAATGCTACTAATGTGTACTTTTCGAAAACAAACAATGTTTCGCCAATTACAGTGTAAATTTTACAATAAAATTGCCTAGAATAGAAACAAGAAGAAGAAAAAAAAAATGAGGGTAGACTTTTCTTATTTAAATTACTAACGGATTTTACAAGATATATCGTGTTAGCGTTAAATAAGTACACCTTAGTAACGATAAAAACCAAAAAAATAAAACAAAAAACGTTTCACAAAAATAAGCCACAAACATACACTAACTACAAAACTGGGGAAAAATTAATAAGACCTGTGTGAATTAACCACGTTGAGGCGCCAGTGTCACGGGGTAAGTCCCTGTACTTCTTTTTCAAGGAAAAAAATGAGAAGTCAGAGACCCGTGCAAAATTTATATTCAAATATTACAATTAAAGAAATAATATGAATGTCGACCTTATATAAAGGGGCGTAAGGTCGGCACTTATCCACTCAGGTCTTATAAATTCGCCCAGGGTAGGTACTCTCCTGGCTGACGGCGATAAGGGGAGAGCGAGGTCAGCCCGAAGGTGGTGGCAGCGTCTGGAGTATATTCGTCCTCCCTCAGCGGCGATGTCCAAAGTGTCGACGCCTGAATTAGGTCCGAAGTCCCAACTTGGAACCCCAATCTGGGGTACAATACACTCGCGATATTTATTATAACAATGTAGAACGCTTAGAGACGTTTTTAAAATAATTTTAAATATTTAAAAAAAGAATTATGATGTACGGCGGTTACGTTATAGACGTATATTGACCGGTAATTAAGGTAACGTGCGCCCACTGTTAATTGATCTTCCAGAATGCGAGCGATGCGTTTGTCACTGCAGTCAATAACTCGTTTTACAAAGGAATCGGTAGTGAGCGCTAAAATGCTGCGACCGTGAGCGCTAAGACCGTGCTTTAAACTTATATTGCATTTTTTTTTTTGTAAATTATTATTTTAATGTATTTTTAATTATTTTTAGTTAAGTTGTTTTTTTTTTTATTATGATGTAAATATTATATTTAAGTCTAGTATTTGTAATAAATAGTAAAAAATGTAACCATAACGTTACACATTTCGTTATTATAAGAGAGTATAATAGAAAAACAGTCGATTATAAATTTTTCTCCTTACGGCCAAGTGAATGTAGCGAAATGGCCAGGCCACATAAAATGACTAAGGTGTAGAGTTTGTGAAGTTACGCTTGCAGAGTTAAGGCGTGTAGGGTAAGAAGCTTGGTTTTACATGAGATTTCATTACTTTTTGACAGTGCTAGTCATATGGTATCGTCTTGGCATAATTTTTTTACATGAAAATGTTTTTGGTGGGATATATTTATCTAAATAGTAGTAGGCGTTCATGCCATTATTATATAGATTAATTTTACATAAAATTATTATTTTTATTCATAGTTACTATTATGAGGTAATTTAAATAAATTACCTCTTAATAGTATGATACCTAACTATGAACGAAATAGAATTTATACGCATTTTGTACCTTCTGCGTCGTTAAATTATTATTCTTTGGCAGAGATTCCAAACTTGAAATGTAGAATCGTGTGCAGTTGATAGTGACAAATACTAGTCATCTTTTTCTTTGCTATTGGATTAGGAATGCCATCCTTGTCACGAATTTTTGCTGTGATTGAAATGTGTCAATAATAAAAAGTGTCAATGTGTATCGCGGCACAAAAATTTTGTCAGTTTTGTAAGGGTATAACGTATCCTTAGTTATCACTGGCCCAGATTGTAAGATATTCAATCTAATCCATAAAACATTGCGACGAACAAATCTCGCGCATACGTCGCTCACTAGTCGCTGCTCGCGCGCTGATTGGCCCGTTTTGAGAGGCCGCCTCACGTACTTATATTTTCGATACCTATACGGGGAATGGGACAGGCCTTGTGATACTCTAGGAAGGCGAGATACTTTATTTTTTAATGCATGATGAAACTTTTCCCATTCTGCATTTTTCAGGTTATATTTTAATGAAGATGAAGATAAGTGAATATTATGATTTGGTTTTTTATTGGTACAAAGAAGGGATAATAGAATTGGGAAGTGATCACTACCGTGGCTAGATGGTAAAACTGACCACTGTAGAAGTGAAGAAAGATTTGAGGTGCAAATGGACAAATCAGGAGCAGCTCCTAATGAGAGTTGCACTCTCATTAGGAGCAGTATGCCGTGTTGGAAACCCTGTGTTAAGAATATATAACTTATAGTTATCCAATAAATCTAATCAGTGGGGTTTTGAAATATTAGATTTATTGGATAACTATAAGTTATATATTCTTTGCCGTGTTGGAAACCCTGTGTTAAGAATATATAACTTATAGTTATCCAATAAATCTAATATTTCAAAACCCCACTGATTATTATGACTACTTCCCCAAGCTGCTGTGAAATGGTGAAAAACTGTATTCAATAATACAGTGTTTTAGCTTAACAATGCTTATTCTACTCGGTTACTTTAGCCCAAAACTTAGATTTTTGTCATACGACCTTTATTTATCGAGAAAACAACATTTAATTATTATTTTTAAACAAAAAAAATATTTAAAAAAATATAAAAACCGACTTCCAAAGTATAAGCATTTAACATTCTTAAAATCACTAAAAAGTATAAAATAATTCTTAATGTCGAAATAGTTCCATTTTAAATTCTGCTAAAATTTTACAATTTTTCTACTCAATCTTCTTATTTTTGAAGTTGGTACCAGCCAATTTGAACGTGAGTTCTTTAAAATATTATTTGTACTTATATACATATAAGGACGTAGTTGTGTTAAAATTAATGATCTGTTTTATTGAAGGATTTATACAATTATTTGGGCTGGTACCGACTTAAAAAATAAGAAGATTGAGTAGAAAAATTGTAAAATTTTAGCAGAATTTAAAATGGAACTATTTCGACATTAAGAATTATTTTATACTTTTTAGTGATTTTAAGAATGTTAAATGCTTATACTTTGGAAGTCGGTTTTTATATTTTTTTAAATATTTTTTATTTTTTTCTTTTCAGTGATATTATAATATTATTAACTAGTACCTGGGAGACCGAGCTTTGTTCGGAGTTTTCGTAGGACGATGAAATATTTAAAAATAAATAAAATTGAGAAAAGAAATAAAAAGGATCACAAAAATTTTTATTGACCGGGTTTCGAACTCGAGGCCAATTCGTAAACAACGTATAAATTACCATTCTACCATCCAGCTGAAGCTACATTTTATGGCGGCAAAATGTACGGTTCCCGCAAGATTTCCTTTTGCGCGCACGAAGTAGCGAGTAACGTCTACTATAGTTTAAATTATGTGTTTTCAATGTCAATTTTAAGCACTTATGCATATAACATCTCCATGAAGTTGTAGTGACACCCTCGCGGGGGTAGTCAGGGAAGCTTCCTGTGACCTCAGAACGTCGAGATCTGATGAGAGTTAGATTTTTGCAAAACGGGGTAAAACCAGTATCTTCCCGATTTTTTGAAAATCTTAGATTTTCTTAGCGGGAAGTTAAAAATAATCCCCTTTTGTCTTGTTCATTCATTGCATGAACTACTAGACAAATTTTCATAAATCTTGTGTATTGTATTGACAGAAAAAGTTGCGGGGAAATTAAAAAAATGTTAAGAAAATCATAAGCATTGCTTTTAAGAGTTTCCTTGATTCCTCGTGGATCCCATAATTATCATTATCCTTATTATCATTATCCAAATGTAACACTTTTAGTAGGAAGGTATAAGGCTTGGCACAACATTTTACTTTTGAGTAGGTCTGAATCTGAATGTTCAAACAAATCGATATCACTTTAAAATACTATGAGAAATACCTATATCAACATAATATCATGATGTATGGTGTGATGATGGTGGTGGTGATGATGATTATTTAATAGTGACATTTGCTTGCAGTTCTTTTAACAATACGGAAATTTCCAAATGTGTACCTTTAAGGACTGAGGAGTGCTGTTGGGCCTTTTTGGATCCAGGATATACCTTGGCACAATATTTTACTTTTTGGTAGCTATGAATGTTCAAAGGAATTGACATCGGTGTAAAATACTATAAAAATACCTATATCGTCATAATGTTTTCATTTTGTATGCTATGATGATGATGATGGTGGTGGTGGTGATGGTGATTATTATTTAAAAGTGGCATATGCTTGCAGTTCTTTAAACAACATTGAAATTACCAAACGTGTATCTTTAAAGACTGAGAAATGCCGTTCAGTGGTTTTTTATCCAGGGTATACCTTGGCACAATATTTCACTTTTGGTAGCTGTGAATGTTCAAAGAAATCGATTTCGGTGTAAAAAAAACTATGAGAAACACCTAGATATCAATAAAATATCAAGGTGTATGGTGTGATGATGGTGGTGGTGATGATGATTATTTAATAGTGACATTTGCTTGCAGTTTTATAAACAATACTTAAATTTTCAAACGTGTATATTTAAAGACTGAGGAGTGCTGTTCAGCCCTTTTGGATCCCTGGGTATGGTATACCTGGATACCTTGGTATAACATTTCAATTGTTGGTAGCTGTGAATGTTCAAAGAAATCGATATCGGTGTAAATTACTATGAAAAATACCTATATCATCATAATTTATCATGATGTATGGTGTGATTATGATGGTTGTGGTGATGATAATTATTATTTAATACTGAAATTTGCTTGCAGTTTTATAAACATTGCTGAAATTTTCAAACGTATATCTTCAAAGACTGAGAAATGCCGTTCAGTGATTTTGGATCCAGGGTATACCTTGGCACAACATTTCACTTTTTGGTAGCATTTGCTCTAGTTACTTCAAAAAAAGTCAAAATCACTATCGGTGTCCCTATAAATTTTGAGAATTTCTCTCAATTCCTCATGGATCCCACCACCAGATCTACCATTTGATGACAATGGGACCAATCCAGGAGTCAATCCTTTACAACAAAAAAAGAATTTTGAAAATCCATCCACAAACGGCGGAGTAATCGTGTAACATACACACAAAAAAAAAAAAAAAACATACACACGAATTGTAAACCTCCTCTGGAAGTCGGTTGAAAATTGAACCGACTTCGAAAGTAAAAATACACAAAAAAGTATAAAATAAAACTTAATCTCTAAATAATTCCCCTTTCAAATTCGGCTAAAATTTTTACTATTTCTCTACTCAATCTTCTTAATTTTGAAATCGGTACCAGCCCAAACAATATTCTACAATATTTTAACAATATTTTATAGAACTTACGTTCATATTTGCTGGTACCGACTTCAAAATTAATAAGATTGAGTAGAGAAATAGTAAAAAATTTAGCCGAATTTGAAAGGGGAATTATTTAGAGATTAAGTTTTATTTTATACTTTTTTGTGTATTTTTACTTTCGAAGTCGGTTCAATTTTTTGTTTAAAAATAATAATTTCACCCTTTTTAGTGATATATTTTGGTAAGTTATTATTAATACGTCCTAAGAACGTCTAAACTAAACGATCGAATGTATAATTGAATACGCGCCAAAGCTTCTATTAGGTATTGCTATTAAGATGATGATGATGATTACTGTAAGTTATAAAGTAGCATATTATGCTTGCAGTTCTTTAAACAATGCCAAAATTTCCAAACGCATATCTTTATATACTGAGGAGTTCTGTACAGTGCTTTTGGATCCAGGGTATACCTTGGTACAATATCTTATTTTTTGGTAGCATATGCTTGTGTTACTTCAGTAAAAGTCAAAATCACTATATGTGTGGATAGAAATTTCGAGATCCCTCGATTCCTCATGGATCACATCATCAGGTTTCCACTTTAGTGACTAAAGGACCAATTTCGAATTAAACCCTTTACAACAACAAAAGAATTTTGCAAATAGGTCCATAAACGGCAGAGCAATGTTCAAAGATCTCCGTGTTAGTGTAAAATACTTTTTTTTTTTTTTTTTTATGAAATATGGGGGCAAACGAGCAAACGGGTCACCTGATGGAAAGCAACTTCCGTCGCCCATGGACACTCGCAGCATCAGAAGAGCTGCAAGTGCGTTGCCGGCCTTTTAAGAGGGAATAGGGTAATAGGGGAGGGTAGGGAAGGGAATAGGGTAGGGGATTGGGCCTCCGGTAAACTCACTCACTCGGCGAAACACAGCGCAAACGCTGTTTCACGCCGGTTTTCTGTGAGCCCGTGGTATTTCTCCGGTCGAGCCGGCCCATTCGTGCCGAAGCATGGCTCTACCACGTAATACTATGAGAAATACCTTTTATATCATCATAATTTGATGATGTATGGTGTGATAGTGGTGATGATGATGATGATTACTCTAACTGACAGGGTGGCATATGCTTGCAGTTCTTTAAACAACGCCGAAATCCCCAAACATGTATCTATAAGGAGTCAGGAGTTCTGTTCTGCACTTTTGGATCCAGGGTATAACTTGGAGCAAAATCTTACTTTTTGGTAGCATATGCTTGAACTACTTCAGAAAAATTCAAAATCACCATATGTGTCCATATAAATTTCGAGGAGTTCCCGCGATTCCTCATGGATCCCATCATCAGGTCACCACTTTGATATCAAAAGGACCAATTTGGGATTACACCCTATACATCACAGAAAAAAATTTGAAAATCGGTCCACAGGCGGCGGAGTAATCGTTGAACATACAAAAAAAATAAAAAATATATATATATATATACAGCCGTACGTATAACCGCCTCCTTTTTTGGGAAGTCGGTTAAAAACCATGTATTTTTTAAAAATTGAGCCGTTAGCAAGGTGAATCGACTGACTTGACTGATTAACTACCTTGACTATTTATTGGGACTTAGACTAGACTTTGGACTTGACGATCTAGAAATAAGACAAATAAGAATTAATAAAACGACAGAAGAGGCAGTATGGTCTAAGACTTTAGCCTGTTCCATTTCGGGACGAATTAAAAAAAACGTAGACAGAGTAAAGAATAGACCGCTACACATTTTCTTTTTCACTCACACAGGAAAAGGATAGTTATATAAACATTTCTCATGAAGAAAAGAGATAAAAGAACAAATTTTTTGTCCCTCATCGCGTGGCCAGTTTTTTCAAGGTCAGCAACTCAGTTGCTAAACAAAGTTTGACGTTTGGTGAGCAAAGCAATTCGATCTAGTAATTTTCTTGTATTTTCTTCTAATATTCAACAATTATTGCATTCAAAATTGTGGCTAGTGTTAGTTTATTAAATTGTGTATGTGTATAAAACTGTAAAAAATGGTGCGATGCAGTATTGTGGGCTGTAAAAGCGATAGTGAAAAGAAGATTGATGGACTATCTTTACATTTGTAAGTTCTCAAAAATATCGCTATATTTTACTAGCATAATGGTTCTTGTAGATTTATTTTCGTTAATTATTAATATCATGTGTATATTTTAGTAAAATTAGCTTACCATGTATTGTATTTTCAAGTTTTTTGTTTGCATAACCTACAATGCCAGTGTTGCTAGTTTAGAGATAAAGAAATTTCCCCAAAAATGGGGAAATTCTACAAGGCATAATTAAAATAAAATTGCAGATTTCCTGATGACCCCAAGCTGCGTAATGTGTGATTAGCCTACCAATGGAATAAATTGGAATCCAAAACGTAGCTCAAAAATATGCTGAGAACACTTGAACAGAGAACTTCAATGGATGGTTGGAAAGAAAAATATCCTTAAACCGAATTCTGTGCCTACTAAGGTAATGATTTATCTGTGCTTATCTAAAAATAATTACTCTTAGTCTTTGTAAAGTATCAAAAATAATATTTTGTTCCATAGCTTATAGGTTCTGAAAGTGAAAAAGTTGATGGCCCTTGCGAATCGAGCATTGCAATGGAAGTAGATAATAGTCAATTAACCTGTCTAGAAAAACTTAGGTGCTGGTAGTGTAAGTACCAACTTACATTTACATAATGATAGGCTACTTGACTCATTATTAATCTCATACAAATTATGGGTATTTCCTTTAGTACTTGGCTTGGCTTTTAAGTAATATATCTATTTTATAAAATTGAAGTACATACAAGATGGATTTATAAAATTATATGGCCTATTGCGTTCACTTTATTTTTATAACCGATTAATAAAAGAAGGTCATGTTCTACGGAGTATGCACCATGTCGATTCCATTTTAACCTCCTAGAGTCGTAACTGTTTTTAAATAGAGTAGTTTTTATTTAGCAAATATGCGATAATATCCACGATGATGATGATGATGATGATGAATTTTTTAATGTTTAAGCTTCATTTTTATTTTTTGTGTTCATTACTCGTTACTGTGATGTTGATGTTTGATGTTTTGTATAAGTTTGATGTACCAATGACTAGACTTAGTAAAGTAAAGAATTCGTTGAAAGGCCAATGTATACGCCTGTAATTTATAATAGGATTCCAGAAAACGTTCAAAATGTTTCAATGAATAAATTTAATAAAATAGTCTCGTTAAATTTAACAAAGTTTGTGTGGTAATTACTTATTGATTTCATGAATGATATCACACCTTGGGAATGAGGTGGCCCCCTGCAAGGCTACTTCTTTAATATACATAGCCGTTTTTTTTTTCCTACTTAATCCAATTACTCAATCTTATACAGTTACTTAATCCAATAAAAAAATACTTACATAAACAATAAAAAATACTATCGTCATATTCTAATTGTAAAATTTACTGTATTCTTAATTTGATTATTTTTATTACATTATGATTTTTGTATTTTGTTGTTGAGTACTGTATTTTATTCTGTTTTAAGAAGAAAATTGTCTCTTTTTTTCAGTCATATTCATCACTTATTTTATAATTAACTTCATTTCATCTTATTGTCGCAGACACACGTTGTATTTCAGCTATCATTAGAACTCATTTTATCTATTAAAATTATTGTTTGTATTATTTTTATGTTGTACCAAATCTTATCCGTTTGTGAATCAATAAAATAAATAAATAAATACTATTGTACTCTTGTTATTTAGTTTTAGTCATAACATTGTTATGTACCTTTTTTAATTCTAAAATAAAAAAATCCATCTTTTTAGTAAAAGATGGCCCCGCGTGAGTTTCTTACGCCGGTTGTTCTCGCCGGGCTAGTTTCCGAACCGGTGGTTCAGAAAGTGTATAAAAATACCAACTTTGAATAAAAAAATTGACTTTGTAATTTGTCTATAACCAGTGTGTGTAGTTAAAATATTATATACCTAAGTCCTATTGCTGACGTTAGCACCCTATAAGTAACCCGTAACTAAGAACGTCCAGTACTTTACAAGATCATTGCTAATAGACAGACAGATAGATATACGCACTTCTTGTACTATGTACAGATATAGATTATTTACAATGAGTAATCAAACTTATTAATTTATTAACTTAATAAGTAATTTTATAAATATAAAAGTTTGGATGATTGCTACTATTTTACGCAGAAACTACTGATGAAACTTTCAAGTAATGCAGCTTAGACATATCAGAAGTGTTATTCTGCATTACTAGAAAGTTATATTAAGCCATAATTTACGCGGACGGAGTCGTGGGAAAACAGCTAGTTACCGTGTACCTAATAAAAATACTGGGTATTTTTTTCCTTCTACCTGGTAGGTAACCCAAAATTTTTTATCTACTTTTTTTTCTGTCCCTTTCAGTGACACGCTTGCTATGTGTCTATTACTATATTCTGTCTACGAAAAAAAATGTGACTTCTGCTTAGGGATGTTCATAGAGTATAAAGAGTAAAGGCTATTAGCAAGAGGAAAAATTATATATCGTACCTTATCCCCCTATATGACACATGCCAATGAGAAAGAAAGAGATATCTAGTTGTTTGTTATTTTCAATTTTTGTAGACGGTTACAGGTTTTGAACATATGTAACTAACTTCAGACAGATCAGCTGTCTGAAGTTGGTTACAAGTTGCATTGCTCGTATTTATCAGCAACTTCATATGTAAATATATTCCCGTCCGCCAGTGAAGTCCCTAGTCGGCATTTTGTGTCGATAAAAATCAAAATGATGATGAAAATGTTAATCTTTTCATAGCATAAAATGAAGTCTTTTATTCCGCTTTATGTTTGCTTAGATCTTTTAAACTATTAAATGAATTTAAATGCAGTTTGCAGCCAATAGATAGAATGATTAAAGTGGAAGATTTATGCGTAATGATCTATGCACCTTTGTGATTTATAAATTATTATCAGTCAATCAAAAACGAATTTATGCAGTATTGTCTACAACAAACAGAAGTATGTTGGGGAAGCTAGTCTCTTGAACTATACACCCACACACTATGCAGGCTATCGTCCAATCGACTTGTCAGTTCTATATCCTACTACTATAATAAACATGAAAATTCGTGAGGATGGCTGGATGTATGGATGGATGTTTGTTACTCTTTCACGCAAAAACTGCTGACCAGATTTCAATGAAATTTGGTATGGCAGTAGTTTAATCTCTGGATTAAAACATAGGATACTTTTCCCTTGGATACAGCTGGTAAATATAATATAAACAGTAGACGTATAGACTTTTTATGTATTTATGCATTTCTCCCTTTAGTTGGGGTACCTACGTGGAAAGATAAATGAAAACAGGAAATTTTAATAGATATAATATTTATTATTTATTAACAATTGGACAGCATTTATTAGCTTACACGTTACGACAACTCCAAAAAGCTCTCAGATTGTCAGCATGGAGCTAAATGTGTGAAGAAAACAGAGCACAGCAGTCCGTTTACGTGGGAGAGCTATACTTTGGCACGAACGGTCCACCTAGACCAGATAAATACCACGGCCTCCGGGTACTCAAGGAGTAGTTGCGGATTTTAAGACCGGGATCGTACTTGTGACTCCTCCTATTGCGAGTATGTATAGGTGGCGATAATCGCTCTCCATCTGGAGATCAGTCTGCCCGTTTTCTGGTCAATTAAAAAAGTACAAAGAAGTATCCTTGCAAAAGGCCATCTAATTCCCTGCAAAACCAAAAAGCAAAGTTAAATTTGAAAATTTGTGACATGTTTTTGTGATGATGTACAACCGTAACTCCATTATAATATACAGGAATTATTAATTAATAATTATAATTAGTAAAAAATACACCACACTAATTTATATTATATATTATCACTTAGTTTATATTTTAGATCTTACTAATTTGTATAATTGTATGGTGTTTGGTAAATATAAAGTAAGCAAAACATTTTTCTTTAAGATTAACATATTTTCTCTTTCGAAGGTTTATCGATATCCAAAACATCACTACTTATGTAAATACACAACCTCTGAAATTTATAAAAAATTTCTATTATATATTGTTGAAATCCGCATATAATGGACAATAAACACATTTATCTACAAGAATATAATAACTTCAGTGTAATTGCTTGTATTTATATAACCTGAAACAATTCTCAACATACTGGTGAAAAGTTAACACTTCTTCACGATTTTCTTTCCTCGCAGAGTGTGATTAACAGCCCTACACAAAATGGGCCATATTAACTTGAGCACAGCTTTGTTTTCTAATAAGACTTTTTAATATAAACTGAGATTTTTACCAAATAACATTATAAATTCATGATTTGCTTCTTCTTCTTCTTGTATCATAATGCACACGTAAACAAATGGCATTAGCTGTCAGTGGCTAACTTCAGGCCACATCTACTGCTACTAATTCAAAATGTCACTTATTGTTAAGGCAATAAAGTCGTAATTCCAACGTCTAAAATTGGACTCCAATTTGGACTCCAAAATGGAGCAACCTTGGAAAAAAACGTATAGACATAGAGATGGCTTTCTCTTTCACTCTTATTGGATTTGCCTTTGATGTTTTGTGAGACAAATAGCTGCCTACGGCTTCGATTTTTGTTTTAGTTCTATTATACTCCTATTTCTTTGTTTTAAATAGTGCAACATCGATTTTAAAACATCGATGTTTTATCGTCTAACATCGATGATCATCGAAAATCGATGATCATCGAGCATCCCTACTTCTGCTCGTCCTCGTCAATCGCTAATTACCTATTGCTTGTAGGGATGCTCGATGTTGCAAAAACATCGATGTTGGCATCGATAATGACATCGATAGCTTATCATCGATGTTCGATGTTTATCGAGCTCTAAACATCGATGTCAGGCAACATCGATGTTTTTTTGCAAACGTCTTCACGGCCGTCCGTCATCAATACATCTATACTAATACTATAAATGGGAAAGTCGTTTGTCCGTCTTTCACGCCAAAACTACTGAACCGATTTAAATGAGGTACAAAGGACATAGGCTCCTTTTTATCGCAGGGAAATGTACATTTCCTGTGGGATACTTTATTTACAGTTTGACGTAAAAACTACTTAGCCGATTATCATGAAATTTAGCACAGATATAAAGCGGACCACGGGAAAGAAAATAAGGTACTTACTTTTTATCGCGGGAAAATGTACGGCTCCTATGGGATACTTTATTTACGGTTTCATGTTAAAATTACTAAACCGATTATCATGAAATTTGGCACAGATATAAAATAGAACACGGGGAAAGACATAAGTTACTTTTTATCGCGGGACATATAAGGTTCCCGTGGGTTACTGTCTTCGATGGCGTTGATATCACAATAGTGGTTAAATCTTTTACCGCAAGTTTTTTCAACTGGGTTTCCGATTAATCGGTCCGTGACATCGATGTTACGATGTTTTGAATAATGCAATATCGATATTAAAACATCGATGTTTTATCGTCTAACATCGATGATCATCGAAAATCGATGATCATCGAGCATCCCTAATTGCTTGTCTTCATTAAAAATAAGGAGGGTAGCATTCTGTAGCACAGAGTACCTTGATATAAACTGGAGAGGGTAGAGATAATTAAAATTTAGTAATTTCATTATCCAGAAACTGAGTATTTCGGGAGTTACAGTCAATGTTTGTTCACTGTTGTCCTAATTCAACATGAAAGATAAACAAGGACAGACTCCTATCGAAGATCTCGAGGAATTGAAGAAATATTTCTCAACTCACAATATTGTAAGGGAATATGTGGCTCACACGTCTAAAGTCCACTCCGTGGGCTGGTCCTGCGATGGAAGGCGGTTGGCTTCGGGCTCCTTCGACAAAACAGTCGTGATTTTCAATTTAGAACGAAATAGATTGGTAAGTTTTTCGCCGGTTTTGAGGTTATGCTTTTTTCTTGCAATTTGTATTTTTACCCGACTGTCAAGAAGGGTTATCTTTTTCGCGCGTATCTTGTATGTATGTATGTTTGTACAAACTCCCTGTTTTTTTATAAACTCCCTTATTCCCACGTATCTTCCAAATGGCTTGATGGATTTCAACAAGGTATTATTTCTTTTTCTATCTTGAGCTATTTTTATAAATAACTACCTTAATATAGTATTTAAATTTCATAAAGAATAAATACAACTATTTCAATTTCAAATAGTCGTATTTTTGCCTTAAATCGACCAAGACTGTGTTGGTTAAACTAAAAATTTTCGGTCTTTTTATGGCCCATTTCAATGACCTACTTATCTATCTATAACTATTTGTTAAAAACTTTGTCATTCAATAATTTCCCAGTTTTTCACAATACAATTTTGATGTTTTTAACAAATAGTTATAGCTATCTATATAGGTTATTGAAACGGGCCATTAGTCAGTTGCTTAGGTATGTATTTTTTGCAGACGGGTTTTTTTATTTGTTAAATGTGTTAAAATCATACATTTTACAAAGCAGTATTTTATTATATACTAGCTTTATCCCACGGGAATACTGTTCTTTTTCGGGATATAAAGTAACCTATGTTTTAATCCAGAGCCTAACCTAACCAAACAAGAGTAACATCGATCCATGCAAACTTTCACATCTATATCTATACATCTATAAAGATAAATATAATTGAAGTGTCTGTTTGTAATTTCAAATTAACAACTTTTCACTTAATGCATATGGAAGTATATTCGATACTAACGATAAAATATCAATTTTTAAAATTTTTGTCTGTCCGTCTGTCTGTCTGTCTGTCTGTCTGTTTGTTCCGGCTAATCTCTGAAACGGCTGGACCGATTTTCACGGGACTTTCACTGGGAGATAGCTGATGTTATAAGGTCTAATATAGGCTACTTTTATTTTAGGGTTCCGTATAAAAAAAAGGGTTCCCTTTCCGTTAGTTGCGGGCAACGAAGTTATGCAAACGAAGTTGCGGGCATCAGCTATTTATTATAATAGTAGGATATCAATGCTGGTAGCTTTTAAGTTTTAGTTAATGTTCCTTTTGTTTCCTCATTAATTGGTATTATTGTTGTTATTTAACAGCCTCCGTGGTCTAGTGGTTTAGAGCTTGGCTCTCGACTCGGAGGTTGTGGGTTCGATTCCCGCATGGGAACAACAAAAAATGTTGTTTCCAAGTTTGGTTAGAACAATGCAGGCTGATCACCTGATTGATAAGAAAGATGATCCATGTGTCGGATGGGCATGTAAAAATTCGGTCCTGCGCCTGATCTCTTGCCAGTTGTGTCGGTCTTCCGTCCCACTGGGTTACGAGAGTAAAAGGAAAAGAGAGTGCTCTTGTGTACTGCGCACACACTTGGGCACTATAAAATAACTCCTGCGTAGCTGGCCTGGTTTTCAATGAAATCGGCCACCAGTCACTGAAATCAGTGTGGGGAGCTATTATTATTAATTGGTATTATGAATTAATAATGAAACACGGTTTGGTTTTGGTATATATTATTTATCTAGAAAAATCCATAGTGACACATGCATTATATTAACTAAATTGCTCATCATAATAAAATCTGTTTACTGTATTCCAATCCAATTTGATCTAAATGTAAATTGAATATTATATTCAACTAAATTTTTTTTTTTCATCTACCCTCAGATGAGCTAACAGTGTTGGAATTCGTGTCGTACTTTATAGCCTCCATAAAAATATTAAATGTGATTATTATACTTTAAAAGTGCAATATTTATGTGTAAAAAGTGCAAAAAATTACCTACAGACAAAAAACTCGTGATTACCTAGAAAAATAAAACATTACGCCTGTTTTTAAAACTTTATCTGTGTGGCGGCCATTGCAACTTGTAGCGTCTTTTCAGTAGTGTTTGTTCTGTAGTGATTAAAATGAAGTGCTTTCAGTGTGAAAATGATTATACTGATGAGAATTCAGTGCAATGTGATGGATGCAAAAGAAATATTTGCTTAAATTGCAGCAATCTAACCAGTAGTGAGGCATGTGTTATGGGTCTAAAGGGCAAGCAGGGTGCGCTGTATTTATGTCCTTTATGTCGCGAGGCTCTCTTTCAAGTTCCAAAGCTAATAAAAGCGTATGATGGCTTACGTGAAGAGTTGGATGAAGTCAAAATCCTTCTGGGAAATGCAAAGAATGCTACCACACCCACACAGCAAACACAGGGACCTTCCCCAGGGGCTTCATCCTTACCGGACACAAACATGATAATGATGGAAATTGCAGAACGTGAACGCCGAGCTAATAATGTGATAATAGTAGGAGTGCCGGAATGTGACTCTGAATTAAACAATGATAGAAAAGAGCATGACAACCTGAAAATTAAAAAAAAATATATTTGTGAAAATATGAATAGATTTTGGCATAAAGAAGGAATTATCTCTGCAAAACAACATGGATTTGTTAGAAAAAGATCAATTACAACAAACCTATTGACATCTGTGCATTCTTGGTGCAAAGAACTTGACAAAAAGAACCCAGTTGACGTTGTATACCTAGACTTTGAACGTGCTTTTGACAGAGTTTCCCACAAGCACCTTCTTATGAAGCTTGAACACTTTAGAATTAGAGGATTACTACTAAATTGGATTCAGAGTTACTTAAAGAACAGATCATTTCAAGTTCGAATAGGCACGTCATTTTCACAAAGAAAGCCAGTTACAAGCGGCGTTCATCAAGGGGCGGTGCTCGCAGCAAACCTATTCGGCATAGGTATATATAACAGATTTAATTGCACTGATAAAATCTCAGTCGGCGTTCTTTGCTGACGATGGGAAATTCTTTGCTAACCCACTTGTAAGCTCTGACCAAATACAAGAAGACCTGAATCGTATACATAATTGGACCAAAGACTGGATACTGAAACTTAATCTTTCAAAGTGTTGCATTTTGCATTTAGGAAACAACAACCCTAAATTACAATATACCCTTGATGGTTGTCCTATAACTTCCACCAATACACAAGTAGATCTGGGTGTAACTATAGCACACAACTTAAAATGGGATCAACATATCACCAACATTGTCAAAAAGGCTAACTCACTTGTTTATGTTGTACGGAGGACATTTCAAGTTTTGACAAAAGATTTATTTTTGAAAATATATAAAACATACATTAGGCCTTTACTTGAATATGGATACCAAGTTTGGAGTCCCTACTTCCAGAAGGATATAAACTTATTAGAAAGTGTGCAAAGGAAAGCTACAAAAATGCCAAGAGAGTTGCGACATAAAACCTATGAAGAGAGACTAAACACACTACGCCTCACTACACTAGAAGAAAGACGAATCCGTGGTGATCTCATAGAAACATACAAAATATTAACACATCAATACAGTGTTCCTGACATTCATTGTCTGTATATAAAGAAAGACACTTCCAGAACACACCGAGGTCACCACCTCAGACTGGAACGAGACCCGGCAAACTCTCTAGCAGCTCATAACTTTCTTAGCAATAGAGTAGTTCAGAAATGGAACATGCTGCCTGAAGATGTTGTCTCTGCACCAACTGTTAACTCCTTCAAAAACAAACTTGACCACTGGTTTCTGTCAAAAGGGCAGTATAAAAGACATTGAAAACATAAAAAAACACAATTCCAACACTGAGATATGGTCAAATCAGCCAACAGTAATAATAATAATAATAATAATAACCAATAATAATAATAATAATAAATTAATGAGTCGTTGTAGTTCTCTATGCATGGTAGATGTAGGAAACTCTACTATCCGATCAAATTATTGTCGAAAAGAAACAGGTTTATTGCAAATCAAAGTAATCTGAATATATGAAAATAACTAACCAAGAGCATGTTCAGGACATCTAAAGAGAGTTTTAATACTCAAAAATAATATTGTCCTATTTCATTTGTCTGACCTATCCGTATAAAATTGTAAAAACCGTTAGATTGTAATATAACTAATGGGATTGTAAAAATATAACAAAATTGAATGTCTTAAATTATAAGCAGAATATTCAATTCTGCAGTTTTTCAACATTATGCGATTTCACTAGTTATATGGCAATGTAACGGTTTTTACAATTTTACGGTGACATTATATATTTTCTTTATTTATTTTCATTATATGATAATTGCTAATCCATATAATAGGTCCGGATAATTAAGTCTCTACTGTAACATTTCAATAGGTAGCATTATAGTCTCTATTGTGTTACATGTTGAGGCTTATATTAAATTGAATGGACAAGTTGATATGTTTAAAATCATTGTCAGGCTCAAGACTTTGTGTGCCGCGGTCACACTGGCTCTGTGGACCAGCTGTGCTGGCACGCCTCACACCCCGACCTGCTGAGCACCGCCAGTGGGGACAAGTCTGTACGGATATGGGATACAAGGTTAATTAATCTATACATCTATACAGATAAATAAAATTGAAGTGTCTGTTTGTAATTTCAAGTTAACAGCTTTTCACTTAATGCACATGAAAGTATATTCGGTACTTACAATAAAAAAACAATTTTTAAAATTTTTGTCTGTCCGTCTGTCTGTCTGTCTGTCGGTCTGTTTGTTCCGGATACTCTCCGAAACGGCTGAACCGATTTTCACGGGACTTTCACTGGCAGACAGCTGATGTTATAAGGTCTAACATAGGTTACTTTTATTTTAGGGTTCCGTTTAAAAAAGAGGGTTCCGTTTCCGTTCTACGCAAACGAAGTTGCGGGCATCAGCTAGTAAAATCATAAAAACAACAGGTTCCACTCTAGGAGTGCACACAGAAGTGAAAACTTGAACATTAATATTAGGCATTTCTTAATATTTTGGAATGGTTAGGGAATAATCCTACGCCACGCTGGCGGTCTACTCTCCCTCCGTTTAACGAATTTTCGATCAGGTCATGTGTCCTGATGTGAGTTTAACATTTTTTTTTCCATCCCAAAAGAAGGGGCCATCCACATATTACATCACGCAAAATTTCGACTTTTTGAACCCCTACCCATGTCACGCTTTTTAGTATCCCTTTACCTGTATTTAACATGTACTGTCACACTTAGTATGACCCCCCCCCCCCCCCCCCCACCCCCATCAGGTGTGATGTAATATGTGGATGGACCCGAAGTGCAAAACGCCTCTAAAGAGTTTTCATTTAAAAAAAAAATCTACATTACGCATAATATGCTCGTTGTATTGTGCATAATATTATGATGTTATCACAAATCAATTTCCACAATATATTGTAAGTTTGATACTGTATATTTTCAGATCGCACAAGTGTGCCTCGGCCATATCTACAAAAGGGGAAAATATAAACATAGCATGGTCTCCGAACGGTTCCACCATAGCTGTTGGTAACAAGGAGGACCTCATATCTTTTATAGACACAAGGAACTATAAAGTGGTGAGTTTTCTATCCTAATATAATACTTATATAATTTTTATGTGTAATTTCAATTACATTATTAAATTTACTAGATTTTATGATGATTGGGTATATAATATTACTAGCTGATGCCCCCTACTTCGTTTGCATAGAACTAAAGGAAACGAAACCTTATCAGCTGTCTTCCAGTGAAAGTCCCGCGAAAATCGGTCCAACCGTTTCAGCGATTAGCCGGAACAAACAGACAGACAGACAGACGGACAGACAAAAATTTTAAAATTAATGTTTTATTGTAAGTACCGTATATACTTCCATATGCATTGAGTAAAAAGCTAACAGCTTTAGCTTTTGAAATTACAAACAGACACTTCAATTTTATTTAAGTATCTGTAAGTATATTTATTTGTATATGATTCTATGATACTTTAAACTTGACATTCACACACCATTGTTATGGTAGGATGTGTAAGAACTATTTATTATTATTGTAACCACCATCACTACGACATCTTGTGAATAAACGATTGATTAATTGAATATAAAAGAAGAAATAGGCCAAAAAATTTTTTGTTTATTACCATTTATATTAATGCCACCAAAACCAATTTCATGTAAAGTAATGCCAAGACGATAACCATATGACTCGCACTGAAAAAAAGCTATCAGATCTCATGTAAAACCAAGCTTCTAACTCTACCAAACTTCTAAATCTACACACCTTAACTCTACAAACCTAACATCACAATCTCTACACCTTAGTCAAAATATGTGGCCTGTCATTACGTTCGCTTGGGTAATTCGTAAGATGAATTTACGGACTGTTTTGCTGTTATTCTATTCTTGTAATAATGAAACGGGCAAGCCACATAACTCGACTAAGGTGTTGAGTTTGCAAATTTTGGCTTGTAACTTGTAAAATATATCTATAATATTTGTTTATTTATTAGGTAACAGAAGAACAGTTCAACTTTGAAGTGAACGAGATCTCTTGGAACAACACTTCCGACCTGTTCTATCTGACCAATGGTTTGGGATGTGTTCATATATTGACGTGAGTATTCACTGCACCTGTGACTTCCCTGGTATTGCGTTGAATTGCTCATCATCATCGGGTTTATCATGACCGCTGTGGAATTTTTTTTTTTCTATGTTATGAGAAATATAGTGGGACGACCTCTGTGGCTCAGTAGTTAGCACACTCAAGCCAGATATCGCGGGTTCAAATCCCGCCGAAGGGACAAATAGTTTTTTTTGTATTCCTGGGTCGGCTCAGCCCGCGTAAGTACAGTAACCCACGGGAACCTTATATGTCCCGCGATAAAAAGTAGCCTATGTCCTTCCCCATGGTCTACTGTATATCTGTGCCAAAATTCATGAAAATCGGTTTAGAAGTATTACGTGAAACTGTAAATAAAGTATCCCACGGGAACCGTACATCTCCCCGCGATAAAAAGTAGCCTATGTCCTTTCCCGCGTTCTACTTTATATCTGTGCCAAATTTCATGATAATCGGTTTAGTAGTTTTACGCGAAACTGTAAATAAAGTATCCCACGGGAATCGTACATTACATCGTACCCGTACACGTAACCGTACAAGTAGCCTATGTCCTTTCTCAGGCTCGGGACTACCTGTGTACCAAATTTCATTTAAATCGGTTTCGTAGTTTTGGCGTGAAAGACGGACAAACAGACAGACACACACTATTCCATAGGGCGACAATTATTGTGGACTCGCCGTGGACTCGTCGACACGCCAAGCAATGGTATTATAACAAGCTAGTAATAAAAAATAATAATTTAAAAAATTTAAAAACCCGACTGCGTAAAAAGTGAACCAAACTAAGTACATAATTAAAACTGAAAAGAAAAAAACAACCATTGAAAAATTAGATTGGCTGTCGAATAATGGATCCCGACTGTTCAGTTGTTATGTTCCAATAGTATTAATTCAATAATATATTATAGAATTCTAGACCACCGGATATCTAAGTGCTTGTTTTTTTCTTTTCAGTTTTAATTATGTACCTACTTAGTTTGGTTCACTTTTTACGCAGTCGGGTTTTTAAATTTTTTAAATTATTATTTTTTATTTTATACTTTTTAGTTATGAGTACCTAGCTAGCTATTTACCAGACTGGATTTCCTATCAGCATCAGTACTATATCACAATTGCACTGGAATGTGAGAATGGTTGTTACGCAACTTTAAATCGATATAGATCTTAAACGGTCAGTCGAAACGAAAAATGTTGGGAGAAAACTAACTTTGATTTTAAAATACCTATTCAACGATACCCCACTTGACATAGTTTGTTGACTTTCATTTTTTTTCATTTTCACAATATGGCGTCCAGTAGTCACCATATTGAATTTTCACTAACGTCATGTCTTTAGTGACACTCGCCGGACTAAGAGGAATCGATTGACGTGTGAATCATAAAAATCGGCCCAGGCGTTTGGTCTGTATAGTGCTTCAAAGGAACATACATACATACATACATACATACATACATAGGCTGATAAACACATTACCACTCCTTTGCGTTGCGCAGTCGGGTAAAAAGATCAGGCTTATAAGTTATATTCCATTGACTATGAATCTACACCTTGTTTCCTTAAATTAGGAACTATTTTTCTACTAACTATAGTAATAGGACTGGCTCATGGCTCAGTGGTTCAGCGCGTTCGTATCCCGCCGAAGGAACAAAAAGTTTTTCTGTGTAAAAGTTTATATATGTCACCGTAAAATTGTAAAAACCGTTAGATTGTAAAACTAACTAACAAGATTGTAAAAATATGACGAAAGATTGAAAACGATACATTTATAATCTAACGAAGAATAATGTTTTAAATTATAGGCATCATATTCGCGTCGGAAGTCTATCAACATTTTACAATTTCACTAGTTTTATTACAATCTAATGGTTTTTACAATTTTACGGTGACATATATACTGGCTGTTGCCCGCGGTTCCGCCCGCGTCAATTCAGTACTTTTTTGGAATAAAAAGTAGCCTATGTTTTATTCCATAGCCTAAAGTACCATACCATTACATTTCATCAATTTTTGCGTGAAAGAGTAACAAAAATCCATCCATCCATACATCCACCCTCACAAACTTTTACGTGTATGTATGTATGTTTGTAAATTCCTTTATTCCCACGTATCTTCCAAACGACTAGATGGATTTCGACAGTTAAGGTATCGTTAGATTTGTCTCAATAACCCAAGTGTCCTTAGATAGCTAGTTCAAAGAAAACGTACAAAAATGGCGGCTTTTGGTGCTAAATTGATTTTTTTTAACCAATCCTATCGAGTAGGGTCTCAACATAAAGGAAATTAAAAGGTGTTTTTAACCGACTTCCCAAAAAAGGAGGCGGTTATACGTTCGGCTGTATATATATTTTATTTTTTATTTTTTTTGTATGTTCAACGATTACTCCGCCGCCTGTGGACCGATTTTCAAAATTTTTTCTGTGATGTATAGGGTGTAATCCCAAATTGGTCCTTTTGATATCAAAGTCGTGACCTGATGATGGGATCCATGAGGAATCGAGGGAACTCCTCGAAATTTATATGGACACATATGGTGATTTCGACTTTTTCTGAAGTAGTTCAAGCATATGCTACCAAAAAGTAAGATTTTGCTCCAAGGTATACCCTGGATCCAACAGTACAGAACAGAACTCCTGACTCCTTATAGATACATGTTTGGGGATTTCGGCGTTGTTTAAAGAACTGCAAGCATATGCCACCATGTCAGTTAGAGTAATCATCATCATCATCACCACTATCACACCATACATCATCACATTATGATGATATAAAAGGTATTTCTCATAGTATTTTATACTAACACGGAGATCATTGAACATTACTCTGCCGTTTATGGACCTATTTGCAAAATTATTTTGTTGTTGTAAAGGGTTTAATTCGAAATTGGTCCTTTAGTCACTAAAGTGGAAACCTGATGATGCGATCCATGAGGAATCGAGGGAACTCCTCGAAATTTATATCCACACATATAGTGATTTTTACTTTTACTGAAGTAACACAAGCATATGCTACCAAAAAATAAGATATTGTACCAAGGTATACCCTGGATCCAAAAGCAATGTACAGAACTCTTCAGTCTTTAAATATATGCGTTTGGAAATTTCGGCATTGTTTAAAGAACTGCAAGCATATGCCACTTTATAACTTACAGTAATCATCATCATCATCTTAATAACAATACCTAATGGAAGCTTGGCGCGTATTCAATTATACATTCGATGGTTTAGTTTAGACTTTCTTATGACGTATTAATAATAACTTAACAAAATATATAACTAAAAAGCGTGAAATTATTATTTTTAAACAAAAAATTAAACCGACTTCCAAAGTAATAACCTAACCAAGAGCATGTCAGGACATGTCTAAGGAGGGTTCCGTAACTATAAACGCGTAATATGCTTTTTTTTTAATTACTCCAAAAGTTACTGTCCGATTTGGTTCATAATAGTTTTCCTAAATAGTTTTTAGCATGATCTATCAGCATGGAAATTTGCAAGTTTCTATCTCCTTTAGTTTAAAAATGCTAGGGGGGGGACCAACTTACAAACTACTTTGGAGGCCGATTACTCGAAAATGGTCAACTTTATAAAAAAGTAACGTATGAAACCATGCCTTTATTATAAAAGACCTATTCTACGATACCCCACACGATGGGGTAGAGTGAAAAAATATTTTTCATCCCCACTTCACATGTATGGAGAGCCACCCTTAAAATATAAAATTTTTATTTTTTTATGATCCCGAAACCGTGATCTATACACAATCTATAACTGCACCAAATTTCATCAGTTTATATTCATAATTACAGGAGCTAGAGGCGCGGACAGACAGACAGACAGACAGACAGACAGACGGACAGAGCGAAACTATAAGGGTTCCTTAAGTATTACGGAACCCTAAAAATACACAAAAAAGTATGAAATAAAACTTAATCTCTAAATAATTCCCCTTTCAAATTCGGCTAAAATTTTTACTATTTCTCTACTCAATCTTATTAATTTTGAAGTCGGTACCAGCAAATATGAACGTAAGTTCTATAAAATATTGTAGAATATTGTTTGGGCTGGTACCGATTTCAAAATTAATAAGATTGAGTAGAGAAATAGTAAAAATTTTAGCCGAATTTGAAAGGGGAATTATTTAGAGATTAAGTTTTATTTCATACTTTTTTGTGTATTTTTACTTTGGAAGTCGGTTTAATTTTTTGTTTATCAAAAATATGTAACATATTATGACATGTATTTAAATAAATCAGGAATAATTACAACGATTTTAATTAAATCAATCGAATAAAGGACGATGCCAGGGTTTCTATGGAAACTGGGCCAACCCTCCATGCGCACAAAAAAGCGTTACTTACCTATTGCCAAAACTACCATGCTTAGTAAAGAATAACTCTGAACAGACTAAGATTTGACTTTAGCGCTAGGGTAACTTTTATTCAGCTCGAAAATACCTTTCTTTTGATATATCACACATATCTATTGGAGGGTGGGCCCAAGATTTGTATCATCTTGTAATCAATGCTTTCAAATAGTCGTATTTTTGCTTTAATTTTTTTTTATTTATTTAGGCACATCAACAACATAAACACTTACAAAATAATTAAAAGTAAGTTAGGCCTTTTCATCCGTTAATGGATGATTTATACAGTATTCTCCGAGCGAAGTAACCACTCTTGAAATACTGTAGCGCCTGGGACAGTTGGTTTTTTTAAATGTCGTATGGTTGCCCAAGCACTTACGGCATTCTCACAACATAGTCAGCCTAGTCCAGATGAATGAACTAGTCAATACGTCTGGGGCCAACCATATGCGGGTTTCCTCACGATGTTTTCCTTCACCGTTAGAGCGTCAGTATAATGTACTTGAGATCTGAAAGTCTCATTGGTACACGCCACAACCTGGGATTCGAACCTGCACTCTCTCGAGTGCGAACCAAATGGTCTACCCACTAGGCCACGGAGCTCTCACAAAATAATTAGCACATGTATAAATAAGGGCTAGTGTTTACATCACTTACATACAGATATGCACAACATTTTAGATAGATTACATTATAAACACAATCAGAATAAGAATTACCTATACAATACATTTTTATAAATTACTTATTTAAAAATTCTACAATCTATACAGATAAATAAAATTGAAGTGTCTGTTTGTAACTTCAAATTAACAGCTTTTCACGTAATTAATCTGAAAGTATATTCGGTGCTTACAATAAAATACCAATTTTTAAAATTTTTGTCTGTCGGTCTGTCTGTCTGTTTGTTCCGGCTAATCTCTGAAACGGCTGGACCGATTTTCACGGGACTTTCACTAGCAGATAGCTGATGTTATAAGGTCCATAGGCTACTTTTATTTTAGGGTTCCGTTTAAAAAATAGGGTTCCGCTTTCGTTAGTTCTGCGCAAACGAAGTTGCGGGCATCAGCTATTATAACTAAATTTAACTAAGAATTAACCTATAGTTAAATATGAAACTAATATTACATAACTGAAATTAAAAAAAAAAAATTAAATCGACCAAGTGTGTCAATGACCCTATGAATTGACCCGACCATCTGTCATCTCCTCTCGACCGTCATCACCAGGTACCCGGGTCTGGAGACGGCGGCGGTGCTGAAGGCGCACCCCGGCACGTGCATCTGCGTGGAGCACGACCCCACCGGGCGTTACTTCGCCACGGGCTCCGCGGACGCGCTCGTCTCGCTGTGGGACGTGAACGAGCTGGCCTGTCTGCGCGTGTTCTCTCGGTGAGTGTGAGAAAGTTGTGTGGCAGAATGTTAGCAGTTAGACACATGTAGGGTTGCCATCTCTTATATATGACTCCCCGGACAAGACGGGTGAAAACCCCGGATTTTGGAGTATGAAATCCGGACATAGAACAGTTTTTATCCGACTACGGCAATGTCAAAAAGAAAGGAACATTTATTAATGCTGAAAAAAAACCTTAGGCCTTCCTAATTCTGCCTACAAAAACCCGGATAGCAAATAAAATCCGACCCGGACGCTCCCCGGACGCCCTTTAAACTAGGACAAATCCGGGGAAACCCGGACGGATGGCAACCCTAGACACATGTATTTTAATATTCCATCATAATAGGCTAGACGACTGATTTTTTTATTGCATAAATGAATAGTACTCTTAAATATGAGTAACTTCTCAGAAGAAACCGTATATCAAAAGTCAATATTTTCAAAGGTACAGCGATTTGTTTCGCGAGTCTCGTAAAAACGCTCCATACTAAAGTCGTACGTAGCTGTGACGTCACGTCCATGTTAAAGTGTGTAAAGTATACGGCCGCAGGAACATATTTGTAAATATCTCCGATATTTGTGCGTTTAAGTTCATACATACCATAATGAATGTTTTGTATATGATGTAAGTAAACTAATGATGTAGGTTTTGTTTACTAATTTAGCAAAAAAATTTTTTTTTGTACTTTTTAGGGTTCCGTAATACTTAAGGAACCCTTATAGTTTCGCTCTGTCCGTCTGTCTGTCTGTCTGTCTGTCTGTCTGTCTGTCTGTCTGTCTGTCTGTCTGTCTGTCTGTCCGCGCCTCTAGCTCCTGTAATTATGAATATAAATTGATGAAATTTGGTGCAGTTATAGATTGTGTATAGATCACGGTTTCGGGATTATAAAAAAATAATAATTTATATTTTAGGGGTGGCTCTTCATACATGTGAAGTGGGGATGAAAAATATTTTTTCACTCTACCCCATCGTGTGGGGTATCGTAGAATAGGTCTTTTAAAATAAAGGCAAGGTTTCATACGCTACTTTTTTATAAAGTTGACCATTTTCGAGTAATCGGCCTCCAAAGTAGTTGGTAAGTTGGTCCCCCCCCTAGCATTTTTAAACTATAGGAGATAGAAACTTGCAAATTTCCATGCTGATAGATAATGCTAAAAACTCTTTAGGAAAACTATTTTGAACCAAATCGGACAGTAACTTTTGGAGTAATTTAAAAAAAAGCATATTACGCGTTTATAGTTACGGAACCCTCCTTAGACATGTCCTGACATGCTCTTGGTTAGGTTATTAGATGTACTTATCTAATTACTAAACTATACATAAGACATTATAATTTTTTACATTCACAAAGTAGGTAGTAATGGCTCAAAATTTCTGAGTACATTAATGAAACTTAATATTTTAGATGTAGTACACGACTATTGTTATTACTACATTCTTGGTGATGAAATAAATTATTGATTGAAAGAAAGATTTTTTTTTTAATAAAACTAGGGGGCAAACGAGCAAACAGATCACCTGATGGAAAGCGATTACCGTCGCCCATGGACACCCGCAACATCAGGGAAGTTGCAAGTGCGTTGCCGGCCTTTGAGGAGGGAATACGCTCCCTTCTTGAAGTTTTGCAGGTCGTAGTGGTCCGGAAATACCGCTGGCGACAGTTCATTCCAGAGTTTTACAGTGCGCGGCAGAAAGCTTCGGGTAAAGCGCACGGTGGAGGACTGCCACTCATCAAGGTGATGAGGATGATAAATATTATGTCGCATGGAACGGTGGCGAAAAGTTGCAGCAGGTATAAGTCCGAACAATTCCTCGGAGCACTTCCCGTAATATAACCGATAGAGAATGCAGAGCGATGCTACATCTCTACGTAGCTCTAAGGAGTCAAGCCTGTTTGAAACACTATGGCAGTCGACAATTCATTTGGTAAAAAAAAAACATTTTACAAAATGAAGTGATTACAGTTATTAAATCAAAGTGATACCAAACGGGTTCCCCTTCAGCATTAGTAACTCCCCACACCGATATCGGTGGCGGTGGCCGGTTTCATTGAAACCAGGTCAGTTACGCAGGAGTAATTTCATAGTGCCCAAGTGTGTGCGCAGTACACAAGAGCACTCTCTCTTCCTTTACTTTCATAATCCAGTGGGACGGATAACCGACACGACTGACGAGAGATGAGGCGCAGGTCCGACTTTTTACATGCCCATCCGACGCATGGATCATCTTTCTTGTCAGACAATCGGGTGATCAGCCTGCATTGTCCTAACGAACAAATTTTTTTGTTAATCCAATGCGGGAATCGAACCCACGACCTCCGACTCGGGAGCCAATGCTCGAACCACTAGACCACGGAGGCTGTTGGCCTCCCTTCAGCATTATGTTGCGAACGAATCCGCAAAGCTGGTCTTCAATGGGCACTAAAGTTCACTAAACTAAAGTAAATATACCTTTTTTTTTTTTTTTTTTCCGGGGGGGAAAATGCTTTACGCATACCACCCAGGTGCAGGGGGCACCCAAGTGGTGATGTGGGACTCATGGTATACCCACTAAAAACCCCCCCATCTTCAGTCGTCATCAAAAAGTCGAAATTTTGCGTGACGTAACATGTGGATGGCCCCTTACGTAATACTTGAACGGCCCCTTATTATTATTGTTGTGTTTCCAGATTGGAGTGGCCGGTGCGCACGTTGTCGTTCAGTTTCGACGGCCGCCTGCTCGCCTCCGCCAGCGAGGACCACGTCATAGACATCGGCGACACCGAGACAGGTTAGATCTTACTGGCTGTTGCCCGCGTAAATGTACTGTCCCACGGGAATATTGGTACTTCTTCGGTATAAAATGTAGCCTATGTTTTAATCCAAAGCATAAACTAATGCTATACTAAATTTCATCGAAAATGGGGAACGCCCAAAAATTTTTTTTCTATTTTTGTCTGAAAATCTTAATGCGGTTCACAGAATACATCTACTTACCATTTTTCAACAGTATTGCTCTAATAGTATCGGAAAAAATTACTGTCACATACGGACGGACAGACAGACAGACAGACATGACGAATCCATAAGGGTTCCGTTTTTTGCCATTTGGCTACGGAAACCGTTCTAACCTAACCTAACCCAAAACTACACAAATGTTATTTTACACCGGGTTTTTATAAGGCCGTGTTCCAATCCGAAGACGTTTTGAACGTGATAAAAAAGTTCTAACCTAATCCAAAACTACTAAAACGTTAGGTTTTTTTGAGGTTGTCGTGTTTTTATAATTAACTAGCTTTTGCCCGCGGCTCCGCTCGCGTAAATACATTATCTTGTACTTTTTCGGGATAAAAAATATCCTATGTCCTTTACCGGGACCCAAAGTATGTCTATACCAAATTTCATAAAAATCGGTTCAGCGGTTAATGCGTGAAGAGGTAACAGACAGACAGACACACTCGCATTTATAATATTATTAGTATATTAGTATATATTAGTATAGATTATTTTATATAATATTTACAAATAAACTAAATTTATACATTATTATATTAAGAAACCAGCATTATTATGCACATTTTAGTGATAAAAACAGATTTACCTAAGTAACTTTTGTCTAAAACGTGAAAAATAATAATTAAATTTTAATCACAAAAATGGCTGTGAAAAGTAAAATACTCATTTCCTCGCTATAAAATTGGTACCAAAATGATGGGGTAAGTACCCCCCACAAAACCCAACCATCAAAATTTATAAATTCAGGCTACCCCTATCCTAAAGCCCACCCGATGTCAAATCCCGACTGCCCCAAACAACCTCGAAAGTAGGGCAGTTTAAGTGTGGACACTATTTGCCTCGTCTATAATATATAGCTATATGTAAATACATTACATGTATTTTAATTCACCAGGTGCAAAAGTAGCCGAGATCCCAGTGCAGGCGGCAACCTTCACGGTCGCTTGGCATCCGTCCCGCTATCTCGTGGCATTCGCTTGTGAGGATAAGGAACCACCGGAGAGGAAGAGAGACGCCGGCAACGTCAAGCTGTGGGGGCTGTCTAGCTGAAGTGTATAGTTGTGCTGAAGTGTATAATGGTGCTGAATAGGGAATATGCATGTATTTTTTTTATTTTTTTTAAACGTTTCTACTCGTTATAACATTACGAAAAATATATATAACACATCCAAAATATTATCCATTAAGCTGGAAAAAATGTTTAAAAATCACTATAATTTTTGCGCGGTTTAAACACGCCATTTTCGCGGGCTTGGGTTGTGTCGTCATCGTACACGAAAAAGACAGTTGACAGTTCAAATCATAGATGAGTCAGAGCATAGAATTCAATTTAACGTCAGTTATGTCATTATCATGAAAGACAGCGTCGTGTAGTGTGACGTCACACGTGCGTCACCATTGGTCGCGACTCACGACCAATGGTGACGCGTTTCGCAATTTTAAATATCCCGGGCTGATTTTGCATTTTTTATATATATATTTTTTTTGTTTAAATTAGAACTAAATTTAAAAAATTCCTTTTAGTTATAATGTGACGACAATAAAGAACAGGGAAAAAAATATTTCAGGCAAATTAAATGTTCATGCATATTCCCTATTGTCGAAGTGACAAATTCTATATTATGTGAAGTGCAAAAATGTCAACCGTGACAATAATTGATATGTATCATTTGCAAAGTCTGCATCATTGTTACACTCAACTATATTGAAATAATACTGAATTCATAATTCCACTTTATTTAGATTTTTACAATAATTAAATATAAACACGACCGGGTTTCGATTAACTCATCATCAGGCAAATTCATAATGGCCGTTGGAGTATTTCTTGGCGCATGCGTTTTAACATTTTAAGAAACATAGTAAAAAAGTGTTGGATACTAGTTTTCGCCCGCGGCTTCGCCCGCGTGGATTAGTGTTTTTGGAGAAAAAACTTCTTCAGTCTCTACTCACTGCAATATACTTCTGTATACAATGTTGAAAATGGTTTTTAGGATTTCGTAAATTCCAATACCCAATGGGTAAAAACGGGACCCTATTGTTGGGCAGAGCTCGAATGTGCACAGGAGCGTTCTATGATTGTGGTCAGAGAAGCGACTGATGAAAACCAGCAAATAGATACAAACATTTATTTAAAAACTAGCCGATGCCCGCAACTTCGTTTGCGCAGAACTGACGAAAGCGGAACCCTAATTTTTAAAACGGAACCCTAAAATAAAAGTAGCCTATGTTAGACCTTATAACATCAGCTGTCTGCCAGTGAAAGTCGCGCGAAAATCGGTCCAGCCGTTTCAGAGATTAGCCGGAACAAACAGACAGACAGACAGACCGACAGACAGACAGACAGACGGACAGACAAAAATATTAAAAATTAGTATTTTATTGTAAGTACCGAATATACTTTCAGATGCATTATGTGAAAAGCTGTTAATTTGAAGTTACAAACAGACACTTCATTTTTATTTATCTGTATAGATATGTATAGATGTATAGATGTTGTAATAAAAATAATACAGTACATATTATAACTTATGGATGATATTGGATTACAATAACTTAAGCTTTAGAGATCGTGATAAAACAATATGAAGCCGGCACCGGGCACAGAGAGAAAAAAAAGTGACAGCTAGTCATAGAGAATCATAGACTCAAAAGTATAATTATCTATTAATATGGAGGAGATTATTGTATTGGGTATAGACAACTCAACACTTCCTCTTAAACCAATACAATAAACACTTTATTATACTATAAACTTAATTATATCAAAATCCGTTAAACAATTTTGAAGACATTGACATTTTACAATATCCTAACTTTTCATAAAATTATAATGTTTAACTTTTGACAAAACTTTTGTTAAAATATCCGCTATCATTTAATAGTGAAAACAAATAACATTCTTATATCTTAAGTCTTTCATGAAATTATACCGAACATCTATATGTTTGGTTCTCTATGACATTCCTTAGAATTCAACAATTTTAATACACTTTGATTATCATTATAAATTTTACAGTTTAAGTATTTACCAATAACTTCAAACACAAACTGTCTAATGAACATAATATCTCTACAAGTATCACTAATTGCTATATACTCAGCTTCTGTGCTCGACAAAGCAACAGTTTACTGCTTTCGACTTTCCCAATTAACACAGTTATTTCCTATTTTAATTACATATCCAGTGTAAGATTTTCTATCACTTGGATCATTCGCCCAATTGGCATCAGCATAGGATACAAGATTCAGATTTTTACTACAAGTAAAAACTAAGCCATGATCAATTATTGTGCTATGCAAATAGCGTAGGATCCTTTTAGCAGCTGTCCAATGAGCAGAAGTGAAACAATTATTGAACTGACTCATTCTGCTACAACAAAATGAAACATCAGGTCGTGTACACACGCAGCATACACATATACATAAGGCAGCCTATTAGTTCTCTACTTACTCTACTAGTTCCCTTGGCTGTGGTTTCGCTAGATAGTAGATAGGGACAGCGGGAATCTCGTTAATCCATTCATGCGCGTCACTAATTAGATGACGAGGCATTTGGCTATTTGAGCCTTTGGACACATGCCGTCGTCTTAGTGCCTTCCTTACTACTAAGTAGTTTAAAGGAGCTTAATCATTATGGACGAACCGGAGGTCCCCACGTCCCTACCTCCCTACAGGTTCATGTGCCAGAGGCATTGTGCAGATTAGATGGTAGAGTGTGGTACTAGGGCGTGTTCGAATACAGCGAGTATTATGGGCTAGTACCACCGCAGGCTCTGCAGCGGCCTTACCCACAGGATCTCCCTCCACGGTCAGGTTTGTCCCCTCCCCTTGACAGTCGTCATCTGATTGAAGCGAGTCCAGTTCATGTGAGACCCCCTCAACACCAACTCTGGAATTGTATTCAACAGGGAAGGCTCCAGCCCCAGGAGCCGGCGCTGCTCATTCAGCGACGCCCGACTTCAGATACCACGCCAGGAGAGCGTACAAGATGTGGCTTGGACGCAGCCTATCGGAAGTCCTAGTTTATCGGCGACTTTCTCAGCTAGCTCCTTGTGCGTCCCGTACTTACTACGTTTCGCCCGGTGTGCATCGTCGAGAGGTCGCTGACTCGAGACTATCTGGGCGTCCCAAATCACTCCGTCCCCTCCTTTAACCGCGATGATATCTGGCTTACGAACCCCCAGTGCGGTTGCTATCCTCGGCTCAACCTCCACATGGCACCCTAGGCGGGCTATTTCTTCCGAAACGACCCGCACGACAAGATTATGTCGCTCGATCCGACCGCCGTGAGTCCTGTGACACTGCTGGATGACATGAGTCGTCGTCTCCCTGACCATGCAACCTGCACGGCAGTTCAACTCCGACCCGATGCCCTCTCGTCGTCCGAACCCTGGACGGGAGCGCGTTAATATGAGTGTGCACAAACTGCACGAAGTCCCGGCCGGTGTATCGCCCACTTCACTCACGTAACCATTTGGTTGACGCTGCGGTATTGGAGGATTCTCTTAACTCGAATCCGTCGACTGAGCTATACAAGCTCTCACGCCAGTAATCTGCCGTAGAGGAGGCTTCGCTAGTGCTACTACCCCCTGTGGTGCCATTGGTGAACTTTCCAAGTTGCTTTCTTGCCCAGCTAAGTTTTTTACGGATCTTATCAGATCTGGCGGCGGCCCGGGTTGCTTCCCACGTTGAGCGATCGAGTGCCCCGTATCTCTTAACAATGAAATCCGGAACGACCGCCCTCAGTGATGGCAGACCCAAACCCCCGTCCTTTTCCTCCGCGTGGAAGTAAGCCTTCGGAACGTCCTTAGGGAGCCTAAGCCATTTCCGCACTGCACTCCGGATCTGAACGTCGAGCATTCTCAATCTGTCATCCGCGATTTTGCCCAGGACGAACCCGTGCATAAACCTTTGGACCAGATGCCCTCTCACCATTTCCAGCCCCTGCTGTGGCTTAAGGGTACCTTAGAGATGTTGGTTAAGGCTTGTGTAATGTCATGCTCTAACGTTACGCATCCAGTGGCCTGGTCGGTCGGAAATCGGTCGATAGTCACCCGGCCCCCCTGGCGAGTCCTTTTTCGGCACGAAGACCGTCCGATATTGTCGCAGTGGCTCCGGTGTTTCGCCTGTGTTCAACCAACAGTTGAAAATTTCCGCCTTCCGGTCCGCAGGAACCTTACCCCACTCTTCGGCCCGAATGCCATCCGGACCTGGAGCGGTACCTGGGTCTAACCGCGTGTCCCTCACTTCCTCTATTGTGTTGGGATCCCACAGCCGTGATCTATCCTCGGCACCCCCGTACTGTCCCTTCCGCCGCGCAGCTTCCAAGACTTCCGGTGTGGGTCCTGGGGCACCGGACACAGCTTCGAATATTGGTCGCCAGTAGGCTTCCAAGTCCTCTAGGCTATGTTCGACTACCCTGCATTGGCCATCAATCACTTCTGCGGCCGCGCACCCTCGGTTCTTTTTGTAAAGTTCCTGTACCCGTGCGTACTCAATTCTCCTGAGCGTCCGCTTGGATACCTTGGCACTACGTGCCCTTCCGTCAAATCCATTTCCAGTTTTGGGAAGCCGCCTCGCAGCTTTCGCGGATAACCCATAGCGCGACTTCCTCCGGTCGGCCCTCGCAAGTAGTTCCGACACAGTCTCTGCCACGCCCGGGGGCACCACTACGGCCACGGACGGTTCAACAGCGGGATGAGCCATGGAGTCACCGGGGTCGCCAAGCGAGTCCGCAGGCTCTCCGCAAGTATCTCCGGGTTCGGGGAAGCCTCCGGCACATTTATCAGGTACATCTGTACCAGACTCCTGTACTTTTGGCCCCTCCTCTGCCCTTTGATAGCCTCCAACGTTCGATTCAAGTGAGGCAACCTTGCGACCAAGTCTACGTTCGTACACTTGCCCTTCTCCGCGACTAGCTGCGCCTCGGTACTAGCTAGCAGTGCCAGTTCCTCGTCGCTCCATCGCCGCTTCACCATATTTGGAGCAGCTTCCGTGTTGGCTAAGACCGGGTGGGCCCTTCTTTTATGGACTCCCAACCCAGTCTTGGTTGTGAAGGTGCGTGCACAGACCAAACACGCCCAACCAGATGATTCCTGCCTCAGTTCGGAGTCGCCCCTCTCCGCTTCAGGAGAACTTATAGTCCTTGAACCGGGCTCCTGTGGGAGTCCCGGTAGACTGTTTTCTTTATATGTGTCTAGAGCAAGGAATATAAAAGGGCAGGAACGGGGTGCTAACCCGAACCCGCCCGGTCGCCCTGTGTTTTGCTAGGCCCCAAAAAACTAAAACATATAGGTTTGGCCAGCAAGCCGAAGCAAGCCAGCCTTGCGGGGCTGATGACTCCTGTGGGGGGAGTCATCCTTCGTTCGATAATTCCGTCAACAAAATGCCAGTCGCTCGCCCCACCGCCCAGCCGTGCCCGCCGGGTGGGCAAGCCACTGACACCCTGTTCCCACAACACTCCGACGGAATGGTGCGCGAATCGCCTATTTCTCACCGTAGCCTGGACCTTCCTGGGTCAATGCGGCAGGGAATTCTTAAACGTTCGCGTATTGCATCTCAGACGGAACTAGCCCCAGACCTTTTCAGGTCCGAGTCAGTCCCGCCGAGGATGGGCGATGGGATCACCAGCCTCCACGCCATAGTTACTCCCGCCGTTTACCGCGCTTGCTTGAATTTCTTCACGTTGACATTCAGAGCACTGGGCAGAAATCACATTGCGTCAACACCCGCGAGTCGGATTCCCCTTGTCCGTGCCAGTGCTGAGCTGACCGTTGAACGGCGGTCGTACAGAACCGCGCCGATCGAGCGCGAGACTCACGACCCGGCCTTACGGCTAGGAAGATCCGCGGAAGGCCGGAACGCGGGTCCGGATTCCGCACACGCGCCCCGAAAGACGCACGAGCATCGACCAGGCCTGGCACCGGCCGCATCCGCTTCTCGTCCAAACCCGACATGCCCCTGTCCTCAGAGCCAATCCTTATTCCGAAGTTACGGATCCAATTTGCCGACTTCCCTTACCTATATTATTCTATTGACTAGAGGCTCTTCACCTTGGAGACCTACTGCGGATATGGGTACGAACAGGCGCGACATCTCCACGTACATCCCTCACCTTAATTTTCAAGGTTCGCAGAGAGTATCCGGACACCGCCGCAAATGCGGTGCTCTTCGCGTTCCGAACCATATCTCCCTTCTATAGGATTCCATGGAACTCGAACGCTCAGGCAGAAAAGAAAACTCTTCCCGGACCCCTCGGCGGCGTCTTCAGGCCACTTTGGTTTTACCCCGTCGAACACTCGTTAGAAACGAGGGAACGATTATTGAAACGGTTCCGCTGCCGGGTTCCGGAATAGGAACCGGATTCCCTTTCGCTCAAAGGGCGTTGTTTATCTCACATAGAAAACGCGCCACATCGACATAAGATCTATCCTTGAGCTTAGGATCGACTGACTCGCGAGCAACTACTGTTCACCCGAAACCCTTCTCCACGTCAGTCCTCCAGGGCCTCGCTGGAGTATTTGCTACTACCAGCAAGATCTGCACTGACGGAGGCTCCAGGCGGGCTCACGCCCAGACCCTTCTGCGCTCTCCGCCGCGCACGTCCTACTCGTTACCACATAATGACGCATATGCGACGCACTTGCCCGTAACGGTAGTGTATAGGCAAAACGCTTCAGCGCCATCCATTTTCAGAACTGGTTGCTTCGGCAAGTGAGTCGATGCACACTCCTTAGCGGATTCCGACTTCCATGGCCACCGTCCTGCTGTCATGAGCGGCCAACGCCTTCCATGTCTATAGCGTTCTCATGCACCCTCCACCCCGTTACCAGGGTGCCTTTTGTTAGTGTCAGGTCGATGTTGGACGTTCCGTTCGTCGTAGTGAAACTTGGCCGGCTGGTCTTCAGCGTTGGCCAAGCGGAGTCCATTTGCCAGGATAAACGCTTCCATCGACTCTCGACGGTGCGTGACGTTTGGTCCGCGTCCAGTGTACTGTCTCTCTTCGCAGTACCACATCGGAGAGTGCGCGTTTGAGTCCACCCCTATGATGAGTCTCTTGCCTCTCAAGGAGGCAAGGACAGTGCCTAGATGTTCCAGGTGGACATCTATGTCGTCGCTGTACTGAAAGTACGCAGAGACAAGGTACACGCCGTCTTTGTCATTAAGTACGTGACACACTAAGCAGTGTGTATCTGATGTACCTGTCTCACCTGTCCAAGGTGTTGTAAGACAGCGCACGCCAAGTTCCTCCGACGAACATAGATCCCCGCCTCGGCACTTTCGTCGCTCTGCAGGATGGTGTTTGCCGCGGTATGAAGAGCAGGGCCAGGGTAATGTTCCTGAACCAGAACGACGTCTAGCCCCAACTTTTCTGCAACTAGGGGTAGCTCTGTGGTGGCTATTTGTGCCCCCGCCAAGTTTATCTGGCCGACGGTGATTTTATTTGTGCCCGCCATTAGTAATTAGTAATTAGTGGTTTCTACCAGTCTGCGTTCGGCATATTTTCGGGCTGGGCACTCATTACTAGCTGTTTTATGTTCTAGGGCAATCTTTGTATGGCCAAACTTATGGCACGTGGCGCACCGGCGAATGGTCTCTTTGCAAGTTTCCGTAGAGTGTACTGAATTGCCACATAGACCACATGTTAGTTGGTCTTTGCACCCCTTCTCTGGGTGTCCGTATGTCTGGCACCGTCGGCAGCATATTTCGGGGGTATAATCCTCGACTTCTACTACTTCCCATCCAATATACAGTTTCTTTTTTGCCACTAAGCATTTCCTTAGCTCCGGGTCGCACCGTATGTTGTTCTTGTACCCCCGGATCGACTCTTTTTGAATGCAAGTTGTGTACATTTCTGTAGCCGTTCGAGCGGCCAATCGATGTCTTCCCTGAGGTTCTGATCTTTTATGCACTTCAGGATTTCCGACAATTCATAGTTTCCGCCGTCGATGTTGCGCAAGGCGACTAGCGGTAGGCGGCCTCTGAGTAGTTCCGTCCTTAGCGTGGATGGCATAACCGCCTTGAGCCTCTCCAGATCTTGCGCGGTACGTGTCTGTACTAGCACTGCTGCTCCCGCAATCTTTCTTACTCTGTCCACTTTTATGTCTAGGGTGGCGGGGGCTATGGAAGTTTTTAAAATTTCTTTTGTTTCAGCGGTTTTGGCTTCGGTAGTAGTTGGCACCACCTTAATGACTGGTCCGCCCATGCTCCCTCCACCAACCCATGGCCATATCAACCGATCTTGGTTATACGGGCCGAAGCATGGGAATGCGCATCCTACTATCCTGGGCTCTTCCCTTCGGGTGCGCAATTCTTGATTCCCTACAAGTTCTTTAGTCTCTTTCTATTTGTCCCTAAGTCCTTCTCCCCTTTCTGGGGCGGACAACACAGATACGACTTCGGTGTCTTCCGACAGTGCGTACTGGTTCTACCATCTAGGTTTCGTCCTTAATTGCCTCCATTTGCTCTCTCTTGGCGTTCTAGTCCATTTCTTATCCTGTGCCATAGTCGCGCGAATTCGTAGCCGTCCGAAGTTCGCCGCCGAGGAAACGAGGTCGCAGTAGTAGACCGGACCCTCTCCGAAGACTTCGATCCCATCCAAAAGCTCCCTACGCGCCTCCCCGTACAGAGGGCACTCCCAGATGGCGTGGTGTACGTCTTCTACCGCAGCTTCGCCGCAGTAGCATGACCCCACGTCGGAAAGATTCAATCTGTGGAGCCTCCCTCTGAAACAGCCGTGACCGGTAAGCAGCTGCGACGTTTCATAGTCGGGATCCACCCAAACGGCCTTGCCACGGGCCTTCACATCCAGGAAGAATCGATATAACTCCCTCCCGGTTGTCGATGTGTCCCAACGCTCCTGCCATAGGGCATAAGCGGACTCAAGTTCACTGAGTTTCGCACTCCGAAGCTCCTCCTTGGTAATCGCGGACTCGCGCATCACACCTAGTCTGCCAGCACGTATTACCTCGATGTCGGCCGGTAGCACCCCTGCCCCAGAACTGCCAGGGCGTCAGTGCTCGTCGAGCGATACGCCTTGGTCAGAAGGATCAAGGCGGGTCTCTGGGTGCGCAAAAGCGCACTCCGCACAACGTGAAGGGTCGCCCGCTCATACCAACATGCTGCCGTATATGCCACAGTAGCCACAAAGGTTCCCCTGTACAGAACCAGAATGGCCCTGTACCTAACCCCCCATGAGCTAGCCGATACTCTTACATCTTGCCGAAGCAATTTGCCGCCCTTTCCCCTATGGATACTGCGTGTCGCGCGAGGGACAGACTTGAGTTGACTACCACTCCCAGCACCGTGGTCGACGCGACGCTTCCGATAGAGTTCGTCCCGACTTTGATGACTGGGGGTCGCTGGAACTTCCCCTTTACCGTCATGGTTGACGATTTTGCAGGGGAGAATTCCAGGACACCCCATTCACCAACGAGCCGCAATGCAGTTGAGGCTTTCGCCTCAAGAGCCGCACGTGAGTCGCCCTCGATCAGGATCGTCACATCGTCGGCATAGGCCACGAATGTCACTCCCACGGGGAGGGGCAATCGAAGCAAGTCGTCCATCAGGATGTTCCAGAGCGAAGGACCCAACACTGATCCCTGCGGACAGCCCATAGTGGCCGCCCTCACACTACCCTGCGACCGACGAACATGCCTACCCTGCGTCCGGTGAAGTAGCCCGCCAGCATCCGATAGATGTTTGGCGGACAGCCCCCCCTTTTCGCTTTCAGCATGATCATCGGCCACCAGGCATTTTCAAAGGCCCCAGAGATGTCTAGAAAAATCGCCTGAACATATTTCGATGAACTCTCACGAGCCGTTCCGAGGATTTTCCTCAGAGCGGATACCATCGACCGTCCTCGAGTGAACCCATGCTGGCAGTCCGATAGACCCCTTGTCATTTCGTGGCGCACTTTAACATTACGCGTTCTAAAATTTTACCAAAGATCGGCAGCAGAGTGACGGGCCGGTAGGCTTTAGGATCGGAAAGCGGCTTGCCGTTGCCTTTGGGCAGGACAATCAGCCTTCCGTCCTTCCATACTCGCGGAAAAATGCCCTCCTGGACACACCGCCTAAACACTTCAGCAAACTCTCGCGGCGCGGCTGCCCCAATGTGTCTTATAATCCGAGCGATGATCCCATCGATTCCCGGCGCTGTGTTGGGAAGATCCCTAACTATGGTCGCGACCACTTCTTCCGTCGGAGGAGGAGCATCTTCTGCGGGAATCGCAGCTGCCACAAACCGCACTTGCCGGTGATACTCCGTGTCTCTGGACACATCGTCGTCCGGACACAGAGCATGCATGAGGCTGTGCATGGCCTCCTCGACTCCCCCAGCATAACCTTCGGCATGTTTCGTGCCATTCACTACATTGCTAGGAGGCCGAAGCCTCCCGCACGCGACACGGTACGCCTGGCCCCAAGGGTCCTGGTTTACCGATTCTGATACGGATCTAAAGAACTTAAGTTGCGCCTCCTTCATGGCAAACCTGTATCTACTCCTAAGCACATGAAAGCGCAGCTTGGAAGCCTCCTCATCCGGGCAGTTGCCCTTCCGATTCGCCTGCCAAGCTCTGCGCGCGCTGTAGGTCTCGCGGCGGAGTCGGTCCAGGACCGGCGTCCACCACTCATACCCACGCTCTGTTCTCCCCCCCTTACTAAGTCCCAGGATGCGTGTGGCCGTGCTCTTCACCAATTTGGTGAATTTTGCACAGACCACTTCTGCGGAAGCATTCCAACTAAAGTCACCTAATCTTTTTTGGATCTCGTCTTCGAAGAGCCCCCAATCCACACCGCGCTCCCGAAACCTCATTGGCTCTTCGTTCGGCTCGGCGCCAGAAGTAGGATCATTGGCCACCACGAATGTTATCAGCCTATGGTCACTGTCTATAGCGGTCTCATGCACCCTCCACCCCGTTACCAGGGTGCCTTTTGTTAATGTCAGGTCGATGTTGGACGTTCCGTTCGTCGTAGAGAACGTGGCCGGCTGGTCTTCAGCGTTGGCCAAGCGGAGCCCATGTGCCAGGATAAACGCTTCCATCGACTCACGACGGTGCGTGACGTCTGGTCCGCGTCCAGTGTACTGTCTCTCTTCGCAGTACCACATCGGAGAGTGCGCGTTTGAGTCTACCCCTATGATAAGTCTCTTGCCTCTCAAGGAGGCAAGGACAGTGCCTAGATGTTGCAGGTGGATATCTATGTCGTCGCTGTACTGAAAGTACGCAGAGACAAGGTATACGCCGTCTTTGTCATTGAGTACATGACACACTAAACAGTGTGTGGTTGACAGGTGTTGTAAGACAGCGCACGCCAAGTCCCTCCGGCGAACATAGATACCCGCCTTGGCACTTTCGCCACTCTGCAGGATGGTGTTTGCCGCGGTATGAAGAGCGGGGCCAGGGTAATGTTCCTAGACCAGAACGACGTCTAGCCCCAACTCTTCTGCAACTAAGGGCAGCTCTGTGGTGGCCATTTGTGCCCCCGCTAGGTTTATCTGGCCGACGGTGAGTTTTCTTGTGCCCGCCATTAGTAACTAGTGGTTTCGACCATTCTTCTTTCCGCGTATTTCCTTGCTGGGCATTCTGCACTGGCTGCCCTATGTTCTAGTGCGGATTTCGTGTGGCCGAACTTGTGACACGTAGCGCACTGGCGGATGGTCTCCTTACATCCCTCTGCTGAGTGACCGTTGTTGCCGCATTGGCCACATGTAGGGTGTTCTGCCTTATAGCCTCTCTCACTGTGTCCATACGTTTGGCACCGTCGACAACATATTTCAGTAGTAAAGTCCTCGACTTCTATTACTTCCCAACCTATGTATAACTTCTTTTTTGATATTAGGCGCTTACGTAGCTCCGGATCGCATCTGATAACATACGTTACTCTCGTACCACCAGAACGGCTCTTTCTAAAGGCAAGCTGGCAGCACTTCTGTATGCGCTCAAGGGGCCAGTCAGTTTCCTTCCTGAAATTCTGGTCTTTGACCGCTTTTAGAATTTCTTTCAAGTCTTGGTTTCCGCCGTCAATGTTTCTGAGAGCGATTAGCGGCTGGCGACCTCTGAGTGGTTCCGTCTTCAGATTAGCGGGCATAGCTGCCTTCAATCTCTCCAAGTCCTTGTCCGTTCTGGTTTGTACCAACACTGCGGCTCCGGAAATCTTCTTCAGCCTATCCACTTTAATATCTAGCGTAGCGGGGGCTATGGAGGTATTCAATATGTGTTTAGTTTCCTCTGAGGTCTTTGCCTCATTCGCGTTCATTGGCAACACTTTCACCATAGGTCCGCTCGCGGTACATCGCACCTTGTCGGCAAAGGACGGCGGTGGAGCTACAGGGCGTAGTTGGGCTGCAACTTCTGCCCTCCGTCTTTCCTCTTCCAACAGTTTTTTCTCATACCGAAGGGCGTCCGTGAGGCTGTTCACTTTAGCATCACCCACTTCTGCGACCTTCGATTTCTCTCCCACCATAACGGCCAGATGTGATACAATCTCCGTCAGCTTGGTCAGTGGGCACGTGCTCGCACGTGGTTTTAAACTAACACTAATAAAATATTAAAAGTACTAAAATAGTGAAATAAAGTTAGTTCAAACTTAAGCACTAATACTACCAAACTATAACTAAGAGAACGTCTGATTTCGTATTAATTACGCACTAAAATTGTTTAAAACTTACCACTATGTGGTACACCGCGTCCAATTCGCACTTTTCTTCCTTTAATTCCCTCGGGAGACACCTCGACCGAAAGAGAACCCGTAGGAACACTGTAAACCTCGTATGCAACGAAAGTAAACACAGGAAAGAGCACTGAAAGCAAAAAATAAATTAAAAACAATTTATTTATGCGGAGCGCACGAACTTTTATGTTAACGCGACGGCGGTCGACACCGAGGAGCAGGGCCAGGATAATGTTCCTGGACCAGAACGACGTCTAGCCCTAACTCTTCAGCAACTAGGGGTAGCTCTGTGGTGGCAGTCTGTGCCCCCGCCAAGTTGATCTGGCCGATTGTAATATGGTTGTTGTACGCCATTGTTAATATGTTGTGGTTTCCATCAGCCTTCGTTCCGCGTATCTTCGTGCCGGGCACTCGTGCTGGCTGTCTTGTGTTCCAGAGCTGATTTTGTGTGACCGAATTTGTGGCATGTCGCACAACGACGAATTGTTTCTTTGCATTAGACTGTTGAATGCCCGGTAGTACCACATTGACCATAAGTGGGTTTGTCTGCCTTGCAGCCCCTTTCTCCATGCCCACAGAGTTGGCATCGTCGGCAACAGATCTCAGTAGTAAAATCTTCCACGTCTATTACTTCCCATCCGATATATAACTTCCTCTTCTCTATTAGGCACTTCCGCATTTCGGGTTCGCACCTAATGACGTAAGTCGTACGTGCACTCCCGGCTCTGCTTTTCTTGAATGCCAATTGGCAGCTCTTTTTCATATGGTCGATGGGCCTCTTGTCATCTTCTCTTAAGTTCTGATCCTTAATGGCCTTCAAGATCTCCTCAAGGTCTAGTTTGTTACCGTCAATGTTGCGTAGGGCCACCAGTCTGGCGTCCCCTTAGTGGCTCGGTCCGAAGGTTCTCGGGCATCGCCGCTTTAAGTCTGTCCATGTCTTGGGTCGTTCGTGTCTGAACGAGGACGGCGGCCCCGGAAATCTTCCTCACCTTTTCTACTCTTATGTCTAGTGCGGCGGGGGCTATGGAGGTCTTAGTAGCTTCTTAGTATCTTCCGAGGTCCTGGCCTCATCGTTCAGTAGCAAAACTTTGATGCAGGGTCCACCAACACTCCCTCGCACCTTGTCGGCAAAGGTCGGCGGCGGTGCAAGTGGTCGAATCTGGGCCGCGGCGTCAGCTCTACGTCGCTCCTCTTCTACAAGCTCCTTCTCATGTTGTAAGGCGTCCATAAGGCTTGTTACTTTTGCATTTCCAACTTCAGCCACTTTGGATTTTTCTCCAATCATAACTGCCAAGTGGGCGACGATTTCGGTCATCCTAGCCAGCTCCTCTGATACTCTCGCGCTGTCCGTCTTGTTTAGTTTTGACACTGGCGACCTGATAATTGTGTTGATTTGCGCCGCGGCCTTGTTTGCCATGGTTATAAGCCCTCTTGTTCCCATAGTGTCAAGATCCCCTTGGTGGACGTTCTCTTCCGCGTCCGTTGAGCATGGCGTCCGGAAGTCCATGAGCGGCGTCTCCGGATTATTATCCTTCCCTGGCGTGTTCTCCTCCTCAAAATTAAGAGGAAGGCATGGTCTAACAAGGCGTCTCTTCTGCCTTTTCTTCACAGCTGATACATCAGTTTCTTCCGGCGATAAGAACCTTTTCCCTGCCTGTTGTTGAATTCCGGTGCTGGATGTCGATGCTTGAGACGGAGACTTCTGTGGCGACCTTATTTTTTCCAGCATCTCATCATAGAAGCGCTTAGCTGCACTCGCGGCCGCCACCTCTGCCGCCCCTATTGCCTCCACCGCCGACTCCTCATCCGACGTCGTATTATACGTCACTGGTGGCGGAGGAATGACGGGGGGGGGGGGGGGGGGGGGGGGGGGGCGTGCGGTGCAGCGACTGTCGCGGCTTGAAAGGCTGCGGGGGTGTGATTCGGGGAGGCGGTTGCCCGCCCCCTTCGGAGTGGGACATGCTGGACGTCCCAGCTGGACCGGGCAGAAGCTCGAATCTGTTCGCGTATTACCACTGAGCTGAGCTGTCAACTGTCAGCTGACACCTGTCACTCAACGTCAACGTCACACGTCAAGTGTCAAAAACCACGCGGCGAGCACGTGGTCGCACGTGGTTTCCTAATCTAAGCCTAAAAACTATTAAAATAATTATTCTAACTAACTAAATAATTAGAATAAATGCTAAACTAAACTAAATGAAGCGTCTGTTCGCGTGATATGTAAAAACAAAACAATGTTAAGACACTTACCAGTATCTTACACTAAACACCGCGTCCAAATCGCACTTTTCTTCCTCCTATTCTCTGGGGAGGCACGCCTCGACCGATCAGGGACACTAGGAAACACTGTTGAATGCCTGTACACGTAATAGAAGCACAGAAAACACACAATGTAAGCAAATAATAAATTAAAATAATTTATTACTGCGGAGCGCTCTACAACGATACGTACGCGTCGGCGGTCGGCACCGAATTCTACTCGTATATCTAGAGTGGCGGGCCTATGGAGGTCTTCAATATCTTTTTAGTTTCTTCGGAGGTTTTTGTGTCATCGTTACTGGGTATGACCTTGATAATAGGTCCGCTCGGTCTCCCACGCACCTTATCAGCGAAGGATAGCAGAGGTGCTAGAACTTGGGCCTTGGATTCTGCCCGACGTTTCTCCTCCTCAGCTAGTTTCCGTTCTTTTTCCAGCGTCTCCCTTAAGCTGCTTAGTTTAGCGTCACCTATTTCTGCGACCTTTGATTTTTCGCCTACCATTACGGCCAGGTGTGATACGATTTCTGTTATCCTGGCAAGTTCTTCTGCGACCCGAGCGCTGTCAGACTTATTAAGTCTTGAGACTGGCGACCTAATTATATTGTTTATCTCAGCCGCTGCCTTATTTGCTACTGTAATGAGCCCTCTAGTGCCCATCTTATCTAGCTCTCCTCTCTCTTCTTCTTAGTCCGTAGAGCATGGCGTCCGGAAGTCGGCTATTGGCGATGTGTTCGTCTCGAGGTCAATCGGAAGGCACGGCCGTGTTAGACGTCTTTTCTGTCTCCTCTTAGTGGCTGATGCAGCCTCTTCTGGTGACAGATTTTTTTTTTGTGGGGAGCGCCTGGCTACTGGTTGAAGCTGGCTCACCCGGAGATTTTTGCGGCGACTTAATGGCTTCAAGCATCTCTTCGTAAAAGCGCCTGGCTGCGCTCGCAGCCACTGCATCCACCGCCGAATCCTCGTCCGATGTTGTATTATACGTCACCGGGGGAGGGGGAGCGGTGGGAGGGGGCGTGCGAAGTAGTGATTTGCGCGATTGGAAGGGCTGCGGTGGCGGAGTCCGCGGGGGCGGTCGCCCGCCGCCCTCAGGCTCAACCATGCAGGACGTACAAGTTGGACCGGGCAAAAAGCTCGAGTCCGTTCACGTATTGCCACTGGCAACACTTAACTGTCAACTGTCAGCTGACACCTGTCACTCAGTGTCACACGTCAAATGTCTAAAACCACGTTGCGAGCACGTGTTCGCACGTGGTTATCCTAATCTAACACTAATTATGTAAAAATAAAGTTAAAAAGTAAGTTTAAACGTAAACACTAATTACCTAATACAAACAAACTATAACTAAAAACGTCTGTTCTCGTATTAATTACGCACTAACAAATGTTTAAAATTTACCACTACACAGTACACCGCGTCCAATTCGCACTTTTCTTCCTTTAATTTCCTAGGGAGGCACACCTCGACCGAACAGGAACACGTAGGAACACTGTTACCCTCGTATGCAACGAAAGCAATCGCAAAAAGAGCACTGAAAGCAAAAACAAATTAAAAAACAATTTATTAATGCGGAGCGCACGTACTTCGATGCTAACGCGATGGCGGTCGACACCGAAGTAGTTGTGCCCGCCAGTAGTAATTCGTAGTTTCGACCATCCTCCGTTCGGCATATTTCCGGGCCGCATTCTGCGCTAGCCGTCCTATGTTCAAGTGCTGTCTTTGTGTGGCCAAACTTGTGACATGTGGCACATCTTCGAATAGTTTCCTTACATTCAGTATTGGAATGCCCTGTATTCCCGCATTGGCCACAGGTGGGTTTGTCAGCCTAGCATCCCTTTTCACTGTATCTCCGGGTTCGGGGAAGCCTCCGGCACATTCGTCAGTTACATCTGTACCAAACTCCTGTACTTTTGGCTCCTCCTCTGCCCTTTGATAGCCTCCAACGTTCGGTTAAGGTGAGGCAACCTTGCGACCAAGTCTACGTTCGTACACTTGCCCTTCTCCGCGACTAGCTGCGCCTCGGTACTGGCTAGCAGTGCCAGATCCTCGTCACTCCATCGCCGCTTTACCATATTTGGAGCAGCTTCCGTGTTGGCTAAGATTGGGTGGGCCCTTCTTTTATGGACTCCCAACCCAGTCTTGGTTGTGAAGGTGCGTGCAGAGACCAAACACGCCCAACCAGATGATTCCTGCCTCAGTTCGGAGTCGCCCCTCTCCGCTTCAGGAGAACTTATAGTCCTTGAACCGGGCTCCTGTGGGAGACCCGGTAGACTGTTTTCATTGTTATAGTCTTGAGCAAGGAAAAAAAAAGGGCAGGAACGGGGTGCTAACCCGAACTCGCCCGGTCGTCCTGTGTTTTGCTAGGCCCCAAAAACTAGAACACATAGGCTTGGCCAGCAAGCCGAAGCAAGCCAACCTTGCGGGGCTGATGACTCCTAGTCATCCTTCGTTCGATAATTCTGTCAGCAAAATGTTAGTCGCTCGCCCCACAGGCCTGCCGAGCCCGTCGGGCGGGCAAGACACTAACACTCTGCCCCCACAACACTATGACGGAATGGTGCGCAAATCGCCTATTTCTCTCCGTAGCCTGGACCTTCCTGGGTCAATGCGGCAGGGAATTCTTAGACGTTCGCGTATTGCATCCCCAGCGGAACTAGCCCCAGACCTTTTCAGGTCCGAATCAGTCCCACCGACGATGGGCGATGGGATCACCAGCCTCCACGCGAGAGAGTCATAGTTACTTCCGCTGTTTACCCGCGCTTGCTTGAATTTCTTCACGTTGACGTTCAGCCCGTCGAGCATTCTCAATCTGCCATCCGCCCAGGACGAACCCGTGCATAAACCTTTGGACCAGATGCCCACTCACCATTTCTAGCCTCTGCTGTGGCTTAAGGGGAGCCTTAGTGATGTAGGTCAAGGCTTGTGTAATGTCATGCTCTAACGTTACGCATCCAGTGGCCTGGTAATCCACCCCCAGGTATCGCCATCTTTCCACACAAGGCGCTTGGCGAAGTTTCCTCCGCCCTACTGTAAAGGATTTCTCCGTTAGGTAGTGAAACTTCTTTCTGTGGCCGTCAGGCACCATCGGGAGTACGGAGCTCTTGCTGTGGTTGATGCGCAATCCCAACTGTTCGGCACACCGCTCCACCCTGCTCAGGACCTCTTGTATCCCCGCCTTTGAGCCTGTCACTAGGACTACATCGTCAATAATAGCCAACGTACGAAGGCAGAGAATCAAGGATACTGTCAATCGCAATGTTGAACAACACGGGAGACAGCGGGTCGCCCTGGCGTACCCTTTTGCCCATTCTCACAGGCTCTCTCGAGTTTCCGTGTGCGGCTAAAATGGTGGTTGCCGAATTGTACCATCGAGCGACGTAGTCGTCGAATGCCTTGGGCAACTCTCTTGCCCTAAGGAGCTCTAGCAGTACTTTATGGAACACTGTGTCGAACGCCTTCGAGAAATCGAGAGTCGCCAAGTGATCTTCAACCTTTTTCTGCAATCCCCCATCACCGCGTACAGCACGGCTGTATTTTCGAGCGTGCCGTCGGCACGGATAAAGCCGCGTTGTCGCGGATCCGGGGGGCAACAAGCCAGAAGTCTCCGTGCGAGGATCGCGAGTTGCCTGAGCGGTGGTGGTGGCGCGATGGAAATCGGTCGATAGTCACCCGGTCCCCCCGGCGAGTCCTTTTTCGGCATGAAGATCGTCTGGCATTGTCACAGTGGCTCCGGTGTTTCGCCTGTGTTCATCCAATAGTTGAATATTTCCGCCTTCCGGTCCGCAGGAACCTTACCCCACCTTCGGCCCGAATGCCATCTGGACCTGGAGCGGTGCCTGGGTCTAACCGCGTGTCCCTCACTTCCTCTATAGTGATGGGATCCCACAGCCGCGATCTATCCTCTGCACCCCAGTACTGTCCCTTCCGCCTCGCAGCTTCCAAGACTTCCGGTATGGGTCCTGGGGCACCGGACACAGCTTCGAATATTGGTCGCCAGTAGGCTTCCAAGTTCTCTAGGCTGTGCTCGACTACCCTGCATTGGCCATCAATCACTTCTGCGGCCGCACGCCCTCGGTTCTTTTTGTACAGTTCTTGTACCCGTGCGTACTCTATTCTCCTGAGCATCCGCTTGGATACCTTGGCACTACTGTCCTTCCGTCAAATCCAGTTCCAGTTTTGGGAAGCCGCCTTGCAGCTTTCGCGGATAACCCAAAGCGCGACTTCCTCCGGTCGGCCCTCGCAAGTAGTTCCGACACAGTCTCTGCCACGCCCAGGGCAGAAATAGGCGGAAATTATCACATCCCAACCCAGTCTTGGTTGTGAAGGTACGTGCAGAGACCAAACACGCCCAACCAGATGATTCCTGTCTCAGTTCGGAGTCGCCCCTCTCCGCTTCAGAACTTATAGTCTTTAGAGGTACCAGCGAATATGAATGTGAGTTCTATAAATATCGTTTGGGCTGGTAGCGACTTCAAAATTAAGAAGATTAAGTAGAGAAATAGCCAAATTTAAAAGGGGAATTATTTAGAAAATAAGTTTTTTCATACTTTTTGTGTATTTTTACTTTGGAAGGCGGTTTAATTTTTGACAGTGCTAGTCATATGGTATCGTCTTAGCATATTTACTTTACATGGAAATGTTTTTGGTGGGATATGGTATACAGTAGTATATTGCAGTGAGTAGAGTTATTTGCGAAAGAAATTTTTCTCCAAGAACACTAATCCACGCGGGCAAAGCCGCGGGCAAAGGCTATGACTTATATTATGCTGTGAAATTAAGTATTTTTGTATGACATAATATGATTTTGATGAATTTGCATCTGAAATTTGTTTAAATAAGTATATAATAGTTCCTGACATTATTGAAATTATTGAATAAAAATTGTATTTAAGTAAACATTTTATCATAAAGTTTTATATCTTTGGACTTATTTATGCACTTTTTAGGGTTCCGTAATACTTAAGGAACCCTTATAGTTTCGCTCTGTCCGTCTGTCTGTCTGTCTGTCTGTCTGTCTGTCCGCGCCTCTAGCTCCTGTAATTATGAATATAAATTGATGAAATTTGGTACAGTTATAGATTGTGTATAGATCACGGTTTCGGGATTATAAAAAAATAATAATTTAATATTTTAGGGGTGGCTCTCCATACATGTGAAGTGGGGATGAAAAATATTTTTTCACTCTACCCCATCGTGTGGGGTATCGTAGAATAGGTCTTTTAAAATAAAGGCAAGGTTTCATACGTTACTTTTTTATAAAGTTGACCATTTTCGAGTAATCGGCCTCCAAAGTAGTTTGTAAGTTGGTCCCCCCCCCTAGCATTTTTAAACTATAGGAGATAGAAACTTGCAAATTTCCATGCTGATAGATCACGCTAAAAACTCTTTAGGAAAACTATTGTGAACCAAATCGGACAGTAACTTTTGGAGTAATTAAAAAAAAAGCATATTACGCGTTTATAGTTACGGAACCCTCCTTAGACATGTCCTGACATGCTCTTGGTTAGGTTATTAACATTTTTATTATTTTTAAACCATTTATCTCTATAGTGGTTTAATTATTATCTTTGACATTTTTTTAGATCATTTATTTTCTTGACATAGAATAGTAGATTATGCACCAAGGGGATAAAGCAGTGTCTTACGTCACGGGTAGCATATTGGACCCTGAGCGTAACGAGGGACTCTAGAGTTAACTCCCGAGCGTAGCGAGGGAGTTAAAACTTAACTCCCGAGTGAAACGAGGGAGTTATGTAGAGTCCTGAGTAAAGCGAGGGGTTCAAGCTGCCCAAGACGAAGACAGGCTTTATCCCAGAGGTGCATACTCTACTTTTCATACCTACTGCGAGGCAATAAAAATCCAGGGCTACAAAAATATAACATTTGTTAAAAATTAATATTGATATTGGACACATTTGTCCAGTTATGTAGGGACAGAGTAATATTTTATTAGGAACATTTATGGAAGTTGTGGTGGAGTTTATTTGAGCAGTACTTAAAGATTCAGGAACTTGAGACTGAGGATTTTTACACGTGAGAATGTTAAAATTATCGGTGGCCAGTTCGATTTTCGAATAAACTCTCAGAAATACCATATTATTATTGAAAAACTCTATGATTGATACGTATCTATTAGGAGTTTTCATACAAATTTTAACGTTCCAAATTCAAATCACTTTAATCCCTTGGGAGTTTCATACAACATTATGTCCCTTGGGAGTCAATGACATGCTTTACGTTGAGATTGCGTGGTATATAATCGGACATTGTCTTTGAACTTGATTGAACTTGAGACTGAGGATTTTTACACGTGAGAATGTTAAAATTATCGGTGGCCAGTTCGATTTTCGAATAAACTCTCAGAAATACCATATTATTATTGAAAAACTCTATGATTGATACGTATCTATTAGGAGTTTTCATACAAATTTTAACGTTCCAAATTCAAATCACTTTAATCCCTTGGGAGTTTCATACAACATTATGTCCCTTGGGAGTCAATGACATGCTTTACGTTGAGATTGCGTGGTATATAATCGGACATTGTCGAGCAGGTGGTATGAAAAAATATTTATTGACATGGTATTTTGACATTCTTCTAATATAAAAATTAAGCTTTGACTAATGAATGATGATAATAATAAACTGTTATGGTTAAAATGTACCTATAAGTAATAATAAACAAATTGTGAACTAGTTAATATAAGTATTTGGACGTCTAAATGCGACAAAATATGCGGTCTACTATAAAATATTGTAACACCTATTGTAACCATATTTTTACCAAATAAACATAATTTCATTTCATTTCATTAAGATATCGTAAAATTTATATTCCAGCGCGATAAATATGTTTATCTAGCGGTCGCGCATGTCGTATCAATGTGATTAGGGAATGTTATTATTCGACAAATTTTACTATTCGAATAATTCGAATAATGGCCAAACACTATTCGAATAAATTCGAATAATTCGAATAATACGAATATTAGTAATAAACTTTAAATACAAGTAATATAATGCGTTTATATATACCTGCATATTTAATAATATCAAAATGTGACATGTTTCACAAATTACTCTAAAAAAAATCAACGTCTTTTTGATAAAAAAATCTTCTTTTAAGTTTCAGACTTAAAATACTAAATCGCAATTACTTTTTTAAAACTATTAACACGAACGGTTTAGGTCTGGAGCAGATCATGGATTTGGTTGTCAACTAAGTGGTTTGTTCAAAAAATTAAGGAAAAGATCCTCTAGGCGGGAGAAATTTATGGGGTTTGTTTTAGAGGTTCGTATTTTCTGGTTTTTAATTGAGTTAAGCTATTGATCGATTCAACATAGTCAATCGATTTAAAGAGTCAGACCTACTGTCTCTCTTTTTAAATTAAACTTTTGGTAGTATAATTTAATGTATATCTATAAAGAACACGAATATTACAGAACATATTTCTTTATTATTTATATATAAGATTTTTTAGAGTTGGAGAGATATATATTTGCAGAGTTGGAACACTGCACAGAAATCGGAATGCACTGTAAATAGTGCTCTGTTCTAATATAGTGCAGCTGAAAAGTGAAAACTCTAAACATACGAGTATCGTGCTGTCATAATGGTCTGCTCCAGACCTAATCGGTACATGTGTATATAAACCGTAATAAGTAAACAAGATAAACCGTCAAAATAAAAAGTACTCAAAAAAGATTTTAATGTTATCATAACAAAAAACTTCATAGTTGGTAAAAAGTGGGAGGAAAATCTTTAAAACAAAATAACCTTTTTCTATTTTCAAGTTATCCGTGTTGTTGGTATCTTTATGTTTTCAATTTTTCAACGATGAGCCTTATTACAAAAAGGAAGTTAGAAAACAATGGATTTAAAAATTGTATCATAGCCTGAAGAATGAGTTGATGGTTTTTCTGAAAGTAGGCATCAGTGCAGAAGTAGGCATCAGGCGTTGTACTGCAAGAACAGAGTGTGTCAAGTTACGAACCGTTAAGAAGATGAAGCGATGGTACAAAGAGACTGAAAAATATTTGACAAGGCCGTGCAAGACTTTGGATTGAATGACAGACTCAGCGCTTAGCAAGACCGTTCAATTGTTTCCACTTGTTGAAAATCAACACTTAAATGCAGTTAAGTTCAGAAACAACTTCTTCAGACCCCAGGGAACTATGTTACTGACGGCACATGAAGAAGATTTGCTTAAGTAAATCTTCTTCACTGAATCCCTTAAGACCGAGGCGAAGGGCGAGTGGTCTCACCTTGATACCAAACTCGAGAGCCCTAGTATCGAGTAGCAACACTGTGATACGTCCGTGGACACATACAAAAGGATGAACGAGAATGGTCCAGAATTTTGGTCCCAGATGAGTGGATTTACTCACTAACTTCACAAGTTAAAGTGAACTTCTGAAGGGAGGCTAAGTAAACGTGACCTGGTAGGGGATATCTTGAAGCTTACTTTTCAGATAGAGTCCAGTATGTTCAGGTATAGTACATATACAATGGGCTGGCATACTTTCAGGAATCCGCGCTGAGTATGTGGCCACATAATGACAATTGGACCTCAACCCGGAGAAAGATATGGTCAAGAGATTCTTAAAGATTCTCTTTAATATCCTCACCTCAACCCGATTAAGTATACCCTGAGAAGAGTTTAGAAGGCTAGTCAGAAGCCGCAAATTATCACCCACAGTTAGTACCCTCACAGCACTAAAACACGCCCTGATATAAGAATAGGAGAGAATATTGCATAATTCAGCTCTAAAACCTCGTTTTCAGTATGACAAACCTCCTCCAAGCTGTTGTCAGGCCTCGAGGAGTTATTCAAAACTGCAATTTTATATAACGTGTAAATGTGTTGAACGGTTTGTTAAAACAAGTGTTTTGCAGGCCAGTGTAATACTGTAATAATCAACTTAACAGGTATCCTTTATTGTTTCACTCTGTTCGTCTACCTGTCTCTCTTTCTATCTGCTCTTCTAGTTATATTGCGTCTAGATATCGGTTTTGGTTTGATAAAAAAAATATAATTTTATTACATAGTTATAAACACTTCACGTGTATGGAAAGCCATCCCGGTTGCCAAGTGTGTTGAATATTATGTCTTTTAAAATAAAGGAAAAGTTTTATACATGACATTTACGAAGTCAACCATTTCCAAGTAATCGGCCTCCAAATTGGTTTCACCCCTTTCTGTCATTTCTGAACTATGAAGATTAGGAACTTACAATTTTCCATGCTGGTAGATCATGGTAAATTCTCTTTAGGAAAGTTATTTTAAACGAAATTGAACAGTAAGGTTAAGAAACTAAAAATCGTATTATGCTTTATAGTAACAGAACCCTCCTTAGACACGTCATAAATCATAACACGCTCTTGGTTATTTTGACAAGCGTGTGAGTATGGATTTCTTTCGCTGACGTCTGTATTCACCTTAAATATTATTTTATTTGTATGTATTCTTTCACAAACAGTGTAGTAAAATCTGTTTTAGGATATTATTGACCACAATATTAATAAATAATAAAAGTAATGTATTAAATAATGAAACATTCCGGTTTATATACAAGTTTATTGCTATTATTAACATATTTTTGGTAAATAAATAAAATATTTTTATTATTCGTTTTATTCGAAATATTCGAATATTGAACCCAGTCATATTCGAATAATGAAATCGTCGAATATTCGAATAAAACGAATATTCGAATATTCGAATAATATTCCCTAAATGTGATAGAGTCCCATTTTTAACCGACTTCCAAAAAAGGAGGCGGTTATACGTTCGGCTGTATATATATTTTTTTATTTTTTTTGTATGTTTGACCACAATTCCGTCGTCTGTGGACCGATTTTCATAATTCTTTTTTTTGATGTTTACAACGGGACCAACTTAGGATTATACCCTAAAGGGTAAAAAAATAAGTGGTGACCATGACTGGTGGTATTTAGACTCATCTTAATGGCCTAAATCCACAAAAATTAAAACAATATTTTACCACCGGCTCAATTTTAGATGAAGTATTAGTAGTATAATGATGATGAATAAATGTGTAAAACTGAAATATAATATTGTTTTATTTCATTGCACTCCCAAATAAATTAAAATAATAATTTATAAAACGACATTGCACATATTTCATACTAGATGTTGCCCGCGACTTCGTGCGCGCAAAAGGAAATCTTGAGGGTTCCGTACATTTTGACACAATAATAAGTAGCCTATTTCCTTTCCCGTGGTCTATTCTATATCTGTTCCAAATTTCATCCAGTAGTTTCGGAGCCTATGCAATGCAAACAAACAAACAAACTTTTTCTCTTTATTATATTTGGGCGTATGGCCATGTAAAGTCCGTAGGCTATTTCCAATTACATAATCACATTTCTTATAAATTATCATAGATCACGTCACTATATTACTTTTCCACAAGAAATCGGATAATCCGTAATTGGTACGCAACTTAAGTATTCCGTCGTTGGATATCTACCCGCGGCCATTTTAAAACTAAACGTACCACCAGCAGGCTTAGCATGGCGATCCATAGAAATACATTTAAAGTAGAAATATTCTATCCAAAACAGTTCGTTGCAAAATAGTTCTTAATCCATGATAACAAGGTCGTCAATAGAAGTCAACATTTCTAAACAGCCATATTTTTTAAATGGTTTCCGGGAAATCTTCTGTCAAAAACGAACAAATATTCAAGTATATGACTCTTCTTCTTCTTCTTTATGAATGGAAGTATATGACTCAACGTAAAGAAACTTTTTGTCTAGGTCCGCCATGATGTGGAGTGGTTGACATTACTGTGGGACTTTTTGACATTAACGTTTCTACTTCAGCTGTCAAAACAGGCCATTTTGTGCGCTCATGCTCGGGAAGAAAAGAAATGTTATTTCTCATAACGATGATACATCGACCTTGCTACCTTATAATAAGACCTATTTTGCTCCGAATGGTATTAATGTTTCTTCAATCTGTCATATTTTCTATTCTTCGTTATTTCTTCTATGCGCATGCTAAGCCTGCAGCTGATATCTCTGACGTTCTACCAGCGTTGTCATGGCAACGCTTGTGCGTACGATACTGCTTTATCATAATTATTAAATATATGACCGTAAAACAGACATAAGCGCCATAGCAACAGACATACATTTAAGGTCACCGAAAGTTAGTCATTAAAAGTTATTAACCGACTTCCAAAAAAGGAGGCGGTTATACGTTCGGCTGTATATATATATATATTTTTATTTTTTTTTGTATGTTAGACCACAATTTCGCCGTCTGTGGAACGATTTTCAAAATTCTTTTTTTGATGTAAAGGGTATAATCCCAACTTGGTCCCATTTTGAAAAAAGTGGTGACCTGATGATGGGATCCATGAGGAATCGAGGGAACTCCTCGAAATTTATATGGAAACATATGGTGATTTTAACTTTTTTCGAAGTAGTCCAAGCATATGCTACCAATTATTTTTAAATAAAAAGTTAAACCGACTTCCAAAGTAAAAATACACAAAAAAGTATGAAATAAAACTTATTTTCTAAATAAGTCCCCTTTCAAATTCGGCTTAAATTTTAACTATTTTTCTACTCAATCTTATAATTTTGAAGTCGATACCAGCAAATTTATTTAAAAATAATAATTTCACACTTTTTAGTGATATATTTTGTTAAATTATTATTAACTAGCGACCCGCCCCGGCTTCGCACGGGTACAATACTGATACTAATACTACAGATAACATAATGTCTTTAAACCTCTAACAAAACGGGTGAAATTTAGTCAAAACAAACAGAAACAAATTAATATAGGTACCTACTAATACTTAATGAAATAAGTAAGTGGGTATAAGTACTTTTATCGTATGAAATACCTACACTTTTCAGAACTAACAATACAACAATCACTAAATAAATAGTTACTCAAGTATCTATCCATCATAGTTACAACGAACACAAAACAAATTATTATTTTTAAACAAAAAATTAAACCGACTTCCAAAGTAAAAATACACAAAAAAGTATGAAATAAAACTTAATCTCTAAATAATTCCCCTTTCAAATTCGGCTAAAATTTTTACTATTTCTCTACTCAATCTTCTTAATAATTTTGAAATCGGCACCAGCCCAAACAATATTCTACAATATTTTATACAACTTACGTTCATATTTGCTGGTACCGACTTCAAAATTAATAAGATTGAGTAGAGAAATAGTAAAAATTTTAGCCGAATTTGAAAGGGGAATTATTTAGAGATTAAGTTTTATTTCATACTTTTTTGTGTATTTTTACTTTGGAAGTCGGTTTAATTTTTTGTTTAAAAATAATAATTTCACCCTTTTTAGGCCCACTTGCGCCAATCCGGGTTAAAGTTAACCCTGGGTTAAAAATCATGTTATCTCTCTCATTCTTCGTATTTGTGAAAGAGAAAGCATGATATTTTAACCCAAGGTTAACTTTAACCCAGATTGGCGCAAGTGGGCCTTAGTGATATATTTTGTTAAGTTATTATTAATACGTCTTAAGAACGTCTAAACTAAACGATCGAATGTATAATTAAATACTCACCAAGCTTTCATTAGGTATTGCTATTAAGATGATGATGATGATTACTGTAAGTTATAAAGTGGCATATGCTTGCAGTTCTTTAAACAATGCCGAAATTTCCAAACGCATATCTTTAAAGACTGAGGAGTTCTGTACAGTGCTTTTGGATCCAGGGTATACCTAGGTACAATATCTTATTTTTTTGGTAGTATATGCTTGTGTTACTTCAGTAAAAGTCAAAATCACTATATGTGTGGATATCAATTTTGAGGAGTTCCCTCGATTCCTCATGGCTCGCATCATCAGGTTTCCACTTTAGTGACTAAAGGACTAATTTCGAATTAAACCCTTTACAACAACAAAAGAATTTTGCAAATAGGTTCATAAACGGCAGAGTAATGTTCAATGATCTCCGTGTTAGTGTAAAATACTATGAGAAATACCTTTTATATCATCATAATCTGATGATGTATGGTGTGATAGTGGTGATGATGATGATGATTACTCTAACTGACAAGGTGGCATATGCTTGCAGTTCTTTAAACAACGCCGAAATCCTCAAACATGTATCTATAAGGAGTCAGGAGTTCTATTCTGTACTTTTGGATCCAGGGTATACCTTGGAGCAAAATCTTACTTTTTGGTAGCATATGCTTGAACTACTTCAGAAAAAGTCAAAATCACCATATGTGTCCATATAAATTTCGAGGAGTTCCCTCGATTCCTCATGGATCCCATCATCAGGTCACCACTTTGATATCAAAAGGACCAATTTGGGATTACACCCTATACATCACAGAAAAAAATTTGAAAATCGGTCCACAGGCGGCGGAGTAATCGTTGAACATACAAAAAAAAATATATATATAGTAAGCGGCGACACCACTGCGCGGGGGCGTGGCTTACCGACATCACCTGAGGTGGCGTGATTCTGGCGTGATGGCGATGGAGGGACCTGAAGGGGACACGCACTTGCGAGCGATCTACGGGAAGATTCGACACTTCTGCTCTCGCACCAGACTCAGACAGTCGTTGCATTATTATTTGCTTTCATTCATTGTAAACATTAAGTTAATTATATAAAAGTAATTTGTACATATGTAAATAATTATTTTGTTTAATAAATGTTGTGTTGTTTGAGTTGTTTTAAAAGTATTTCTTAGCCTATTTATTATCTCAGAAGTTGGATCGTTACCTCGCTTTGAGTACGGCCTTCTGAATTCGTATTTTTTTTACTTAGTATTTTAAATTCAAGTAATTTTTGTTTGGTATATTTTTATTTCGAAATTATGTCTGAGTCACGTTCGCGTAAAAGTCATAAAAGTTCAATTTCTGGGCTAGAGCAGAAGTTACAAAATATACTAAATCGTATAGACGTTTTAGAAAATAATTCGCAAATTCCAGGTGCTCGAGAATTCAGTACGACGCCTATTATAAGAAGCTTAACACCACCGCCGACGACGAGCGACGTGGCTGAGCCGTTGCTGGCGCGCACGCGGGCATGCGGCTCTAGCTCGGGCGCTGCAAGTCTCGACACGTTCGGGCCGGCTGAGACTTCAGCGTGTGAGGTAACTCTGAATGCGGTAGCCGACAAGCTAGCGAGTGTTATAAACTCTATACCGGTAAGGTCAAACAATATTTTTATTTCTAACTTTGATCCGTTATTTCATTACTTTGACACGTGGTGTAAAGAGGTTGATCATGTACGTAATTTAGATCGGTGGGACGATCGCGAGTGTTTAGCGCGTGTCTAAAGGGTGATGCAAAACTTTGGCTAAGCGATTGGATCAGCAGCGATCGGAGCTGGTCTAATTTCAAGCGGGAATTTAAAACCTTGTGTCCGGTTCAATTAGACCTCGCAAATATATTATTCGACGTCATGAAAACTGACTCTGATAACTATCCTACGTATGCAGAATACGCTAGACGTTCCTTATTACGTTTACGAATTGTTAATGGTATAAGTGATGAGCTCATGGTGGCTATAGTTGTACGAGGTATTACAAACGCGCAGATTAGGGCAGCGGCTATCAACGCAAAATTAGTACCCGACAACTTAGTGACGTTTCTATCAACGTACTCGTATACTAAAGCATCAAAATGGCGCCGGTTCGAAACGATTCTCAATCTCACAGACGTAAACGAGACGATCTTTTACGTATTAAATGTTTTAATTGCAATGGTTTTGGACACAAACAAGCCTTTTGTACAAAACGAAAAAGAAATGAAAATCTATCAAACACTCCTACCCACAATACATGCAAAAATCAATACCTGAACCGTGTTCTTTCTGTAAAAAAGTAGGTCATAGGGTAGAAGATTGTTTTGCTAAGCAGCGTAGTGAATCGCGAGGCAAGTCGAATATTAATTTTTGTCGGACACCCTCTGTCGATACTTATAAACAAAACGATATTGCTACTGCAGTTATTAATGGCGTGCCGGTCGATGTTTTAATAGATAGTGGTTCGACCATTTCTTTAATTAGTGAATCGGTTGTAAGGCATCTCCGATGCGATCGTTTACCTTCATTCCGAGTTCTACGTGGTATAGGTAGTCAAGAAGTTGAGTCTTCTTTTTGTACTACACTGACGGTAGAATTTTCAGATATTACCCTCGAAATTGATTTTCATATTATTTCCGATAATTATTTAAATACGCCAGTTATTGTTGGCACGGGTGTTCTTAACCGAGACGGAGTAACCTATACTAGATCGCGTGGTATCCAACGGCTTACTAGATTAGAAAATAGTATGCAAATTATTAGTAGTGATGTGAACGTGTCTGTAAATACACCACTAGAAGGCTCTGATAAGGAATGTTTGACAAATATTCTGAAACAATTTGAAAAATATCTTGTCGTAGGTACCGCTTGTACTACCGTAAAAACTGGTCAAATGCAAATTCGATTACATAAAGAAACACCAGTGGTTTATAGGCCGTACAGAATGTCACACGATGAGAAATTACGGGTTCGGGAAATTATAAGAGATTTGCTTGACAAACAAATTATTAGAGAGTCGGAATCTGAATTTTCTAGTCCAATATTACTCGTTAAGAAAAGAGATGGTAGTGATAGACTCTGCGTTGATTTTCGGGCTCTAAATTCTAATACTATCAAAGATCACTATCCATTGCCTTTAATAGATGATCATATTGATCTATTAGGTAAGGCCAAATACTACACTAGCTTAGATATGGCAACTGGTTTTCACCAGATCCAATTACATCCAGAGTCCATTCATCGCACAGGGTTCGTGACGCCCGAAGGGCATTATGAATATCTTAAAATGCCCTATGGGTTGGCTAATGCACACATAGTTTACCAACGTATTATATCAACCACACTGCGGTCATTTATTAATTCAGGCCGTGCTTGTGTCTATATTGATGATATTTTATTGCCCAGTTCCACAATTGCTGAAGGTTTGCAGGTATTACGTGAAGTACTACAAGTGCTGACTGAGGCTGGCTTCTCTATTAATCTAAAGAAGTGCAAATTTCTAGCTCAAGAGATCGAGTACCTGGGTAGAACTATTAGCAATGGTCAGGTGAGTCCGAGCATGCATAAAGTTCAAGCTCTGGTGAACGCGAGAGCTCCAAGAAATGTAAAGGAGGTAAGACAGTTCCTAGGTCTCGCTGGCTATTTTAGGCGATACATCCCCAACTACTCTCAGATGACTTCATGCATAGCGAATCTAACTCGCAAAGGTGTTCACTTCTGTTGGGGTGTGGAGCAAGAAAAGGTTCGTAAAGACATTATTGAAAGATTAACAAGTGAACCGGTACTACTCATTTTCGACATCCAGCTCCCCACAGAGGTACACACTGATGCGTCTTCCCTGGGTTACGGTGCTGTGCTTCTGCAGACTCAAGGGTGTGGGCGTAAGCGGCCTGTTGCATATTTCAGTAAGGTAACTCAAGGAGCTGAGTCACGTTACCACTCATATGAGCTGGAGACGTTAGCAGTTGTCAAGGCATTACAACATTTTAGACATTACCTTATAGGTATAAAATTTAAAGTAGTGACGGATTGTAATGCCTTGAGACTGACTCAGCGAAAAAAAGATCTGCTACCTAGAACTGCTAGGTGGTGGATGTACCTTCAAGACTTTGAATTTGAACTCGAATATCGAAAAGGTACTATGCTATCACACGCTGATTATTTAAGTAGAAATCCGGTGAATATTTGCGTAACTCAAAAACCTAGAAATTGGGCTCAAATTGCACAGACTGCAGACGAGGAAACACAACAGCTATTACAAAAACTTCAAAGTGGGCAGTTAGATCCTTTGAGATATGTAAAACGTAATGATGTTCTTTATTATAAGTTGGATATATCAGGTGAACAATCGCGTTTGTTATGTTTTATACCGAAAGGTCACCGTCTTAGCTTACTTCACGTTTTTCATGATGAACATCAACACATTGGTATAGATAAAACCACTGATTTAATATTAAAACACTTTTGGTTTCCAAAATTAAGGCAATTTTTGCGTAAGTACATACAACACTGTGTGGTATGTCTTTCTCATAAAAAGATACCTCGTCAATCTTTACAGCCTATAGAGTCTTGGACAAAACCTAGTATACCTTTTGATACAGTGCACAGTGATGTGCTGGGGCCTCTTCCGAATTCAAATGGTTTCAAATATGTTGTAATTATTGTAGATGCCTTTACAAAATACTGTCTCTTGTATCCAATATCTAAACAAGATGCTAAAGAATTAAAATTAACTTTTGAAAATGTAATCTCTCTATTTGGTTCACCAAAATTGATAGTTGTAGATCGTGGTCGAATGTACGAAAGTTCTGTATTTGTGAATTGGGTACAGGAGTTAGGATGTGACATACATTTTATAACTCCTGAAATGCATCAGAGTAATGGTCAAGTTGAGCGGTATTGTAGAACTGTTATGAACATGATTAGAATTGAATCTAATTTTAGGAAAGAAAATTGGTCTACCGTTTTGTGGAAATTACAGCTCACCTTGAACATTACTGTGCAAAAATCTACTAAACATTCTCCTATGAATTTATTAGTTGGCAATGATGGAGCAACGCCTGTCATACGCTCCCTGGTGCGAGATGTGGCATTGGAGGCAACAAGTACAAATCGCGAATCATTACGCAAATTGGCTCGACAACATGCTCGTGAGCGGCTGGAAGAAAATCGCACTCGCCAGGATGCTCATGTTAATGAGCGACGCAAACCAGCACGCACGTTTAAGATTGGCGATTCAGTATTCGTGCGAAAATCGAGCCAGGCTACGGGCAAGTTGGATTGTGGTATGCGTGGCCCCTACACCATCAATCGAGTACTTCCACACGGTCGTTATGAGCTGAAGTTAATGACTGGGTCGTATGGGAAGACCACTCAAGCAGCCGCCGAGTTTATAACACTCTGGCGTGGAGAGTGGACTCCTGATGTTTGCTCAGCATTTTTCGAATGTAAGCATCATAATTTCACTACATCTGATTGTGAGTTTTAGCATCCTGAGGGCTCTGCTGTTGTTGCTGTACATCCTGAGGGCTCTGTATCAGTATAATGTGAGTATAAGCATACCAAGGGTTTTGCTTGCTATTGCCGTGTATCCTGAGGGCTCTTCACGTGCGTCCCAGCATCCTGAGGGCTCTGCTGTTGTTGCTGTACATCCTGAGGGCTCTGTATCAGTATAATGTGAGTATAAGCATACCAAGGGTTTTGCTTGCTATTGCCGTGTATCCTGAGGGCTCTTCACGTGCGTCCTAGCATCCTGAGGGCTCTGCTGTTGTTGCTGTACATCCTGAGGGCTCTGTATCAGTATAATGTGAGTATAAGCATACCAAGGGTTTTGCTTGCTATTGCCGTGTATCCTGAGGGCTCTTCACGTGCGTCCTAGCATCCTGAGGGCTCTGCTGTTTTTGCTGTACATCCTGAGGGCTCTGTATCAGTGTCATGTGAGTATAAGCATACCAAGGGTTTTGCTTGCTATTGCCGTGTATCCTGAGGGCTCTTCACGTGCGTCCTAGCATCCTGAGGGCTCTGCTGTTTTTGCTGTACATCCTGAGGGCTCTGTATCGGTATCGTGTAAGTACTAGCATGCAAAATATCTATCCTGTGGAGTCTCTACATGTGTGCTAGTGCCTCTGATTGCTCTGCTTTATAATGTTAACAGTTCTTACGACTTACTGTTCCGAAAGCTCTACTTACCTCTGCTTAACTTAATAACTTTTGGAACTGGTAGGACTGTTACCAATTTCACGACGTATAACTAATGGCAACAATATACATGTTTCAGATGAAAATGATGCTGAATGCGAGTCGAGGGATCAACCTGCTGTTGTGGAAGTACGTGATCCTGATATTCCGTGCTGTGGAGAACCAGCACCGGAACAGCACGCGGGCGAGGACGCGTCGCCGTCAGGAGAGGCCGAGTAAGCGGCGACACCACTGCGCGGGGGCGTGGCTTACCGACATCACCTGAGGTGGCGTGATTCTGGCGTGATGGCGATGGAGGGACCTGAAGGGGACACGCACTTGCGAGCGATCTACGGGAAGATTCGACACTTCTGCTCTCGCACCAGACTCAGACAGTCGTTGCATTATTATTTGCTTTCATTCATTGTAAACATTAAGTTAATTATATAAAAGTAATTTGTACATATGTAAATAATTATTTTGTTTAATAAATGTTGTGTTGTTTGAGTTGTTTTAAAAGTATTTCTTAGCCTATTTATTATCATATATATATATACAGCCGAACGTATAACCGCCTCCTTTTTTGGGAAGTCGGTTAAAAATTTACTCATAGATCTAAACTCGCACGCCTTGGCGACGACGCGACGCGACGCCCACTTCGCAACGGGCCGTGCAGCAGAAATCGTAATATTTTAATTTCGCCATAACTTCAAAACCAAACATCCAATTTTAATCATTAAAAGACCAAATATTATCTACATAAACTGTAGTTAGTGATGAAATAATTTATTTTGATAAGGATTAATAGCATGAGTAAAATAAACGCGTTTAAATGTAGTCCAAAAAAAATTCAAGATTTCTAAATAAAAAAATGGTTGTTGTGCCTCACTCGACATAGATAGGTATAGTGTGTCGCGGACTTTTTTGTAGATATTTATAAGATCTACAATTAATTAGAACATTTTATGGTTCTATCTTTTATAGTTTAGGCAGCGTACGCAAAATAAGTAACTTTTCTGGTTGATTTTTTACACCTTGTGTCCGAAAAACCCAAATATCTTACGGAACCCTATTTTTTTCCAAAATAAAATTTAGCCTATGTTACTCGTGGATAATGTAGCTTTCGAATGGTGAAAGAATTTTTGAAATCGGTCCAGTACTTTTTGAGCCTATTCATTACAAACAAACAAACAAACATACAAACAAAGTTTTCCTCTTTATAATATTAGTATAGATAAATCTTATGAACGTTTAAAATAAACGAACGAATGTATAATTGTATAGGCGCTAAGATTCTATTAGGTATTGTAAATAAGACGATGATGATGATTACTGTAAGTTAGTGGCATATGCTTGTAGTTCTTTGAACAATGCCGAAATTTCCAAACGCGTATCTTTAAAGACTGAGGAGTTCTGTTTAGTGCTTTTGGATCCAGTGTATACTTTGGTGCAAAATCTTATTTTTTGGTAGCATATGCTTAATTATTACTTCAGGAAAAGTCTAAATCACTATATGTGTCCATATAAATTTCGAGGAATTCCCTCGATTCCTCATGGATCCCATCATCAAGTTTCCACTTTAGTGACTAAAAGACCAATTTCGAATTATACCCTTTACTCCTCGAAACTCCTCGAAATTTATATGGAAACATATGGTGATTTTAACTTTTTTTGAAGTAGTCCAAGCATATGCTACCAAAAAATAAGATTTTGCTCCAAGGCATACCCTAGATCCAAAAGTACAGAAGAGAACTCCTGACTCCTTATATTAGGTTGGGGAAAAAGTTTCTTCGCATTTTATATAAAAATTCAAAAGGTTTTTTTATAAAGTTTATTTACAAGTGACTAAAGTATATAGGTGCCATTTTGTTCGATAACTTTTTGCCATCTTGTTGGTAGGTACATGCTATAAAATTTTTGGGGCTTCTGATGAAAAAACTGCGACAAGTGGTTTTGGCAGTCCTCTTGTGATGTCAACCTGACACTGCCTAAGGAATTCTGCAGCGACCGAAACAGGTGGAAATCTGAAGGTGCAAGGTCAGGACTATACGGCGGATGCATTAACACCTCCCAGCCAAACTCCCGTATTGTGGCTAAAGATGTGTGAGGTCTAGCGTTATCATGGTGAAAAACCACACCCCTTCTGTTGATTAATTCCGGCCGCTTTCTCTCAACTTCTTGCTTTAATCTCATCAGTTGTTCGCAGTACAGTTCAGAATTGATGGTCCTGCCTGGCGGTAACAGCTCATAATGAATAATGCCCTTCCAATCCCACCACACACACAGCATCACCTTGTTGCGAGTTAACCCGGGTTTCGCCACAGTCTGTGAAGCCTGACCGGCCTTTGACCACGATCTTTTTCGCACGTTCTTGTCGTACGTGATCCACTTTTCATCACCAGTTATCAGCTTCTTCAAAAATGGTTCGGTTTCATTACGTCGTAATAAAGAATTACAAATGAGTACACGGTTCATTAGGTTTCTTTCAGTGAGCTCATGAGGCACCCAAATATCGAGCTTTTTTGTGTACCCAGCTTTTTTCAAATGCGCCAAAACCGTTTTGTGGTCAATCCCCAGTTCTTCAGCTACATCGTAACTACTAATATGCCGATCTTGCTCCACTTTTTCAAAAATGGCAACAGTTTTGTCCGTAACAGGGCGACCAGAGCGACGTGCATCTTTGATATCAAAATTTCCGGATTGAAAACGATTAAACCAAATTTGCGCTACTCTCACAGATACTGCATTAGGTCCATAAACATCACAAATTTTTTTCGCGGCTTGTGTTGCATTTTTACCTTTTTTGTAATAAAATTTTAAAATGTATCGAAATTCTTCATAAGAATCACTCATTTTAACAATAAGAAAAACAAATGAAAATCTCAAATTTACCTAATTTGAATTTGGAATTGTCTTCTGTAAAATTAAAACTTTTTAATGATACCAAAATCAGCCAGATACAATTGGTATAGCCCAAGATATTTTATGACAAGTTCATACATACTATAATGCGAAAACACTTTTTCCCCAACCTATTAGATACATGTTTGGGGATTTCTACGTTGTTTAAAGCCACCATGTCAATTAGAGTACTCATCATCATCACCACCAACATCACACCATACATCATCAAATCAAATCAAATCAAATCAATTTATTCAAACACACATAAAAATATATACAGAACAAATATACATTATTATATAATACTAGCGACCCGCCCCGGCTTCGCACGGGTACAATACTGATACTTATACTACAGAATGTCTTTAAACCTCTAACAAAACGGACGAAATTTAGTCAAAACAAACAGAAACAAATTAATATAGGTACCTACTAAAACTCAATGAAATAAGTAGGTGGGTATACTTTTATCGTATGAAATACCTATACTCTACAGGACTAACAATACAACAAATACTAAATAAATAAATAGGTATTCATGTCACTCATTTTCATCATAGTTACAACGAACACAAAACAAAAATTTACTCATAGAAGTCATAGATCTAAACTCCCCCCGCACGCGCACCCCCGCCATAATGACGCCCACTTCGCAACGGGCCGTGCAGCAGAAATCGTAATATTTTAATTTCGCCATAACTTCAAAACCAAACGTCCAATTTTAATCATTCAAAGACCAAATATTATCTACATAAACTGTACTTAGTGATGAAATAATTTATTTTGATAAGGATTAATAGCATGAGTAAAATAAACGCGTTTAAATGTAGTCCAAAAAAAATTCAAGATTTCTAAATAAAAAAATGGTTGTTGTGCCTCACTCGACATAGATAGGTATAGTGTGTCGCGGACTTTTTTGTAGATATTTATAAGATCTACAATTAATTAGAACATTTTATGGTTCTATCTTTTATAGTTTAGGCAGCGTACGCAAAATAAGTAACTTTTCTGGTTGATTTTTTACACCTTGTGTCCAAAAAACCCAAATATCTTACGGAACCCTATTTTTTTCCAAAATAAAATTTAGCCTATGTTACTCGTGGATAATGTAGCTTTCGAATGGTGAAAGAATTATTGAAATCGGTCCAGTACTTTTTGAGCCTATTCATTACAAACAAACAAACAAACAAACATACAAACAAAGTTTTCCTCTTTATAATATTAGTATAGATATATCACGTCAATCCGATCCCGTGCTAAGTTGAACTTGTGTTACGGGTATCAGACAACGGATATATATTTTTATACTATACACACACGATTTTATACTATACAATTATTATACATAAATCTTATTTTCTATATTATACACATTCACTCTTACACACACTATAGTTTATCACGTATTGTCTTTTTTCGGCGACGTGATGCACGCTTCGTTGGGGAGCCTTCCCCGAAACCTCCGGTAGACTACGTCCGTCGGCCAGAACTCCTCCACCTCGAAGGTCGGTAGAAGATGCGTCGGTACTCTCACCACAAAGGAAGTAAAGTTGACTTTGTGGCGAGACTCCAGACGCTCGACCCTTAAGGTGAAAGACGTCTTCTTTCGGATGTAGTCCACGACGTCCTCGACCTTCGTCGACCAGTGCAGGCGAGACACGTACAGCGGTGTGGCGCGTACTTCGCACCGTAGGCGCTGCTCGGGTTCACTGGGTGCGGTGCCGCGGTGGTTGCGGACCGCGGGCTTCCTCTTCTTTCTCCTCTTCACCAGTATGAAGCCCTCCTCATCGCACCTTCTGCTCTCGTCCTTGACGGTTCGAGGAGGTTCAGCCTTGCGGCGCTCCTCCACCCCTCTTGTCTTCTCTCGCGGGGGTGCGGTGGGGCCAGCGGCGATACTTGCGTAATTTTTCGGAGTCACTGGTGGTCCTCGGTTTCGGCTCGACCGCAAGCGGCGAGCGGGTGGCGGCGGTTGTTGACCCGTCGGATTTTGCTGATGAGCAAAACGTGTCAGCTTGAGCACCGCGTCGTCGCGTGTTTACGAAATCAAAGGAATGATCGGGTGACCTACATAAAGAATTATTACTTTTTATTTGCAATAATTCTTTATGCAAATCACGGATAGTGGACTCCGATCTATTCAATCGACCTCGCATCTCGTCCAGCTCCGCCTTCATGGTGTTAACATTCTTCAGCAGGCTGGAGACATTGACGTGGTCCATGGTCACCACCGGTAGCTTGTGGAGATCCCTAGCCACGAAAGCTGGTATGGCCCCTGGACCCGTCTGCTTTAACAGGGTGATGATATCCTGCAAGCTTCTTTCGCCACCATCTCTTCGTCGCGATGGCATCTGCGCCTTTTTACCAAGCGCCTCGTCCAGCATCAGCTTTCCCGTACAAATCTCTTCATTGCTGAAGGTGGACATGCAGAGCTGCACGATGCTGTCTTCGTCCATGGCGTTGATGGCGTGTTGGACAAACGCCAGCAACTCGTTGACTACGAGCGCCATGGTGACGTGTACCGGCTGATAACCGCGCGATTCGCGAAATATTAAATTATATTCTTTAATATTTTTGTCGTGTGTCGTAATGCGGAACGCGTCCGTTCGTCAGCGCTCAACGCATGACATATAAAAGATACTTCTCATAGTATTTTACACCAACACGGAGATTTTTGAACATTACTCTGCCGTTTATTTGCAATTTTTTTTTGTTGTTGTAAAGGGTGTAATTCGAAATTGGTCTTTTAGTCACTAAAGTGGAAACTTGATGATGGGATCCATGAGGAATCGAGGGAATTCCTCGAAATTTATATGGACACATATAGTGATTTAGACTTTTCTTGAAGTAATAATTAAGCATATGCTACCAAAAAATAAGATTTTGCACCAAAGTATACACTGGATCCAAAAGCACTGAACAGAACTCCTCAGTCTTTAAAGATACGTTTGGAAATTTCGGCATTGTTCAAAGAACTACAAGCATATGCCACTAACTTACAGTAATCATCATCATCGTCTTATTTACAATACCTAATAGAATCTAAGCGCCTATACAATTATGCATTCGATCGTTTATTTTAAACGTTCATAAGATTTATTAATAATAATTTAACATTATTTTTAAACAAAAAATTAAACCGACTTCCAAAGTAAAAATACACAAAAAAGTATGAAATAAAACTTATTTTATAAATAACTAGCGACCCGCCCCAGCTTCGCACGGGTACAATACTGATACTAATACTACAGAATGTCTTTAAACCTCTAACAAAACGGGCGAAATCTAGTCAAAACAAACAGAAACAAATTAATATAGGTACCTACCAAAACTCAATGAAATAAGTAGGTGGGTATACTTTTATCGTATGAAATACCATAGATCTAAACTCCCCCCGCACGCGCCTTGGTGACGCCTACTTCGCAACGGGCCGTGCAGCAGAAATCGTAATATTTTAATTTCGCCATAACTTCAAAACCACACGTCCAATTTCAATCATTCAAAGACCAAATATTATCTACATAAACTGTACTTAGTGATGAAATAATTTATTTTGATAAGGATTAATAGCATGAGTAAAATAAACGCGTTTAAATGTAGTCCAAAAAAAATTCAAGATTTCTAAATAAAAAAATGGTTGTTGTGCCTCACTCGACATAGATAGGTATAGTGTGTCGCGGACTTTTTTGTAGATATTTATAAGATCTACAATTAATTAGAACATTTTATGGTTCTATCTTTTATAGTTTAGGCAGCGTACGCAAAATAAGTAACTTTTCTGGTTGATTTTTTACACCTTGTGTCCGAAAAACCCAAATATTTTACGGAACCCTATTTTTTTTTTTCAAAATAAAATATAGCCTATGTTACTCGTGGATAATGTAGCTTTCGAATGGTGAAGGAATTTTTGAAATCGGTCCAGTACTTTTTGAGCCTATTCATTACAAACAAACAAACAAACAAACATACAAACAAAGTTTTCCTCTTTATAATATTAGTGTAGATTCCCCTTTTAAATTTGGCTATTTCTCTACATAATCTTCTTAATTTTGAAGTCGCTACCAGCCCAAACGATATCCTACAATATTAAGAAGATTAAGTAAAGAAATAGCCAAATTTAAAAGGGGAATTATTTATAAAATAAGTTTTATTTCATACTTTTTTGTGTATTTTTACTTTGGAAGTCGGTTTAATTTTTTGTTTAAAAATAATAATTTCACCCTTTTTAGTGATATATATTGTTAAGTTATTATTAATACGTCTTAAAAACGTCTAAAATAAACGATCGAATGTATAACTGAATACGCGCCAAGCTTCCATTAGGTATTGTTATTAAGATGATGATTACGATGATTACTGTAAGTTACAAAGTGGCATATGCTTGCAGTTCTTTAAACAATTCCGAAATTTCCTAACGCATATATTTAAAGACTGAGAAGTTCTGTTCAGTGCTTTTGTATCCAGGGTACATCTTGGTACAAAATCTTATTGTCTCGTAGCATATGTTTGTGTTACTTCAGAAAAATTCAAAATTACTATATGTGTCCATATAAATTTCGAGGAGTTCCCTCGATTCCTCATGGATCGCATCATCACGTTTCCACTTGTCACACAACATTAACTATAATAATAAATAAATCGCAGTAAGGAACCTTAGACTTGGCACGACTTTGTCTAGATTTCATTACTTTTTAACCGACTTCCAAAAAAAGGAGGCGGTTATACGTTCGGCTGTATATATATTTTTTTTTTTTTTTTTTTGTATGTTCGCGGATAACTCCGCCGTCTATTGGCCGATTTTCAAAATTCTTTTTTTGATGTAAAAGGTATAATCCGAAGTTGGTCCCATTTTCAGAAAATTGGTGACCTGATGATGGGATCCATGAGGAAACGAGGGAACTCCTCAAAATTTATATGGACACATATGGTGATTTCGACTTTTTCTGAAGGAGTCCAAGCATATGCTACCAAAAAGTAAGATTTTGCTCCAAGGTATACCCTGGATCCAAAAGTACAGAACAGAACTCCTGACTCCTTATAGATACATGTTTGGGGATTTTGGCGTTGTTTAAAGAACTGCAAGCATATGCTACTTTGTCAATTAGAGTAATCAACATCATCACCACCACTATCACAGCATACATCATCACATTATGATGATAAAGAAGGTACTTCTCATAGTATTTTACACTAACACGGAGATCTTTGAACATTACTCTGCCGTTTATGGACCTATTTGCAAAATTCTTTTGTTGTTGTAAAGGGTTTAATTCGAAATTGGTCCTTTAGTCACTAAAGTGGAAACATGATGATGCGATCCATGAGGAATCGAGGGAACTCCTCGAAATTTATATGGACACATAGCGATTTTGACTTTTACTGAAGTAACACAAGCATATGCTACCAAAGAATAAGATGCTGTACCAAGGTGTACCCTAGGTACAGCATCTTTTTAATCCAAAAGCACTGAACAGAACTCCTCAGTCTTTAAAGATATGCGTTAGGAAATTTCGGAATTGTTTAAAGAACTGCAAGCATATGCCACTTTATAACTTACAGTAATCATCATCATCATTTTAATAACAATACCTAATGGAAGCTTGGCGCGTATTCAGTTATACATTCGATCGTTTATTTTAGACGTTTTTAAGACGTATTAATAATAACTTAACAAGATATATCACTAAAAAGGGTGAAATTATTATTTTTAAACAAAAAATTAAACCGACTTCCCAAGTAAAAATACACAAAAAAGTATGAAATAAAACTTATTTTATAAATAATTCCCCTTTTAAATTTGTCTATTTCTCTACTTAATCTTCTTAATTTTGAAGTCGGTACCAGCAAATATGAACGTGTGTTATAATTCTATAAAATATTGTAGGATATCGTTTGGGCTGGTAGCGACTTCAAAATTAAGAAGATTAAGTAGAGAAATAGACAAATTTAAAAGGGGAATTATTTATAAAATAAGTTTTATTTCATACTTTTTTGTGTATTTTTACTTGGGAAGTCGGTTTAATTTTTTGTTTAAAAATAATAATTAGAGATAAACAAGCAGCTCCATCGAGACTTGGCTAGTTTTTTACAGAATGTTGTTGGTGGGATTTCACTTCTTTTTGTAGAAACGTGGGCTTATTGATTTATGTTACTAGATTTTAGTGTAATTTGTTTATTTAATGTTCGAGTAGAATAAAGTTAAGGTTCTCTATTTTTTCGCATAAAATCATATGTCATAATTTTACTTGGCATAATTTCATTTGACCTAATAGTAGTTTCGCATAATATTCATTTGTCATAACTTTCTTAGCATAATTTTTTTTCGCATAATTACTAAAAGCATAATAATTGTTAGGCATACTTATTGTAAGGCATATCTTTTTTTACGCATAATATTCATTAAGAATAATATTTTTATGCATAATATTAAAAAGCATAAATATATTTACGCATAATGATATTTAAGCATACTATTATATTTACGCATACATCTTTGTTGCATTTTTTTTCACATACTAATGAATGATAAATTCTACTGGGTATGCGAGTTAAGACGAAATAACAATTATAATTGTAATTTTAGACTAATTACGAAATTAATTTCGTAATCAGAAACTAACTAACTAACTACTCGGACAAAAAAAACGAACTGCTATCTAAGAACATGCCGAGCTAATTATTTTAAACATGTTGGCGGCTTACGGGTGGCCCAAGGGCCACCCCGCCGCAACTTAACCTACTGTTACACATGTTACACTAGGTATATGAGTGTAATACCTGCTTTTAATGAATCATAAATATGCGTTTAATTACCTTAACCGTGTTTTCATTATGTCGTTCCATTTTATGCATATTTGTGCCTTGTGACAGAATGCCTTGAATTTATTATGACAAAAAAATTTGCCTAACGAGTTTATGCCAAAAAACAATTATGCCAAAGTATTATTATGACAAGAAAAATTATGCCTTACGAGTTATGCCTCATTAAATTAGGACAAACAATATTAGTCTAAATGATATTTATGCCTAATGATGTAGTATGCCAAGAAACCATTATGCCAAAGTATTATTATGCGTAGTAAAATTATGCCAAGTGAGGTATGCCAAATGAAATTATGACAAATAAAATTATGCGAAAGAAGAGGATCCCTAAAGTTAATCGTTCGACTATTTCTTCTTGTAAACTTGTAAGTATAAGTATAAAAGCCAGTCTAGTCTTATCCAGAGTTTTCCTTTAATTTTATTTATATGCGTATTAAAAGCAGAAGGGGAGGCATTCGCCCAGTAGTGGGGACGCTACGGGCTAGATTAAATTAGAAGATGTGTCCCACTTCGCTGGATTTTTGCAATGACAGTTGATTTTTTTATGTACCAATAGTAGAAGGGGGCATTACCATAATAACTCTAAATCAGTTGAGACCAGCTGAGGGTTCTTCATCAGATACTTCAGACCTTCGATTTTTTACATCAAATGAAGTGGCCCACCAAGTTGAATATTTTTTGTAAAGGCGGTATGTCGATCTCTAATAGTTTGGTTGGGCTCTTGTGTTTTCTAATCAGGGTCACCAGGTACTCCAGATCTTCGATTATCCTAGTTTTTATAGTTTTACCTTTATGTGGCCATTAAACCCTAACTCTGTACCAAATTTCAGCTCTCTAAGTTTAAGGAAAGTACTAGTTCTATTCTGATGATCATGAGTGAGTGACTGAGTGAGTGAGTGTCATAAATGCGAAACTTTGCTTTCGCTTAACTTCGGAACTAAATGACATACAGACTTAAAATTTTGGATTTTAAGTATGTGATTATAGTTTACCGGATAACGAAAATTTTTGCGTTCTGGTCTTCTCCAGAGGTTCTCAAATAGAGGCCTGAAAATGCGGCGAAATGGTTCCAGTAAAGAATGGTACGGCAGTGTTTGCTTCGCGCTCGACTTGGCGGGGGCACTGCCGTGCCCCCAGATCGACGTTCTGGTCTTATCCAGAGGTTCTCAAATAGGGGCCTGAAAATGCGGCGAAATGGTTCCAGTAAAGAATGGTACGGCAGTGTTTGCTTCGTGCTCGACTTGGCGGGGGCACTGCCGTGCCCCCAGATCGATTATCCTAGTTTTTTATAGTTTTCCCTTTATGTGACCATTAAACCCTAACTCTGTACCAAATTTCAGCTCTCTGAGTCTATGGGAAGTACTAGTTCTATTTTGATGATCATGAGTGAGTGAGTGAGTGAGTGAGTGAGTTTCGTAAATGCGAAACTTTGCTTTCGCTTAACTTCGGAACTAAATGACCTACAGACTTGAAATTTTGGATTTTAAGTATGTGATTATAGCTTACTGGATGACGAAAATTTCTGCGTTCTGGTCTTATCCAGAGGTTCTCAAATAGGGGCCTGAAAATGCGGCGAAATGGTTCCAGTAAAGGATGGTACGGAAGTGTTTGCTTCGCGCTCGACTTGGCGGGGGCACTGCCGTGCCCCCAGATTTTCTAAATAAGTCCCCTTTTAAATAAATAAATAAATCTTTATTCGAAATTTTTAGACATTACAAGACAGTACAAAAAAACAGTAACATCATAAAAAAAACAAAAAGAACAAAGAATACAGAAAAAAAAGCTAAAAAAAATATTAAAAATTAGGCAGAAGGCAGTGTAATGTCAAAAATCCGAAATGGAGACCACTCAGGTGTAACACCACGGCACGCCGCGGTACCTGGTCTTCCGTGGCCCCAAGCGTATGACGTACGACAGACCAAGCAAGCAACCTCAGAAGTATAAATAAACATTACAATTACATAATACATATATGGGCAAATTTAAATAATAATTACATAATGTATGGGCAAAGATAATAATATAATACGTAATTAAGGAAAAAAAAAAAACGAAAAGAAAGTTGTGCATGTGACTCATTGCTAGGGACAAAGGGAGCGATCCCGCCACGGCCAGCTATCTCGGCTTCAGTGGCAATAGTGATGCTGAGCGCGGAGCACGCGCAGGCGAGCGCCCGCGCCAATGTACCTACTAGTTAGTAGTTACTTACCCATAGCAACAATCCCACACACAACCATACCATACATATTACGTACGAGATAGCTAATAAAATACTAACGTGAAAACTATGGTAAGTGCGTTTATAAACATATAGCTTTTGCCCGCGACTTCGTCCGCGTGGAATAGTTACTTTGGGATATCGCTAAAATTTACCCGCGACTTCATTTACGTAGAAGAAGCGCTTCCACCTCACGACTGCCCGCCCGCTCCGCGCGCCTTACTATAGCGCGCATGATTATTTTATTACTGCGATATCTTCTAAAATACTCATTGAAATCAAATGATGTAAACGGCAAATTTCTTCTAGATTAAATGCTTGTAATGAATAACGTATTTACTTGGATAAGGATTAATATAATCTTTATGAAAACACCTTCCCAAATAATGCTTACTTTTAGAACAAATTTGGTAAGTATAAAAAGGTTATAGTGAGCCAACCTTAAAAGATACACATATACTGTCGCGGACTTTTTTTTAGAACTTTTAAAGGGGAACAATTCTGCCATACATCATTTTAGCGAAACTTTAACCGTTTCCGCAGCGTACGTAGCGAAAGCTCTCAAAAGGAAAAAAAGACCCCCGATTTTGTAACATTCTTGATTGGTACTCCGCTCGTATTGAGTTTAGCATGATGCTATATAGCCTAAAGCCTTCCTCGATAAGTGGACTATCCAACACAAAAAGAATTTTTCAATTCGTACCAGTAGTTCCTGAGATTAGCGCGTTCAAACAAACAAACAAACAAACAAACAAACTCTTCAGCTTTATAATATTAGTATAGATTAAATAATAGCATAATAAGTTAGATATATTTAGGCACATGCATTATTACATGATATGATAGAAATACAAATTTAGAGTACATAATCTACACTAATATTATAAAGAGGAAAACTTTGTTTGTATGTTTGTTTGTTTGTTTGTTTGTAATGAATAGGCTCAAAAAGTACTGGACCGATTTCAAAAATTCTTTCACCATTCGAAAGCTACATTATCCACGAGTAACATAGGCTAAAATTTATTTTGGAAAAAAATAGGGTTCCGTAAAATATTTGGGTTTTTCGGACACAAGGTGTAAAAAATCAACCAGAAAAGATACTTATTTTGCGTACGCTGCCTAAACTATAAAAGATAGAACCATACAATGTTCTAATTAATTGTAGATCTTATAAATATCTACAAAAAAGTCCGGGACATGCTATACCTATCTATGTCGAGTGAGGCACAACAACCATTTTTTATTTAGAAATCTTGAATTTTTTTTGGACTATATTTAAACGCGTTTATTTTACTCATGCTATTAATCCTTATCAAAATAAATTATTTCATCACTAATTACAGTTTATGTAGATAATATTTGGTCTTTGAATGATTGAAATTGGACGTTTGGTTTTGAAGTTATGGCGAAATTAAAATATTGCGATTTTTGCTGCACGGCCCGTTGCGAAGTGGGTGTCACCAAGGCGGGGGTACACGTGCGGGGGGGAGTTTAGATAAAAGTATACCCACCTACTTCATTGAGTTTTAGTAGGTACCTATATTAATTTGTTTCTGTTTGTTTTGACTAGATTTCGCCCGTTTTGTTAGAGGTTTAAAGACATTCTGTAGTATTAGTATCAGTATTGTACCCGTGCGAAGCTGGGGCGGGTCGCTAGTTGTAATATAAATATATAGAATTCGGCTTAAATTTTAACTATTTCTCTACTCAATCTTCTTAATTTTGAAGTCGGTACCAGCAAATTTGAACGTGAGTTCTATATATAAAATACTAGCGACCCGCCCCAGCTTCGCACGGGTACAATACTGATACTAATACTAAAGAATGTCTTTGAACCTCTAACAAAACGGGCGAAATCTAGTCAAAACAAACAGAAACAAATTAATATAGGTACCTACTAAAACTCAATGAAATAAGTAGGTGGGTATACTTTTATCGTATGAAATACCATAGATCTAAACTCCCCCCGTTCGCGCACCCCCGCATTGGTGACGCCCACTTCGCAACGGGCCGTGCAGCAGAAATCGTAATATTTTAATTTCGCCATAACTTCAAAACCACACGTCCATTTTCAATCATTCACAGACCAAATATTATCTACATAAACTGTACTTAGTGATGAAATAATTTATTTTGATAAGGATTAATAGCATGAGTAAAATAAACGCGTTTAAATGTAGTCCAAAAAAAATTCAAGATTTCTAAATAAAAAAATGGTTATTGTGCCTCACTGGACATAGATAGGTATAGTGTGTCGCGGACTTTTTTGTAGATATTTATAAGATAAGATCTACAATTAATTAGAACATTTTATGGTTCTATCTTTTATAGTTTAGGCAGCGTACGCAAAATAAGTAACTTTTCTGGTTGATTTTTTACACCTTGTGTCCGAAAAACCCAAATATTTTACGAAACCCTATTTTTTTATCCAAAATAAAATATAGCCTATGTTACTCGTAGATAATGTAGCTTTCGAATGGTGAAAGAATTTTTGAAATCGGTCCAGTACTTTTTGAGCCTATTCATTACAAACAAACAAACAAACAAACAAACAAACAAACAAACATACAAACAAAGTTTTCCTCTTTATAATATTATCATAGTGTAGATTGTTTGGGCTGGTATCGACTTCAAAATTAAGAAGATTGAGTAGGGAAATAGTTAAAATTTAAGCCGAATTTAAAAGGGGACTTATTTAGAAAATAAGTTTTATTTCATACTTTTTTGTGTATTTTTACTTTGGAAGTCGGTTTAATTTTTTATTTAAAAATAATAATTTGGAACGAAGTTCCTTATCGCGCGTTGTGAAAGGGGGCTAGACGGAAAAAATCTTACGAAAAGTTGTCACGACACTTTTTTAATTACAAAAGATAATTTTATTTTTTATAAAAATTAAATATTTACGCGTATACATTTATTATATTGATGTATGTATGTATGTATGTGTGTATGTATGTATGTATGTATGTATGCAGGGCCGAGCCGTCCCTATGTGCGATGTGTGCGGCGCACACAGGCGCCAAGACGATGGGGGCGCCGCGAGCGGCTAAAACATGAAGATTCGTAAAAATAAGAGGCGCTTCATAGGTTTTGCACACAGGCGCTGTCAGGGGTCGGCACGGCCCTGTATGTATGTAAGTATGTATGTAATGTATGTATGGATAATATCGGTTCGGATATTGTATTATTATTTATTTTATATATGCACTAGATATTGCACGCGACTTCGTGCGCGCAAAATAAAATCCCGCGCTAACCGTACATTTTGCCGCAATTAAAATAGTAGTAGCCTATGTCCTTCCCCGTGGTCTAATCTATATCTGTACCAAATTTCATCAAAATCGGTCCAGTAGCTTCGGAGCCTATTAAATGCAAACAAACAAACAAACATTTCCTCTTTATTATATTAGTATAGACTAGCGACCCGCCCCGGCTTCGCACGGGTACAGTAGGTACTGATACTAATACTACAGAATGTCTTTAAACCTCTACCAAACGGGCGAAATTTAGTCAAAAGTTCAAAACAAACAGAAACAAATTAATAATTATAGGTACCTACTAAAACTCAATGAAATAAGTAGGTGGTATACTTTTATCGTATGAAATACCTATACTCTTCAAGACTAACAATACAACAAACACTAAATAAATAGGTATTCAAGTATCTATCCATCATAGTTACGTTAGTAATATATATTCTTTGCCATAGTTACAACGAACACAAAACAAAAAAAAATTACCCCGCCCCCGCCTTGGTGACACCCACTTCGCAACGGGCCGTGCAGCAGAAATCGTAATATTTTAATTTCGCCATAACTTCAAAACGAAACGTCCAATTTTAATCATTCAAAGACCAAATATTATCTATATAAACTGTTCTTAGTGATGAAATAATTTATTTTGATAAGGATTAATAGCATGAGTAAAATAAACGCGTTTAAATATAGTCCAAAAAAAATTCAAGATTTCTAAATAAAAAAATGGTTGTTGTGCCTCACTCGACATAGATAGGTATAATGTGTCGCGGACTTTTTTGTAGATATTTATAAGATCTACAATTAATTAGAACATTTTATGGTTCTATCTCTTATAGTTTAGGCAGCGTACGCAAAATAAGTAACTTTTCTGGTTGATTTTTTACACCTTGTGTCCGAAACCCCCAAATATCTTATGGAACCCTATTTTTTTCCAAAATAAAATTTAGCCTATGTTACTCGTGGATAATGTAGCTTTCGAATGGTGAAAGAATTTTTGAAATCGGTCCAGTACTTTTTGAGCCTATTCATTACAAACAAACAAACAAACAAACAAACAAACAAACAAACAAACATACAAACAAAGTTTTCCTCTTTATAATATTAGTGTAGATGTACAATTGTCTGTCTGTATGTTTTTTTTTGCTATAGTAAGCTATTGTAAGCTGTGCGGCGTCGCATATTTCTCTGTCTGTCTCTCTCTCTCTTATAGAAAGCAAGCCAGATATTTTCATTCGGAACTTTGTTTCATCCGGGTGTCCCTTGACACCTCTCAAGTTTTTTTTTAAAGTACAACGGAATGGAAAAAATGCTATACTATTATTGTATTTGTCGTCTGAGGCTCATGATTTTTGAATCTATACCATTGAGATATAGCTATTGTGGGCTTATGTGGGTAATCGTGCAAAGAGAATTATTATAGACTTACAATATCACTTGTTTATTCGGAATCACAGTTGTACTACACCTTACAAAATCACTGCACTTTTAGGCCTTTATAAACACTGGTACTAAAACGAAACTATGGACAGTTCCTAGGCTGGTTGCCCGAACAACGACTACTCGAGATGTGGTAGCTTATCCTCTTAACGTGGTAGGTTCCATCACATCCCCACCATGTCGATTGTACGAACTTCAGACTAGACTCCGTCAAAGCGCGCCAAACACGTTTTTGATAGATAGCACACTTGTAGTTTCGTTTCCGCTTTATGACCGGATGCGATGCGCCATCCTGTGTAACACACGTCCCCGTGTGTGCTAGTCTGAAACAAAAGAAAATACCACACAGTATCGTTCACGCTCGGCTATACCTGACCTTATCTATTTTGTCTCAAAACAAACTTTCCTTTTATCAATAATCATATTTTTACTTTTGACTTAATATTTTGTGATTTGTGATATTCAATTATTTTTAACCGACTTCCCAAAAAAGGAGGCGGTTATACGTTCGGCTGTATATATTTTTTAATACCTTTAATACTCCTACTACTGACATTTGCTTTATTTAAACTTTACTAATTAAATTCCTACAAAACAAAACAATAATCATCTCTATGACCATGAAAGTAAACGCATGTGAACACACTTAAATCATCCCCGTGATTAAAAGTGTTCTACAATAGTCAGCCCTGTGACTATTACAAATATGTCGATTAGTCATCCCTGTAACTACAAGTGTTCTACAATAGTCAGCCCTGTGACCATTACAAATATGTTGATTAGTCATCCCTGTAACTACAAGTGTTCTACAATAGTCAGCCCTGTGACCATTACCAATATGTCGATTAGTTATCCCTGTAACTACAAGTGTTCTACAATAGTCAGCCCTGTGACCATTACAAATATGTCGATTAGTCATCTCTGTGACTACAAGTGTTCTACAATAGTCAGCCCTGTGACCATTACAAATATTTAATGGAATCAGGCGTTACTTTGCGGAAATCCATAGCATACAATTAATTAATATGATTATAAGCGAACAAAGTTCGTTCGTTTACTATCTGTTCGCAGGTCCACTTCCTGAGGATGCTCCGGGTTCGGGGCGAAACGCGCGTCGAGTTTTGCAACCTGCATGGTGGTGTGGGGCTTTGCACGATCTTGCTGACATTGTTGCTTGTGTGATGTGGTGTTTGCACGATCTTGCATCTGAGTGCACGCATAATCAGTGTGGGAGGAGGGAGGTACGTTACGCATGCTTATGCGTGCACTCACACATTTGCTTGCAGATTGTGGGTATTATTTGGCGGAAAAACTGCTTAAAATAATCATATTAATTAATTGCATTACAAATATGTCGATTAGTCTTCCCTGTGACTACAAGTGTTCTACGATAGTCAGCCCCGTGACCATTACAAATATGTCGATTAGTCTTCCCTGTGACTACAAGTGTTCTACAATAGTCAGCCCTGTGACCATTACAAATATGTCGATTAGTCATCCCTGTGATTACAATTAGTGTTTTACAATAGTCAGCCCTGTGACCATTTCAAATACGTCGATTAGTCATCCCTGTGACTTAGTGTAATACACAAACACACACACATACATAGTTTGTCATCCCTGTGACTGAACCGCAATAAAATCACACACATACTCGTCAACCCTGTGACTATGTCAATGACAGACATCCCTTCTTTACTATTGTGCGCATACTTATAGGTACGCTAAGAATTTACAGCTTTTTTACTTTGCGTTAATTTCTACTCACTTTGTTTCTTTTTCATAAAATACTTTGGTTATAAAACTAGAATAATAAATAATAAAACCCTATAGTAAAATAAGCAACGTTCACAATACAACCAGTTTCCATCATTGTGAAGCAACTAGACCAGTCCACCAGAAGTACAATGCACATCCGTTTGGCACTGCTGCCATGGAGGTAGCCGCCGCCCACGCTGCCGCTGCTCGGTCACGCAGCGCCGCTTGTTATCCCCTTGGCGTGGCTATGCACCGCCCAGTCGAACGTCCATCTGCACATAAAACAAAACAGCAAAACAACAGAATACTAAATTGTAAAGGTTGTTTTGAGATATAAGCAAGCAATTTCATGGACAATTAAAACACGAGATAAATCACTAGTGTATTAAATGTCTTAAAAATTATTGCGAGAAATAAAAGTTGGCTACCACCTTTTACCAAAACCACCGAATTCATAACCAAAGCCTGTCGTTGAACTCATTGAGCTGCCACCGCGCTCGTGTTACCATAGACGTCATGTCACTGTCACCATCTTGTCACCGCTGTCCTTACTTTAACTCCGTCTTAATCCAGTCTTCGTGGCGGGCACGAACAAAGGGTTATTGGTACAAGGTGTCTTGCAGCATTCAGTTCACTGCTGTCCCGTAGTTTCACAATTACGCCATGGCGTGCTGCCTTGTTGTACATACTGCCAAACTCGATCCACATCATTTGCAATGATTTTTATCACTTTTTGATCACAAAAAGTGTAATCTAGCTCGCACAAAGGCTACCTTTGTGCGAGCTAGATTACACTTTTTTTTTACAACCCTTACTTTTTCGGAACAAGCTTCCTTTGCACGACTTGATCCCGATTCTGATGTATTTTCAGGGTTAAGTCACCGTTTTAAATTTGAACACGCTTTTACTTCTTGTACTAACTTATTTCGCGTCTTAATTTCGGTAGTAAACGTCAAGCGATAGACACGGGAATAAAATTGGGCAATATGAGCCAAAACATACGTCGTCAATGTCAAGGTTCTTCCATCTCGATGTTAGTGACGTCATTAGTTTGTTGGCAAGTCATACCTGCATGTGAAATTTGTGATAACCATGAAGCGCTTCCTTTCAAGGCTACATAGTCCTTTACTAAGAGCTATAGCCGAGGTCGAACCTTGTGGCGGTTGGTCACCAAAACAGATTTCAGCCGTATTACACCAAGCTTGTGGGTCCACATCTGGCTGGTCCGGATTGATTTCGGGTAAAACAATCACAGGCGTGGTCATCGGCGAATTAATGAACAGCATCATGTTCTTCTGCTGCATTTCAAACAGGGCGTGCCATTGGGTATCAGATCCCAATTCTGATGTCGTCTGAGGCTCATGATTTTTTAATCTATACCATTGAGATATAGCTATTGTGGGCTTATGTGGGTAAATCGTGCAAAGAGAATTATTATAGACTTACAATATCACTTGTTTATTCGGAATCACAATTGTACTACACCTTACAAAATCACTGCACTTTGAGGCCTTTATAAACACTGGTACTAAAACGAAACTATGGACAGTTCCTAGGCTGTTTGCCCAAACAACGACTACTCGAGATGTGGTAGCTCATCCTCTTAACGTGGTAGGTTCCATCACATCCCCACCATATCGATTGTACGAACTTCAGACTAGACTCCGTCAAAGCGCGCCAAACACGTTTTTGATAGATAGCACACTTGTAGTTTCGTTTCCGCTTTATGACTGGATGCGACATATTTATATTTTATACAATAGCTTTACCGCGGCAATCCCCGAGTGCCACACGTCTTTTTTTATTTAATAATTTCCGGTGCATATTTCGCAGATTAATTGTTTCATTTTTGCAGGTTGTACAAAACCAACCTGCAAAAATGAAACAATTTATGTGCGAAATATAAGTCTGGATGCTAAGAGCCAACCCATCCTACTTTCTTTTACAGCTTTGATGGCAGGCATTCATGTCTTCTTATGACCAAGTCTTCCGAGTCGATGTCCTTTTGTAATTGCCAGGTATACTGTAAGGGTAAGATGGCGCCCCGCTTGTGCGCTAGTATGTCATCTTACACCGACATCTATCCTGTCATCTTACCAAATAGATATTAATATTTTTTTAGGGTTCCGTAATACTTAAGGAACCCTTATAGTTTCGCTCTGTCCGTCCGTCTGTCTGTCTGTCTGTCTGTCCGTCTGTCTCTCTGTCTGTCCGCGCCTCTAGCTCCTGTAATTATGAATATAAGTTGATGAGATTTGGTGTAGTTATAGATTGTGTATAGATCACGGTTTCGGCATCATAAAAAAATAATAATTTTATATTTTAGGGGTGGCTCTCCATACATGTGAAGCGGGGATGAAAAATATTTTTTCACTCTAACCCATCGTGTGGGGTATCATAGAATAGGTCTTTTAAAATAAAGGCAAGGTTTCATACGTTACTTTTTTATAAAGTTGACCATTACACGCAAAATAAGTAACTTTTCTGGTTGATTTTTTACACCTTGTGTCCGAAAAACCTAAATATCTTACGGAACCCTATTTTTTTCCAAAATAAAATTTAGCCTATGTTACTCGTGGATAATGTAGCTTTCGAATGGTGAAAGAATTTTTGAAATCGGTCCAGTACTTTTTGAGCCTATTCATTACAAACAAACAAACAAACAAACAAACAAACAAACAAACAAACAAACAAACATACAAACAAAGTTTTCCTCTTTATAATATTAGTGTAGATAAGTATCTGGTTGTATTCTTTATACATTGAGATAGGTGATATCGTCTTAGACTTAAATATGCTCAAATATTAATCAAATATTAAGTGAATTAGCTAATATTAAAATTAATAAAAACTCTTTAAAATATTTAATATCATCGAAATCGAATAAAAATTAATCTTAAAGAACATCTGGTAGTATATTCAGTATTCACTATATATTTTGACTAGCTTTTGCCCGCGACTTCGTCCGCGTGGAACAATACTTTGGGATATCGCTGAAATTTACCCGCGACTTTATTTATGACTAACGAAAGCGGAATCCTATTTTTTTAAACGGAACCCTAAAATAAAAGTAGCCTATGTACCCTATAACATCAGCTATCTGCTAGTGAAAGTCCCGTGAAAATCGGTCCAGCCGTTTCAGAGATTAGTCGGAACAAACAGACAGACAGACCGACTTACAGACAGACAGACGGACAGACAAAAAAAAAAAAAAAATGTATTTTATTGTAAGTACCGAATATACTTTCAGATTCATTATGTAAAAAGCTGTTAATTTGAAGTTACAAACAGACACTTAAATTGTATTTAACTGTATAGATGTATAGATATTATAATTTATTATATTTTAAGATATTATCAATTTGATGTTTATAAAATAACTAAACTATTTAACTAAACTAAACTAAACATTAACCCGCACGCGCACCCCGCCTTGGTGACGCCCACTTCGCAATGGGCCGTGCAGCAGAAGTCGTAATATTTTAATTTCGCCATAACTTCAAAACCAAATGTCCAATTTTAATCATTCAAAGACCAAATATTATCTACATAAACTTTACTTAGTGATGAAATAATTATTTTGATAAGGATTAATAACATGAGTAAAATAAACGCGTTTAAATGTAGTCCAAAAAAAAAATCAAGATTTCTAAATAAAAAAATGGTTGTTATGCCTCACTCGACATAGATAGGTATAGTGTGTCGCGGACTTTTTTGTAGATATTTATAAGATCTACAATTAATTAGAACATTTTATGGTTCTATCTTTTATAGTTTAGGCAGCGTACGCAAAATAAGTAACTTTTCTGGTTGATTTTTTACACCTTGTGTCCGAAAAACCTAAATATCTTACGGAACCCTATTTTTTTCCAAAATAAAATTTAGCCTATGTTACTCGTGGATAATGTAGCTTTCGAACGGTGAAAGAATTTTTGAAATCGGTCCAGTACTTTTTGAGCCTATTCATTACAAACAAACAAACATACAAACAAAGTTTTCCTCTTTATAAAATTAGTGTAGATTATTAATAAACACTCAAAATAATAAAGAAATAATACATAATATTATTACATAATAATATTATTATTAATTTATCATACGTTTAAAATTTTATAGTGTACTATAGTGTATAGTACACTTAATAGTTTACGGAACCCTCCTTAGACACGTCCTGACATGCTCTTGGTTAGGTTATTTTTAAAATATCATGACATATACATTTTTATCAATATTTATGCTGTATAATAATCACCGTTAATAATTCAAATAATTTAAACAGACGATTCTTACTTTACGTGTATTTTCACTGTTAAAGCCTGAGCTTTAACATTATCAAAACAGCTGGAGAAAGCGTTACCGTTCCAATTTGTCAGGCGCGCTAATTAGAGGATCGGACAGCCCCACTTCTGTACGTCATCATCAACGTCATCGAGGATGCTATGGAAGGGGCTCTAAGCATCGAATCAGGAAGCCCGACCTTTATTCGTCCGACCAACGCCCTACGCCTAGCAGCATTTCCTTTTTTTAACGCGATCTAAATCTTAATATCGATCCCTTTGTAATTGTACAGAATAAATAATTTATTTTGTACGAAGTTGTTTATTTTAAACAATTTCCAAGTCTTTCTTGTATCCAACAAGAAATTTGGCGACCGTGACAGGACACTTAACTGGATTGCTTTTGTTCTCGGGATATCATCGCCGCCGGTGAGAGGTCTTCGCAGCAGCGCAGACCGAGGCATCTCCAGCAGCATCATCAGCCATCGTGAGGTCTGCAACGATCGCAGGCGACTCATCTACTACCAACGGCCGGTGAAACAGCTTCTGGAGCTTACGCCGGTCAGCTCTTCGCACCGCAGCGTCAGCTAATCAGCTAAGTGTCCCTATTCCTTTATCATTAATTCCAAAATTCCTGTTCTTCTAGTAGTTTCCTACCTGTGTGGATAGCGGTAGTGTAAAGAACGTAGATCAAATCTATTTAATCCATAAGGGATCGATTCACGCAACTTAAATTTGAATTAATTACATAAATATTACAAAACTTAAACTAAATCTAAATATAAATTCTACAATAATACAATCATCATCATCATCATTTTCCTGCCCTTATCCCACGCTAAGTAGGGTCGGCGCAACATGTTTTCCCCTTCCACGCATTCCTTTCAGCCGTCAATTCTACATTCACATCTTTCATTTCCATATCATACTTCACGCAATCCATCCATCTCTTTTTCGGCCTTCCTCTGCATACATATCCGTCCACATTCATATTCATCACCCTTTTGGTGACGTGTGTGTCTTCCCTCCTCATTACATGCCCATACCATGCTAACCTTGCACTCCTTACCTTATCCACTACCGGTGCCACTTTCAAACTTCCTCTTATATACTCATTCCTGATCTTATCTAACCTGGTCACACCACACATCCATCTTAGCATGCGCATCTCACTTGCATGCACCTTTCTTTCATCCATCTTTTTCATTGCCCAGCATTCTGATCCATACATTGTGACAGGTCTGATGACCGTTTTGTAAATTTGCCCCTATTCTACAATAATACAATATTAAGCTTATATTTAGCTTAAACCTACCCGCCAAACTTGTAACGTAAGTTAGCAAAGCTATTTGTCTAGTTATTTTTCGCTACTTGATTTCCAATATTAATTTAAATTAAGTTTTGCGTTGTTTATGGACTGAGGTTTAAAATAATCTAACAAATTACATTGAAACAATCTGTATTTAAAAGGTTTAAATACCTATTTACAAAACTTAACTAACTTAATTACTCTCTTAAACTAAATTTTCTATTTACAATAATCATAACTTTCGATTCTTTTCTTGCGATTCATATTATTTTATCTGCAAATTCCAGGAACTTGATGATATCAGCTGGCCCTGCGTAGGTACCTAATCCGCACGTCGCCCGACCGGCTCCCATAGCAAACCGGTTTTCATACGTTGGAGTGGCGTAAGATTACAATATTCATTCATTATTATTATTATTTTTAACCGACTTCCCAAAAAAGGAGGCGGTTATACGTTCAGCTGTATTTTTTTTGTATGTTCAACGATTACTCCGCCGCCTGTGGACCGATTTTAAAAATTTTTTCTCTGATGTATAGGATCTAATCCCAAATCGGTCCTTTTGATATCAAAGTGGTGACCTGATGATGGGATCCACGAGGAATCGAGGGAACTCCTCGAAATGTATATGGACACATAATTATGGTGATTTTGACTTTTTCTGAAGTAGTTCAAGTATATGCTTCCAAAAAGTAAGATTTTGCTCCAAGGTATACCCTGGATCCAAAAGTACAGAACAGAACTCCTGACTCCTTATAGATACATGTTTGGGGATTTCGGCATTGCATAAAGAACTGCAAGCATACGCCACTCTATCAATTAGAGTAATCATCATCATCACCACCACTATCACAGCATACATCATCACATTATGATCACAGTGTAATAAAGAGATACAGTGGGCCAACGCCTTTGAAGTCGCGCGAAATGCCGCTTTTGTGTAGGTATTCGTCATTGCTGCAGGGTTGTCACAATAATGTGTTTTATTATAATCTGTTCTACATTTTGTGTATTCGTAGTATGTGTATGTAGAGTACTAGGAATAAAACAAAAAAAAAATATAGAAGTATTAATGAAGAGTTTACTTATAAAAAATACAAATGCGTATACGAAAGCTCAGGGTTAGCTTGATATATTATATCAATTGATATATACCGTATATATATCGTATATATATCAATTGATATTTATGCTTGATATATATCATAATTGATATTTATATTTAAAAATGTAAAATAATGTTTTAAATGTAAAAATCTTACATCAACACAGGTCTTATTTTCCGACAGTTTCACATGCCTAGGTCATCAAAAACTTGCTATTTGACACGACATTAACTAATCATAGCCGTCGACGTCATATAAACAAAAGTCATTTTTATGGATTTAAGACTTAAATTGATACTCAAAAGTATCTATCGTTGATTTTTAATTTATTTGAAAACTTTGAATATCAATAATAAATAAATGAGTTTAATTTTACTTCCCTATCTTCAAATTATCAGACATACAAATTATTTCGATTCAACTATTACGAAAAAACATATCAGAGTATGAAATTTGTATGTAATTTTGAAAATATCAAAAAATTAAAAATATCGGATATATATCAAATATATATATCAAACTAGCTGACCCGGCAAACTTTGTTCTACCTTAGAGGCAATAAATGAGCAGATTTTGGATTTCATTAAGTGCAATTTTTCATTAGGATAATAGGTAGATATAATAAAAAGAAATCAATTATTTTAATGATTGTTAAAATGGGCCATGTATTTTGGTGCATGGGTTGCAATCTTCAGTAAAGCATCTTGTAATAGACGACATTTTTTGTTTTATTATCAGGCGCAAGAATAAATAACGCAGATGGTCTTCCGATCCGTGAATATGCCACATATAATTGACCAGGTGAAAAAAATGGATTTTGTCTACAAAACTTCCTCACCTTCGAATTTTCCTTTGAGTATCGTCGCGTAAATCACATTATTTGTAAATCCCTAAATCCCCTATTTACTAAATCCCCAAACATATTTTTCTGCGATAAATAGTAGCCTATGCTCTTCCTCGTAGTCTACTCTATGTCTGTGACAATTTTCATGATGATCGTTTAAGTAGTTTTACGTAAAAGTGTAAATACAGTTGTCCACAGGAGCCGTACATTTCCCGCGATAAAAAGTAGCCTATGTCCTTTCCCGTGCTCTACTTTATATCTGTGCAAAATTTCATGATGATCGGGTAAGTAGTTATGTAAAAGCGTAAATACAGTATTCCACGGGAACCGTACATTTTTATGCAATAAAGAGTAACCTATGTTCTTCCTCGTAGTCTACTTTATATCAGCGCCAAATTTCATGATGATCGGTTAAGTAGTTTTTACGTTAAAGCGTAAATACAGTATTCCACGGGAACCGTACATTTTCTGCAATAAAAAGTAGCCTATGTCCTTTCCCGTGCTCTACTTTATATCTGTGCAAAATTTAATGATGATCAGTTAAGTAGTTTTTACGTAAAAGCGTAAATACAGTATTCCACGGGAACCGTACATTTTCTGCAATAAAAAGTAGCCTATGTCCTTTCCCGTGCTCTACTTTATATCTGTGCAAAATTTAATGATGATCAGTTAAGTAGTTTTTACGTAAAAGCGTAAATACAGTATTCCACGGGAACCGTACATTTTCTGCAATAAAAAGTAGCCTATGTCCTTTCCCGTGCTCTACTTTATATCTGTGCAAAATTTCATGATGATCGGTTAAGTAGTTTTTACGTAAAAGCGTAAATACAGTATTCCACGGGAACCGTACATTTTCTGCAATAAAAAGTAGCCTATGTCCTTTCCCGTGCTCTACTTTATATCTGTGCAAAATTTCATGATGATCGGTTAAGTAGTTTTTACGTAAAAGCGTAAATACAGTATTCCACGGGAACCGTACATTTTCTGCAATAAAAAGTAGCCTATGTCCTTTCCCGTGCTCTACTTTATATCTGTGCAAAATTTCATGATGATCGGTTAAGTAGTTTTTACGTAAAAGCGTAAATACAGTATTCCACGGGAACCGTACATTTTCTGCAATAAAAAGTAGCCTTTGTCCTTTCCCGTACTCTACTTTATATCTGTGCAAAATTTCATGATAATCGGTTAAGTAGTTTTTACGTAAAAGCGTAAATACAATATTCCACGGGAACCGTACATTTTCTGCAATAAAAAGTAGCCTATGTCCTTTCCCGTGCTCTACTTTATATCTGTGCAAAATTTCATGATGATCGGGTAAGTAGTTATGTAAAAGCGTAAATACAGTATTCCACGGGAACCGTACATTTTTATGCAATAAAGAGTAACCTATGTTCTTCCTCGTAGTCTACTTTATATCAGCGCCAAATTTCATGATGATCGGTTAAGTAGTTTTTACGTTAAAGCGTAAATACAGTATTCCACGGGAACCGTACATTTTCTGCAATAAAAAGTAGCCTATGTCCTTTCCCGTGCTCTACTTTATATCTGTGCAAAATTTAATGATGATCAGTTAAGTAGTTTTTACGTAAAAGCGTAAATACAGTATTCCACGGGAACCGTACATTTTCTGCAATAAAAAGTAGCCTATGTCCTTTCCCGTGCTCTACTTTATATCTGTGCAAAATTTAATGATGATCAGTTAAGTAGTTTTTACGTAAAAGCGTAAATACAGTATTCCACGGGAACCGTACATTTTCTGCAATAAAAAGTAGCCTATGTCCTTTCCCGTGCTCTACTTTATATCTGTGCAAAATTTCATGATGATCGGTTAAGTAGTTTTTACGTAAAAGCGTAAATACAGTATTCCACGGGAACCGTACATTTTCTGCAATAAAAAGTAGCCTATGTCCTTTCCCGTGCTCTACTTTATATCTGTGCAAAATTTCATGATGATCGGTTAAGTAGTTTTTACGTAAAAGCGTAAATACAGTATTCCACGGGAACCGTACATTTTCTGCAATAAAAAGTAGCCTATGTCCTTTCCCGTGCTCTACTTTATATCTGTGCAAAATTTCATGATGATCGGTTAAGTAGTTTTTACGTAAAAGCGTAAATACAGTATTCCACGGGAACCGTACATTTTCTGCAATAAAAAGTAGCCTTTGTCCTTTCCCGTACTCTACTTTATATCTGTGCAAAATTTCATGATAATCGGTTAAGTAGTTTTTACGTAAAAGCGTAAATACAATATTCCACGGGAACCGTACATTTTCTGCAATAAAAAGTAGCTTATGTCCTTTTCCGTGCTCTACTTTATATCTGTGCAAAATTTCATGATGATCGGTTAAGTAGTTTTTACGTAAAAGCGTAAATACAGTATTCCACGGGAACCGTACATTTTCTGCAATAAAAAGTAGCCTTTGTCCTTTCCCGTACTCTACTTTATATCTGTGCAAAATTTCATGATGATCGGGTAAGTAGTTACGTAAAAGCGTAAATACAGTATTTCACGGGAACCGTACATTTTTATGCAATAAAGAGTAACCTATGTTCTTCCTCGTAGTCTACTTTATATCCGTGCCAAATTTCATGATGATCGGTTAAGTAGTTTTTACGTAAAAGCGTAAATACAGTATTCCACGGGAACCGCACATTTTACCGCGATAAATAGTATCCTATGTCCTTTTCCTGGTTCTAAGCTACCTCCCTACCAATTTTCAGCCAAATCGGTTCAGCCGTTCTTGAGTTATAAATGGTGTAACTAACACGACTTTCTTTTATATATATAGATATATCTGATATTTTGATATTTATTATAAATAGCGACCCGCCCCGGCTTCGCACGGGTACAATACTGATACTAATACTACAGAATGTCTTTGAATCTTTAACAAAACGGGCGAAATTTAGTCAAAATAAACAGAAACAAATTAATATAGGTACCTACTAAAACGCAATGAAATAAGTAGGTGGTATACTTTTATCGTATGAAATACCTATCTCTTCAGGACTAACAATACAACAAACACTAACGGCCGTTTTCAATATTCTATCTATCCAAAATCCTTGCTACTAACGGTAGGCAAATCTATCTTTTTGTCCTTACTTGCGTTTCAATAACCTACTGGCAGTAGGCATTTCCTGTCGAAGCAGCACATCCTATCTACGGAAGTAGAAGAAGACGAAGACGGATAGCCAACTAGAGATGGGTAAGCTCATACAAATGAAATGCAGATAGCTTTATCTGCATTTCAATATAAGTTTCAACTTAATCTCCGGTAGGCCGAGCTTACCGAGGATACGTCATTTGCTTATCTGCCAAAATCGGGCGTTTTGCCGAGGATAGCAATGTGTACCATGTTGTTCATGTATTATTTTTATGATATTTCGGTTTTTAATGTGTATGTAATTATTATTTTAATATTTGCGCGACAAAATGTTGCCAGCATTTTTATGGCAGTGTTAGAATACCTTGATGCTGCTGTTCTCCTTCACAAAACTGCTTTAATTTGAGTATCATATATTATGTCTCGGGCAGCACATTTTACAACCTCAAGCATTGTACAAATAACAATTTTCCAAATTTTGTTTCACTAATAACTGTGAATTTGGAAACATATTCGACTTCTACTAGGTATCGACTATTGACCACTGTTTAAAGATTTCAAAACTCAAGCTATCACGCAGTAACATTTGAGAGAACAAATCTTGCATTAGAAAGTTAAGGACATTTGAAGTACGGTTTTCACCATAGTTCAAATGTCAGTCATATTGTTTTCACCATTAGTCGAATATCAGCCATCTTTTTTTCACGATACTTCAAATTTCATAATGGCCCCAAAATCTCAAAAGTGGGGCCAACTAACTGGAGACACTTTTTTACCTCAACATGCCTCGTCTAACATATATAACATGTCTTTGCCACTGTCGTATTTATCAATTTAAACTTATCGTAATATTATTAACTAGACGTCGCCCACGACATCGTTCGCGTGAAAGTTAATTTCTTAGAAACCTTACATTTTTCCTCAATAAAAAATAGCCTATGTCCTTCCCCGTGGTCTACTCTACGTCTGTGCCAAATTTCATCAAAATCGGTCCAGTAGTTTCGGAGCCTATTCAATGCAACAAACAAACAAACAAGCTTTTCCTCTTTTTTATAAACTAGATGTTGCGCGCGACAAAAAAAATCCCGCGGTAACCGTACACTTTGCCGCGATAAAAGGTAGCCTATGTCCTTCCTCGTGGTCTATTCTATATCTGTGCCAAATTTCATTAAAATCGGTCTAGTAGATTCAGAGCCTATTCGATGCAAACAAACAAACTTTTCTTCTTTATTATATTAGTATAGAATATGTACTACGTAAGTATACATACATACATACATACAATCACGCCTTTTTCCCGTAGGGGTAGGCAGGACCGCCTCATCCCGTAGGGGTAGGCAGAGACCACTTCTTTCCACTTGCTACGATCCTTACATACTTCTTTCGCTTCGTTCACTTTCATTCTTACCATCCATTCCTCCTCTTACATTCAACGTAGCCAAGCGTCTCTCCATGGTCCGCTTTTCGCCTCCGCGAGAAACGAGACGTGATGGGTGGCGAACCACATCGCCCCCATTTTGGATAATTAAATTATTTTTGATTATCCATTGCGTTTCCACGGATTGGTGGAGAGGGTAGGAATAGGGAAAGGGAAGGATAGGTGGTGCGGAAAGGAAGATTGGTAAATTAGAGTGGGAAATAGGAAATGTAGGATATTACCGCCCAGGAGGGCGAGGGATAGGACAGTAATAGCTAGGGAAGCCGGGGTCGCATACCCGTATACTATACCACAACTACCGGACAGGTAAGTTGGGAAGAGTATCCCATGACAAAGTATTGGCGTAAAGTATACGTAAGAATTGGCGTTCGAAATTCAAAATTATACCTGATATTATTCGTCTGTGCAAACCACATACTTTGCTCGCTCTTTTATCGTGTATATTCTTTCACACATCGCCTGAGATTGGTTAAGCAGAAATAGCAGATTAATTTGAAATTTCAAACTACGAAATCTAAGATTATGAACCTCTACGAAATACTATTCTATTTGATTTGAAAAATTATTTTCAACTTTTACAGAATTTGTTAGCTCATGTTTTGTTATTTGCAAAAAACTGTAATTTTTAGTGAAGTGAACCAACATCGTAGGTGTTGAGTGAACTCGAAATCATATTTATTATGATGAAACAGTGATTTTGATAAAAACTTCATGTATATTATCCACTGTTTATACATGCTTTAACTCAAAGAATATCGGTGAGTATTTGTATAAAATTTTACCATATTTTAACTTCTCGTTTTATTGAAAAGACATAAGATTATATTTGTTTGACGACCTCTGTGGCTCAATGCCTGGGGTCGGGTTCGAATCCTGCAGAAGGAACAAAAAGTTTTTCTGTGTTCCTGGGTCATGGATGTGTATTAAATAATTATGTGTATAATATAACAAAAATCTTAATAATAAAATGTAATATAATTTCATAATTTGCAGGTATTGGATTCCAATTTCAAGGGCACGCAATAATAATTATGACAACATGAACATACTCGTATTTCAAGATTCTCATTAGTATAACGTTACGTTACGCCGCTGTCAATTAATGGCCTGCTAGGCCTACAAAAGTGTACCTACCTATTTTGCACCAAAGGATAACCGCTGAAGTTAATCAGGATATGTTGTTTAATAATGTGGTAATCTGAAATATTTTGGTTACCAATCGTTAGCCCTCGTATCCACGAGAGTTTTTTTGTGGACAGGAAAAACTGCACTGTAAATAGAACTCCGCACCTAATCTACAATAGAGCTGAAAATCGAAGTGTCAAGTGTACACGATTTTTAGCTGTGTCGTATCAAAGTTCTATTTAATATAGTGTAGTTTTTTCAGTCGCGATCACATAAAAACGTTCGTGGGAATGTAGCCTTACTTTTGTATTTTTTTAATGCAATAAAAACGATCGAATTATAGTTGTTTTGTTGTTTATTTACCTTTTTAACGTAATAATTGGGACCTAAATATAAAATTGAAAACAATAACCTACGTACAGTTTTTTTTTTTTTTATTGTAGGCTTGAATCTTTTGCACTACGTAACGTAAAAAAGCTAAAAGAAAAGCTTTTTTTATTCCGAGTGCCACCTAAGTTACGTAGTATAGTTACATTCTCTCTGGATTTAACAACTGATATTAAGGCTACGTTCCCTCGAGCAGTTTTCAAAAAACAAAAAAGAAACGCTCGTGGGAATGTAGCCTTACTTATGTATTTTACTTTCTTTAAAATGCAATAAAATGATTGCATTATAGTTGTTTTGTTGTTTTATTTAAATTTTTAATACAATAAAATCGACAAAAATATGTACCCAACGTATTTTTTCATTTCAGACTTGAATCTATTGCACTTTTATATAATGGTTATTTTCTACGTAAAAAAGCTATGTTATAATTTTGAAGTTCGAACACATTTTTTAAATTCGGAGTGCCACTTCTTATTACGTACCTACCTACCAGGTAGTGTAAAGTTGCTCCCTTTGCTTCGAAATTTGAATTCATTTAAAAATTTACATTCCTTTTCACGCGACTCCTAGCATCAATCTGTTATATTTCACTATTGTATTTAATAAAAAAAACATGATAACTATAGTAAAAAATCATCCCGAGTTTTGATTCTCAATTTAAAGACAATATTTATGGTCTTAACTAGTAAATATATTAATTGCAAAATAAATATATAATGTTTTCAAACATGAATCGTTATGTAGTTAGCATGGAATGAAACATTTCAAAAGGCTTGCATAGGCGAGAGAGACGGATATGCTATTCATCAATGGTGATTGGACAAGAATAAATAGGTCCTATCTTTGATTGTGAAACGCATTTCCTATCTATTTTTAATGATAGATTGGCTATGTATTGTTAATTGTAGATACGATATTGAAAACGGCCGTAAATAAATAGGTATTCAAGTATCTATCCGTCATAGTTACAGCGAACACCAAACAAAAATTTTACTCATAGACCTAAACTCGCACGCCTTGGTGACGCCCACTTCGTAACGGGCCGTGCAGCAGAAATCGTATATTTTAATTTCGCCATAACTTCAAAACCAAACATCCAATTTTAATCATTCAAAGACCAAATATTATCTACATAAACTGTACTTAGTGATTAAATAATTTATTTTGATAAGAATAAATAGCATGAGTAAAATAAACGCGTTTAAATGTAGTCAAAAAATAATTCAAGATTTCTCAATAAAAAAATGGTTGTTGTGCCTTATTCGACATAGATAGGTATAGTGTGTCGCGGACTTTTTTGTAGATATTTATAAGATCTACAATTAATTAGAACATTTTATGGTTTATAGTTTAGGCAGCGTATGCAAAATAAGTAACTTTTCTGGTTGATTTTTTACACCTTGTGTCCGAAAAACCCAAATATCTTACGGAACCCTATTTTTTTCCAAAATAAAATTTAGCCTATGTTACTCATGGATAATGTAACTTTCGAATGGTGAAAGAATTTTTGAAATCGGTCCAGTACTTTTTGAGCCTGTTCATTACAAACAAACATACAAACAAAGTTTTCCTCTTTATAATATTAGTGTAGATATCGGATATTTACGAACCCTGCAAAAGCTACAAATGCGAAACTGAAAGGTATTTTCGACATTTGGATTTACTAGTTTTTAGATTGCGATTGTTGAATTTGACGATGTAGTTAATAAATTCTCATACGTAGATACAATTTCATTAAAAATTCTGACGGGAAACAGGCGCATGGTTTTGTATTAAAATTAATCTTCTTCAGCTGTTCATATAATTGACCATTGTAAATAAGTACCTACATACAACTCAAACGAAACACTGTCGCAAACCACTTAAAACAATCAAATTAAAAAGCGTCAACCCCGGCTGACGTGTCCCAAGCGAGTGTATGGCAGCTTGGGCTCGCTACCGCCCCTCTCTCACCCCGCACGCCCCGCATGATTGCTCTGTCTAGACGTGTCCGTTGGACGACTGTAGGTAAGTTCCATAGGCTGTGTTATGATGATAAAGAAGGTACTTCACCATAGTATTTTACACTAACACGGAGATCTTTGAACATTACTCTGCCGTTTATGGACCTATTTGCAAAATTCTTTTGTTGTTGTAAAGGGTTTAATTCGAAATTGGTTCTTTAGTCACTAAAGTGGAAACGTGATGATGCGATCCATGAGGAATCGAGGGAACTCCTCGAAATTTATATCGACACATATAGTGATTTTGACTTTTAGTGAAGTAACACAAGCTTAAACTACCAAAGAATAAGACGTTGTACCAAGGTATACCCTGAATCCAAAAGCACTGAACAGAACTCCTCAGTCTTTAAAGATATGCGTTAGGAAATTTCGGAATTGTTTAAAGAACTGCAAGCATATGCCACTTTGTAACTTACCTTTACTCTTTGTAGTTTATCATCATCTTAATAACAATCCCACCAAAAACATTTCCATGTAAAAAAATTATGCCAAGACGATACCATATGACTAACACTGTCAAAAAGTTATGAAATCTCATGTAAAACCAAGCTTCTTACCCTACACGCCTTAACTCTACAAGCGTAACTTCACAAACTCTACACCTTAGTCAATATATGTGGCCTGGCCACATATATTGACTAAGTTCTCAGAGTCAATTTTTCAAACATTAAATATGTCAAGGAATGGAAGAAATATTCTTTAGTAATTTAAACGGAAAAACATAGAGGTAACATTAACAAGTACAATAAAATATGTCGATATTAGATTAAAAGTACTTATTGTATTTTTTATTGTTAATAATGGGTTAGGTACATGGTTATATTATTAAATTTTATTTTTATTATCAAATCCCTAATAATAATAATAACCACAACAATTTTCAGACCTCTAGCTAAATTTGTGGACGTGTTATACAATTTTCCTTCCTGTAGTTTAAGGGTTTGAATGATCAAAGTTTATATGAGACTTCTTAACCTAATAATTCTTAACAATAAAAATAGAATGTTACCTTTGTATGTTCAATTTTCCGTTGAAATTACTACATAATATTCGGGAAACAATTATTTTAATATTACGTCAATTAGTTTATAATCCAAGCGATAAATGACGATATATAACTTACATAGTTCATAATAACGCGATAGATGGCGCTAATAATTCTTAACAATAAAAATAGAATGTTACCTTTGTATGTTAAATTTTCCGTTGAAATTACTACAGAATATTTGGGAAACAATTATATCAATATTACGTCAATTAGTTTACAATCCAAGTGATAAATGACGATATATAACTTACATATTTCATAATAACGCGATAGATGGCGCTAATAATTCTTAACATAATAAAATAGAATGTTACCTTTATGTTAAATTTTCCGTTGAAATTACTACAGAATATTTGGGAAACAATTATTTCAATATTACGAAAATTAGTTTATAATCCAAGCGATAAATGACGATATATAACTTACATAGTTCATAATAACGCGATAGATGGCGCTTTCGCAAATAATTAACTTTAACTCCCTTGTTTCAGGGGTTGGAAGATGAAAG